>CM040431.1:77845670-78319546 GCA_022702705.1 Papilionanthe hookeriana x Papilionanthe teres
GATCTCAATAAAAATTGTTAGATTTGGATTCCTTGAGGTAAGAGCACTACTCCTAAGTAAAAATTTTTTATTTTCACCATGTATTTTGAGCGCATTATGGAAAATCTTAAAATCACTATTCATGATGAAAATTTGAGGAAAAGCTTGATAAATTGCTTGGATTTAGTGAAAATATGTTTTGGAAGATAATTTAGCAAGTTTAGTTTGATTTTGGAATTTATGGTATTTTTTTTTTATTTTTTAGAGATGGCTCCAAAGTCAAAGCTCGCTCGAGATAGAACGAAGTTTGATTCTAACAAATTTATTAGTTTGAGGGCTGAGGAACGATACGTTGATGCATTGCAATCACGTAAGTTGATTTCTGAGCGAGTGCAAGAGAGAAACTAGCAGAATTAATGTGGTAAGAAGAAACTGCTGCAGAGGAAAATCAGGTGATGGTTAGGAGGCAAGAAGTAAACTTTTCTTCTGGTGTAATCAATACTTTTTATGGATTACCTTCTGATATGTTTTGTTTTTATTCTAACTATCATCCTTCGGAAGTAGAATTAGATGAGATTATGGAGTTTCTGACTGATGGAAGAGGTTCATGGAAAATTACAAATGATAGAAGAGTGAACTTTCCTGCTTCCAAATTTAATGCCATTTCTAAGGCATGGCATTATTTTATCTCATCTAAGTTGTTACTTTCAAGTCACACTAGTGAAGTGATGAGAGAAAGAGTTGTGTTGAACCATTGTATTCAGCATGGCAAGCCGATTGATATTGGATGCATAATTTATAATTATGTTTTGAACTATGCTAGATCAACCACAACTACAGGTATGGGATTTTCTTCCTTCATTCATTCACTATGTGAACGATCTGGAGTGAAGTTTGAAACGTTGGTTCTTACACTGTACATTCAAATTTTGGTTGGAGAGGAGGATTTGGTTGCGCTTCTACTGCTTCTACTTCTACTGCTTCTACTTCTGCTGCTTCTGCTTCTCGTGCTTCTACTTCACGTGCTTCATCATCTACTGATTCAAAAACTGGATTATTAAGAAAGATTTTGAAAATAGTGAGTCTTATTCGAGAGCATGTAAGAGATATGGATGGTAAGCTGGATAATGTTGAGAGATATATTGTAAAACATGATGAATATTGTCGGCATATTTTTAGGTTTGTGTGGTACTTTAGAAAAAGGGGTCGCCTAATAGAAATTGTCAGCGAATTTTTAATTTAATTTAAATAAATAATTTGAAAAGTAATATTTGATTTTGAAAATAATTTTAAAATTTTAAAATTTTAAGATAGGAAATCTATCCGATCTCACATCCCGAATAGTTTATATAAACGAGCACCGCATCACAAATCATGTATCTATCCCGAAAAATAGACACACTGCTTGACGATGGGGCTCGATTAAATAAACTAGAAGATTTGTGACATCTGTTTGGTCTGCTAACCAATTTTATAAGCCGACAAGTTCCCCTGCTTAATATAAAGGAATTAAGCAGGGTTTATATTACCTGGGTTCTTAAAGTTCCTTATAAGGGCAAGCCCCTATAGTTAATTACATCTTAAATGATGGGAATCATTTAAGAAAACTCTCGAAAATGATTAGTGGTTTTGCTCTCAAGAATTTCAAATTTTAACGTTTTCAAAGGATTGAATTTTGGAAATTAAAAAGGGAATGGATCAAATTTGGAACAATTTATTTTAGGAGTTCAAAGGAAGAAAAGTAGGAGAAGCTGAGGATCCAAGAAGAATCTTGGCAACTTCCCAAACTATCCTATTGTTTGGCTTCGAGTTTAAGAAAATTATTTAATGTTGCAATCCTGCCAACTTTATTTATTTAGGACTTATATTTGTATGATAAAATCACATAAATAGCCTCAAAGATGTGAGGGTTTATGTCGTACCAAACAACTACCTCAGAATCCTAAGACCGATTAGGGCTTAATTTGCATAATATGATTATGAAAATGCCTAAAGAAGAGTTGAGGATTTATGTTGCACTAAGCAAACTACCTCGAAGTCCTATGACTTGGTTATTTAATTCTAAGAAAGTTTTGTTGAGGTAAATCTGAGTTTTGCTGATGACGATGGCCGTGCTGCCCACCATGCTCCGATTTCCTTGTTGTTGCAGAGGTTTAGTTTTAGAAATCATAAATCAGGAGATAAGAGAAGTTTTTTGGTTTAGAGAAAATCTTAAAATCCAAGTGTTTTTAAAATTTTAATTAAAACAAATCTTATAGTTTTTCAAACAGAACCGATTAAGATCCCACAGTTCCGTCATCCCGACACTGTTATTTTCATTGAATTCACTTAGTCCAGATGAATTTGCTAAACTCAACTGAATGAGTTCCACACTTTCATTTAGACCGTGGGAAATCTCGTTAGCAACATGTGGGTTACATCATCCGAGGTATTCCCGATCATTCAACGAGACGTTTTAATTTAGTTGCAATTGTAGTTTTGTTGTTCTCTTTGTGATTAAATTTTGAGTTGTTTTATATTTTGAATGTTGTGGCGGTGAATTTTATCTTGCAATGACTTTTAATTTAGTTTTGGTTTCAATTCAGGGACTATCCTAAAGGTTTTGGTTTTCATGCAACAGTCTTATTTATCATGCACGAAAAAGTAAACTACAATGCATGTAAGTAAATTGCAATAAAATGAAAGCGTACCTGGAGGGTCTTCCCGTCATCCCAAGCTGCACTTAAAACACATGTTAAGGCATTTAAATATTTCAACATATACTTAAGTAAAGCTAAGGGAAGGGTTTTGGTTGTCTACCAAATTCCTAATCCTATTGCTAGTCATCTCCTATGACATCTAGGTTCTTGGTTTGGTTTAAGGATGATTTTCTTCATCAAAGAACAATTAGATTCAATTTTTCTTCTAAAACATCCCGTCATATTGAGGAAGTGTTTAGGACGAGTCCTAAACATCTTTTCAATATTTCTGGGATTATTTTGAGTCCAAGTAAATTTAGTTGCACAGGTGAATTAATCATCCAGGGGTTTAAGTTTTGCTCCCTTACTCAGTGAACTAGGACAATTGAATATCCTATAAGTGAAGTAACACTTCACTTGATACTTCATTTAAGAGTTATAGTAATACGTGCTTTAAAAGGGCAAATTTATTAGGTATTTTAATGATTTAAACTTAGTGGGCAGAAGTAGTACCACTCAGAGAAGTAAAGGCACATCATGTGTTGCATTTCTTCAAGAATCAAGTTGTCTACCGTTTCGGGGTACCGCGCAGAATCATTTCAGATAATGGGTCCGCGTTCAAGAGTACGAAGATCAATAATTTTGTCAGGAGACACGGATTGACTGGCGTTATTCAACGATTTACTACCTAAGAGAAAACATCTTGGACGAAGCTTTTAATAAAACTCTCATCCAAATATTAAATAAAATTTTGGATAACAACAAAATAAATTGGCACGAGATGATGTTAGAAGCTTTATGGGCCTACAGAACGACTTTTAGAACTCCTACCCAGTCTACGCTTTTCGCCTTAATGTACGGGTCTGAGGCCGTCTTACCCTTAGAGGTTCAGATTTCGTCACTCAGAATTACAGTTGCGAACAAGATCACTACAGAAGAAAATGCCAAATTACGACTAGAAGAATTGGAAAGCTTAGAAGGGAAACGACTTTCAGCGCAGCAAAATTTGGAACTGTATCAAGCCAAGATGATCCAGGCCCACGATAAACTGGTCCGCCCAAGGACATTCAAAGTCGAAGATTTAGTTCTAGTACTCACAAGACCTATTCTTGCACACCGCAAGATAGGAGGTAAATTTGAACCAACTAGAGAA
Source organism: Papilionanthe hookeriana x Papilionanthe teres (assembly GCA_022702705.1). Lineage (NCBI taxonomy): Eukaryota > Viridiplantae > Streptophyta > Magnoliopsida > Asparagales > Orchidaceae > Papilionanthe > Papilionanthe hookeriana x Papilionanthe teres. The sequence goes on from CM040431.1 coordinate 77,849,481, forward strand.
GGGCTGTTCGTGGTCGAGACAGTCTACTCAAGGGGTTCCTACCAGCTTGTTAACTGTCGTGGAGAACGACCTATGCTTCCAATTAATGGATGATATTTGAAGAAGTATTACGCGACCTGATGTTTCGAAGAATGAATTCCCTTTCCTAGAAACACGGGTGGAGTAATCATTCGTAACTGGGTCCGAACCCAAAAAATAAAAAATGGATGATAAAATAAAAATCATTAACAAAAAATGTGTTAAAAAGAAAATATGTGAAATGATAAAATTTTGATCTTTTCCTTTAAATCAATTCATTCCTGATCTGTCCTCATCTCTTCCTACTTCCTTTAAAATTTAAAAGAAGTAAATAATTTTTTCTTTAATAAATATTTTATTATTATTCTTGTTCTTAGTACAGCCCCTGATCCTTTCCTTGTTTTTCGCAAGGAAATGTCGAACGAGATGTTGGTTCCGAACTTTAAGAATGGCGTGAGTCTGACACTCAATGAAAAGTGGATGAAGGATGGCGTCGTGATTGAATTGATTCTGATTTCACACTGGCCGGGCTACAATACGAAGAAAATTATTGGACCCTGAATGACCGGGAAGAACTCCGCAGCCATACAGTGATGAAATTGGGTGGCCCAAGTCAGCCGTCTACTAGCAAGAAAAAAAAAACCAAACACCACTCATGCAACGGGAGAGGACAAGAAAGTCAAGTCTGTGGACCGTCGCATTCGCAAGATGCTGACTAAGCTGGCAGCAGATCAACATGAAGAGACAGTCACTACTGTCAGTACAAATACGTCAAAGAGATCGGTTCGTCAGTAGCCAGAAAAAAGGAGAAAAACTACAAGAACAACAGATAAGATAAAAGAAATCCAAGAAGTGCAGAAATAGAATTAGTACCATGACACCAGACCCAGCTGCAAGTTTTGAAGAGTCTTGTTGCGAAAGTAACCCCTGAGGATGTCCCGACATAGACTATCCCAGAGGAGCCAAGACATGCAGGAGAGCGTGCTGGGGTTGAGTCGTACATCCCGCAGTACATTACCAGACCCTGAGGACTTTAGATAATGCTGGAATACGAGCTCGAGAAATTACAACAACTTGAAAAGAAAACTTTTGAATACATCGAGAGAATTCAGGGCAAGAGAGTCAACATCTTGAATGGCCTTGAGCTGCATACGAATGTGTTCTCAGATTACGAACAACAACAGATTGTGGACTACATTATCGAGCTTCAAAAAATGGGCCGAGCTGGGCGTCTGAGGGAGAAAACCTATTCAGAGCCCCGAAGATGGATGCCAGGAAAAATAAGAGTTGCTATCCAGTTCGGGTGTTGCTACAACTTTGCAGAAGACAGAAAAGGAAATCCACCAGGGATACTCCGTCACAGTGAGGAGAATCCGATGCCAAGAATTATCAAAAGAATGATAAAAAGGATGGTCACATGGAGGGTATTGTCTGCAGGTTGTATATGCAACAGCTGCATCATTAACATTTACAAGGAGGGTGAGTGCATACCTCCACACATAGACCATCATGACTTTGTCAGACCTTTCTGCACAGTATCTTTTTTCAACTAGTGTAATATCATATTCGGATCTTACCTCAAGATAGTGGGCCCCAGAAAATTTTGAGGCCCGGTGGAAATACCACTACCGGTAGATTCCGTCATGGTGTTAAAAGGAAATGGAGCGGACATAGCAAAACATTGAATTCCAGAAGTGCCTGTTGAACTAATTTCCGTCACTTTTAGAAGGATGGATGACAGAAAGATGCCTCTTCATTTTCAGCCAAATCCAGAATTAGAGAGTCTCCGGCCCTACGAGCTGTGAGTTACATGTGAGATAGCACACCTCCAATGCACATCCGTACGACATTCCTGCTAAGGGTGGCTTGGAAGGTGATGTTATTGTCCATGTATCTTACTATTCAGACATGGATTTTGAAAAATACTTTTGGAAGAATCAACAAGAATCTTTCACAATCCATTTTGGATTTATGAGGATTGTATGAGATACTAAATTTTCGAGGAAAATATCATCATGTTTTGGATCAAGTTGTATGATGTATTTTTAACAGATTGGAATGAGAATGATCATGTCATGTTCTACCTTCACCTATTTTTGTGCAAATTGACTGAGAAACGCCATTAAGCTAAATGAACATCGAACAAAGAACGAAGGAAAATAAGAGAATAAATGAGAACTCTTTTTAAAAAAATCTGAACATAAAAATAAATTGCAAATAAACAAGAACTCCAAGTAGACGAAAATGAAATCGAATCACTAAAACAAATCTAAACCTTAGACTGATTTTCATTCTGAATCCTTCAATTCCAAACTTTCAATTCTCCTTCCTCTGTGTGTTAGAGGATCAACTAGTCCTATTGACACGGAGCCACGAATTTTGTTTGATTTGGTTCTGAGGTCATGGGATTGGGACCTTCTTCATACAGATCGAACTTTCGAGGCTGGAGCCGAACTTCCAGTTCTCTTCGAGGCTAGAGCTGAACTTCTAGCTCTCTTTCAAATTTCTGAGGCTAAAGCCGAACTTCCAGTTCTCTTCGAGGCTAGAGCCGAACTTCTAGCTCTCTTTCAATTTCCAAGGCTGGAGCCGAACTTCCAGTTCTCTTTGAGGCTAGAGCCGAACTTCTAGCTCTCTTTCAAATTTCAGAGGCTGGAGCTGAACTTCCAGTTCTCTTCAAGGCTAAAATCGAAGTTCTAGCTCTCTTTCAAATCTTCGACGCTGGAGCCGAACTTCCAGTTCTCTTCGAGGCTAGAGCCAAACTTCTAGCACTCTTTCAAACTTCCGAGGCTGGAGACAAACTTCAAGTTCTCTTCAAAGCTAGAGCTGAACTTTTAGATCTCTTTCAAATTTCCGAGGCAAGAGCCTAACTTCCAGTTCACTTCGAGGCTAGAGCCGAACTTCTGGCTCTCTTTCAAACTTTCGAGGCTGGAGCCGAACTTCCAGTTCTCTTAGAGGCTAGAGCCGAACTTGTAGCTCTCTTTCAAACTTTCGAGGCTGGTGCCGAACTTCCAGTTCTCTTCGAGGCTAGATCCGAACTTCTAGCACTCTTTTAAATTTCAGAGGCTGGAGCCGAACTTCCAGTTCTCTTCGAGGCTCGAGCCGAACTTCTAGCTTTCTTTCAAATTTCTGAGGCTGGAGCCGAACTTCTAGCTCTCTTTCAGATTTTCGTGGATGGAGCCTAAACTCTAACTCTCTTCTTGAGGTTAGAGCCTAAATTCTAGCTCTCTTCAAATTCCAACTCTCTTCTTGAGGCTAGAGCCTAAATTCTAGTTCGCTTCAAATCCCGAGGTAGGAACCTAGGTTCCATCACTCACCTCAAATCATGGATTTCAACAAAATCCCTCTTGATATAAATCTTGAATTGAACATCAATTGCAATTGAAACTCAAACCAAAAATCCAAACTCACACATTAAAAAATTGAAACAGAAAATAAAACGAATCTAAAATCGATTCTCTCTAGATCTTGCGATCTAGAATTCACCTTCATTTTCCCCTGCGAGAGTTATGGAATCTTCAGTCTTGGAGATTTACCTGATACTCCCCAGAGGAAATTTTCTACGCTTCGTTCTAAGTGTGTCACTTCGACGTCTGTGTTGGTTATGTTGATCTTTTTGGTAAACACCAATACGCGCGATGTGCTTAGTTAGCACACCACACCTATTGGGTGTCCATTTGTTGACCTCATTTTTGATGAAGTCTTTTCTCTCCTCTCTCCTTAGTACTTAGGACCTAGCCATAGGGCTTCTCCTTGACTATCTTAGAGGACTAGAAATGGGACCCATCACTTAGAAATTCAAACACTTCTTGGCTCCCTTCGAACCCCATAAGTTTGATTGTAAACCCCTAAGCCACTTGGAGGGTTAAAATCAAATGTGGAGGTTTAAAGGATGACTTTCCTATATGACTCTTTGGCCTTAGGATTACCTTGGGTGGCCTGGTCTGGTGAGGGTAATCTTGCACACACCACACTCCCACACACAAATTCCAAACCCTAAAACTACCTTTAAACAATTTGACTCCCCGACTCATGTAGTTAACTCATATGGATGGACCTTGACCCCTAGGCCCCTAGCTAAGAGGGTTAGGAACAACATATTGAGTGCCTAAAATGAGCCCTCTCATAGTTCTTGTGAGCTTAACATGGCTTTATGACTCAACCAAAATGATTTCATTTCACTCACACTTGATCAATCTTCATTTTCCCCAAATTTCAAAATTTGACCCCTGGGACCCTAAACCCACCAAGCCTACCAAATGCCCTTGAAATTGCCCAGAATTTGGAAAATTGCCTAAATTACCCATACTTACTCAAAACCAATCCTAAAAATTTCCCCCCACTCAAATTGATCATCCATGGCCAAAAATACCAAAAATTCCAAAAATACCCCTCAATACCCTCCAAATACCCAAAATACCCTTTTAACCCAAAAATTCCAAAAATTCAGAAAATTCCCAAAAAATTTCAGAAAATCCCAAATATTCCCAATTTCAGTTTGTTTAACTACAGCTTAGGCCATTTTTTCCATATTAACCCACTTTTACCAAAACCCCCAATTTGACCTATTTTTAACCTAAGTGGACCCAATGTCCCACAAAACCAACCCAATTGACCTCAATATTGATCCAATTCAATTCTAAACTTCAATTCAATATCTAAAATACCAATTTAGACCAAATACAAGCCCAATTTGATGAAGATGTGGATCCAATTTCAATTTAAAGCATAAAGCCCAATTTTGGCCCATGACCTAAACTTAGCCCAAACCAACCCAAGTTAACTCCACTTAACCCCAAATCTTTTCCTAAACCTTTCTAACATCCACACAAACAAAATACTAACATGATTTGTCCCAAATTTGAATCCAAACTCAACCCAAAATTAACCCAAATCAAAAATCCCCAATTTGGCCTAAACCAATCATGAACCCAAACAGGCCCAAATCCCAAAATCAAAGCCAACCAAAGTTAAAAACTCTTTGTCACACCCCAATAAATATTTTTCAACATTAATTTTACATCAAACCAAACATTGGCCCAACCTTAACCCAAGTTGGCCCAATTTGATCCATTTTGAACCCATTATCAAAAAGGCCCAAATTGAACCCATTTCAACTCCAAATGACACCAAGCCTTTTCCAAATCACTCATGACACATCCCTAAACTAAACCCAACATTTATTTGGCATGGTCCTTCACAACACATTCATCTAAAAGCCCATTTTAAAATCTAAAAGCCCACTTCCATAAAGCCTTTAAAAGCCCATTTTTAACAAAGTTTAAAAAGCCCAAAATTTATTCTAAAGCCCACATGACAAATTCTTCTCACCATACCTTTAATTGAAATCATCCCTAAGTCCTAAATCAATAATCAAGTCATTCCAAATCAAGCCTCATGCCAATTTCCCCTAAATCCATCAAAAATCCCAAAATCCATTTCCATGAAATTGAGCCAAGCTATGGGCATGCCATAGGCTAGCCATGAAGCCATCCTTGAGCCCCATGCAAGCCATGTGAGTGGTGTTCATGTGACCATACCATATTGGGAAAAAGGAAGGAGTCCTTTAATGATTCCCTTAAGAGTGATTAAACCTTTTAATGTTTCCTCTAAACCATGCTTAAACTTAAATATGCTTAGATGGTGACTTCTCCCAACTAAGCTAGCTCACTTACCTGACCTCCCTCAGCCCAAATCAGTCTCTTGGTGGGTTCACCAAACCCAAATCCATGACTTGGACACATTTGAACCCAAGATAGCCCTCTTTCCATACAACTTAAATCAATTACTTTACACATGGCTAACCCCCACTGTTACACAAAACTCAATCCCTGGACTCACTGAATCAAGATGGTGACCTGACCCAGCCAGCCAGCCGCCTGGGTCGCCGAAAAATGCCATGGCCGAGAGCTCCATGTGAGCCAAACTCCTAAATTCTCCCTGGTTGATCTGCCCCTTGCCCAATGGACACTGTGGTTGTTCTTCTCTTGACCAAGGCAGCTGATCCCAAGCCTTAACTCTCCCGGGAAGCCCTCCAGCCAGCTCTATTTAAACTCAACCCCCTCTCAGCCAAAAAAAGGTGATGAACCAGAACTTAACAAAACTCTGCCAAAATTGCTCCAGGACCTTCTCCTAACATAGAGCAATTGATTCTTAGTGTCTCTTTTCCCTAACCCCCATTAATAGAGCTCAATTTCTCAGTCAAAAATCTACCTAAAAACCAGGACAACTCTGAAACCTCCACCAAAATCAAATTAAACTCACCCACACCTGCACAAGACCTATAAAAGGAGTTCCCAAGTGAAAGCCCCCTCACCAGGCTAGCCATCCTCTCTATCGGCCAAGCTTTGAAATCGGCCTTGGTCACTTTCATACCTAGGGAATTCCCCAGAGATAGAGACTTCATTTGGAGCTTCCTTGGGTACAATCGAAGGTGGCACAAATCTCTGATTGAAGCTTCACTTCTCAGAGCCAAGGTTTGAAACCTTTCTTCCTCTCGAGTTTCCAGTAGCTCTCTATTTTGCTTGGTTCAATTTCATAGCATGTAAACCATGTGGATGTGTTTGTCTCCTCAAGATGAATACATAGAGCATAAGAACACGATAATCCGTTGAGAAATGAGAGAGATCTTAGGGTTTTAGTGTGGACGGATCACGGGACACACCAGGCGGAGACGATGATCGGCCGCCGTTGGATTGAGCATGTATCGAATGGACGGTGCAGATCGCATCAGATGAGTGAACGGGACATGAACCGCGGGCCCCTGGTGTTGAGTCAGATGGCGGCGTCTAATAGGGAGGCATGCATGGGCTTTCGGAGCTGCCTAGGATGAGTCGGCGCTGCGTGGATAAGTAGATAAATAGGTTGTTTTTGATTTATTTAATTACCCAGAACTTCAAAAATTTATATCTTTGCATAGGAAAATCATAAAAATAAACTGAAAATACCCTCTTGCTCAGTGAATAGAGAAGAATAATGTGAAAAAAAAATTGAGTTAATTTGATGAGTATTTAATTTTTAATTAATTGTTTACTCATTTTAATGTTTTAATTCTCCATTTGCATAGATAATTCACCATAGCATGAGACCATAGGGCTTTTGTAGCCTCTGATCTTGGAAACATTCCCTGAATTTCCAAGGTTAGAGGCCACCTCTATGGCAAGTTATTGAGTTTCCAAATTTTTGTGCTTGTTTTGATATTTTAATTCCAGTAATTAGCATGTTACTTACAAAATTCTGGGAAAATTTGGGGAAGTATATTAGGACCAGAGGACCCTAGGAAAATTATGGTTTGAGTTAGTTCATTAAGAATAACCCTAATTGGCCTTAATACTCAAAATAGAATTTTAATTAATTAAGAGTAGCCACACATCAAAAAAAATTGAAAATAATTCTTCACTAGTCTTTAAGATCAGAGGGACCTCACATAAAAATTTGAGATCAATTGGAGGTGATTAGCCCCACTAAATGGTCTAATTAAGTTACATGACCAAAATTAAACTTTAAAAATTCATAACTCCAAAAATACATTTTAAAAATTCACCAAAATGGTTTTGGGGCATCTCTGATATTAAGGGAGTCTAAGAAAATTAAAATTAAAATTTTCTAAAAATCTTCATTTTTAATCATGTTTTAATATTTTAATAATTAAAAAATAATAAAAATCATAAAAATATTAAAAATCATAAAAATGTCATATTTTGCTTCCTAATCACTTAGCCACAAACCAAATATTTTTTCTAAGTCTATAGGTTAAGATATTGAATTTTAAAGGCTTAAAACAATTTTTAATATTAAAAAAATGATTTTCCTTACATTTTCAGTAATTTAATTCTAATAAATCAAAGAAAAATAAAAAAAATATAAAATTTGTTTCTCTGAACTCCCTGAGGTCAGAGAGATTTTTGAAAAATATAAAATTCATTTTTCAACTTAAATTTTATTTTATAATTAATTAACACTCTAAAACTTAAAATAATCATAATAAATAAAATATATTTTAAAAAATCACCAAAATTGGTCCAAATGGTCCTCTAGTCAGCTGGAAAATCTCATAATTTTCCTAAAAAAAAGAAACCTTACCTTGGTCTTGTTGTTGAATTTTTATTGAAAACCCATATTTTTCATAAAAATAAATATATAAATTAAATTAAATTCAGAAAAATCACATTTTCTCCTCTAATTTATTAATTGACAAGTGAGTGAAGTGACATAAAAATTTCAAGCTCATTTGAGATCAATTTAATGAGTTATGAAATAATTAGGCTCAAAAGGGCATAATAGTAATTAAGAATTATAACCCCTAATTAATATTTAGGTTTAATCAAGGGGAGGGTAAAATATCTGATTTTAAAATTTTGATTAGATGATTGAAACCTAGGGAATTAAGGGAAAGAAACCCGTTAATCATCTTGACAATATTTAAAGTAAAATTTTAATTAATTAAACAATTTGAATTTTGGAAGAATAAGTTAAAATTTGGATTATTAAGATTAGGGATATGATTTAAGAAGATGTAAATCCTTTAATTTAAGATCCCTAAATAAATCACTTTAATAATATTCAACTCTTAATCAAACTCAATAATGATAATTGAAATTAATAATTAAATAATTAAAAGGAAAATAAACCTTAATTCAATTAAAAACTTAAAATATTGAATAACTTGATAATCAAATTGAAATAAATTTAAAACATTAAAAAATTAATCTCAAGGATCACTTGAGATCAAATTTAAAATAAACTTGAAACATCAAAATCAACCTAAAAAATAATTCATAATTAAAAATTAACCTAAAATATTTCAATTAAATTAAAATTAAATCATTAAAATCTAAATTGAATAATCTAAATACCTCTTTCAACCCAAATTAATCTAATACATTGAGATAATTTAAAATGTAAAAATTTAATTAAATTAAAACAACTTTAACACTATTCCAAACATAAAATTATTAAAATTTCATAATTAAACTAAACCACTTTAAATTATCAATTACAATGTTAAATCATTAAAAATCTTTAATAAACTGATTTGCCCTTAAAGGCTTGCGTTATTATAACTCATAAATGGAGCATTAACTGAAATGTCACATTACTCATAGGATAATCAAACATCATAATTCACTGAGCAAGAAGCAAAATTTAATTGAATTCTTGGATGATTAATTCACCAGTACAATAAAATTCATTTAGACTCAAAATAATCTCAGAAGTATTGAAAAGATGTTTAGGACTCGCCCTAAGCACTTTCTCAATATGATGAGATGTTTTAGAAAAACAACTTAACTTAATTTTTCTTTGATGAAGAAAATCATCCTTAACAAAACACAAGAACCTAGACGTCATAGGGATTGACTAGCAATAGGATAAGGACTTTGGTAGACAACCAAAACCTTCCCTTAGCTTTACTTAGGTATTTTTCTTGCAAATTATATAAATGCCTTAACATGTGCTTTAAGTGTAGCTTGGGATGATAGGAAGACACGTCAGGTACGCTTTTATTTTATTGCAAGTTACTTACATGTACTGCGCTTTACTTTTCTTGCATGTTAAACAAGATTGTTGCATGAAAACTGAAACCTTTAGGATAGCCACAAAATTGAAACCCAAAACTAAAATTAAAGGTCACAACAAGATAAAATTTACCGCCACAACATTTCAAAATATAAAATAACTCAAAATTTAATCACAAACAGAACAACAAAACTACAACTATGACTAAATTAAAATGTCTTGTTGGATGATCGGGAATACCTCGGATGATGTAACCTGCATGTTGCTAACGGAGTTCTCACGGTCTACATAAAAGTGTGGAACTCATTCAGTTGATTTTAGTAAATTCATCTGGACTAAGTGAATCCGATAAAAATAACGGTGCCGGAATGATGGAACCGTGGGATCTTAACCGGTGTTGTTATAATCAACATTAAGATTCCCCTAATAAAATATTAAAAACTATTTGGATTCTAAAACTTTTCTAAACCAAAACACTTCTCTCATCTCCTGATTTTCACTTTCTAAAACTAAACCTCTACAACAACAAGGAGCTTGGAGTACAATGGGCAGCATGGCCATCGTCGTCAGCAAAACTAGAATCTAATTTAGCAAAACCATTCTTAGAATTAAATAACCAAGCCATGGGATTTCGAAGTAGTTTGCCTAGTGCAACATAAATCCTCAACCTTTTTGTTAGGCACTTGCATAATCATTTTATGCAAATTAAGTCCTAACCGGTCTTAGGATTCCGAGGTAGTCATTTGACACGACATAAACCCTCATATCATCGAGGCTATTTGTATGATTATGTCATATAAATATAAGTCCTACATAACTAAATTGGCAGGACTACAACGTTAAATAAATTCTCAAATAGAAACCAAATAATAGGATAGTTTGGAAAGTTGCCAAGATTCTTCATGGATTCTCAGCTTCTCCTACTTCTCTTCCATTGGTCTCTTAAAATAAATTGTTCCAAATTTGAGCTAATCCCTTTTGAAATTTCCAAAATCCAATCCTTTGAAAACCTTAAACTTTGAAATTCTTGAGAGCAAAATCACTGATCATTATCAAGAGTTTTCTTAAATGATTCCCGTCATTTAAGATGTAATTAACTATAGGGGTTTGCCCTTATAGGGAACTTTAAGAACCCAGGTAATATAAACCCTGCTTAATTCCTTTATATTAAGCAGGGGAACTTATCAGCTTATGAAATTGTTTAGCAGACCAAACAGTGTGTCTAGTTTATTTAATCGAGCCCCATCATCAAGCAGTGTGTCTATTCTTTGGGATAGATGCACGGTTTGTTGTGCGATGCTCGTTTATATAAACTATTTGGGATGTGAGATCGGTTTGATTTCATATCTTAAAATTTTCAAACATAAAATTATTTTCAAATGCTACTTTCCAAATTATATATATATATATTTAAATTAAATTTAAAATATGAAATTTGCCGACAATTTCTTTAGGCGACCCCTTTTCAAAATACAACACTCAACCTAAAAATATGCTAACAATTTCTGGCGACTCCGCTGGGGACTAGTTTCTTTCTCCATTTTGATCAGATGGTTTTGCTTTCATAAATCGGACCATTCTTTCTGTAGGCATACCACGTTCATTTCTGTCTTGAACGGGTATAGCCAACTAATTTTGGATTTTGGAGCCACTGTTTAGAAACCCCTAAATAGAGAGGTTCTGAAATCCTTTTGCCTCTTTCTGAGGTGGGGTGGACCCCCAATAGGTGTTAGCCTAGGATCGGTCTTTCGGGTTGAGAAATCTTACGAGACTTGCTCTTCCTTTCCAATTCTGAATCAAATCCTTTACCTTTCCTTTAACCTTCCTCCTTTAATCATTTTTGTTCCTAATAAACAAACTCTCTAATAAACAACCTTTTAATAAACGAACTCTTTTAAATCAAAAATACATTAAGATAAACTAAAATGTGTTCGGACTCTTTCTTTTTCATCTTAAGTTTTGCAACAAAAGGAAGCATAATTCGGGACTGACGTTCGGAATTTACCCTACAGAAAATGACTCCACCAAAGTTAATTTTCTCCTTCACCAATGGAATGGACATCATCATCTATAAGGATGAACTGCCCGACAATGGAATCATCTGTTTTGGAGAAGGATTTGAAAATACAGAGATTAAGTTCACTAACGTCACCCTCTTCACACTAATGGATAAAGTGTTAGAAACTGAGGAGTTCTTGAATGAGTTTAACCTGAAATCGACTCAATTGTTCCCTCCCTTGCAAAGGGTCTCAGCTAAAAGAAGTACTGCTGTTCGTAGGAGAACTGTTGTCTCTACCACTACTGGTCTAGTCATCATTGCACCTACCCTAGCTCCTGCCAAATTGAAGGGGAAGGAAATCCAAGTCTGAGATGAGCCTGTCACCGTGGAGGGTACAGATTTTGCTACAACACCTTCTGTCTTCGAGATAGTGTCCAGTTCAAGAGTTGCACCCCTGACTCGGAGTCAGAGAAGAAATAGGAGCATAAAGATTGCCAAGTTTGAGAAGGCTAAGGCTGCTGAAGATGCTTTTCTAGAAGAGACTCCTAAGGAAGAAGAATAACTACCTGAAATTTCACCACTGTTTAGAGGAAGTAGGGTCCACCCTCTCTCTATTGCATCGGATGAAGAGGATGTCTGAAGGATCGCCGCTGCATTTCCCCGACCTGCATATTATAATGACTGTAAGAGGAACAGGGCCAAGACTACGTCGCTTACCCGACTGCGAGCCATAGTAGAGAAACTAGCTAAGAAGGAAGGGTGCCCCGTATCAGAGATCCCAAGAAGAATGGGATGTGTGCCAGTAAAATCTCGCCTCGGACCGCGAGTAAACCCCATCACTACCCCTGAGAGGCTAAGGAAGACTGTGCGAGCTAGATCGCCTGTTGTGGTATCGTGACACCATATTAGGGAGGACACCACCTACCGACACACAGCCGACAGACCATCTGGTCCTAGGCCTTTTGTTGCGAGAAAGATGGTGTGGTGACCTATTATTGCTGAACCGATACAAGCACAATGTTCTAGAAAGAAGAGTCTCATCAGAAAGTCAGAATCTGAAAAAAGTGCTACTGCATTAAAATAAACTCCCGAGAAAGAAGTCCAACAGACATCACATGACAGCCGTGAAACCGTTTGGACGAGGCCACTAGAGGATGCCATAGGTAAGCTAAGAACTGACATCCGACGGTTGGTAAAGGAAAGAGGATAAAAAATTGGAAACTAAAATAGATTCATCAGAGTTTATGGATGAAGATTATGCTGAGATCAACATGGTTGAGACACGAGCATCGTCAGCTTCGCAAGGTGCTCCGGCAGTAGCGGAAAGGGATGAACCGGAAGTGATTAGAGCACAACTTCAAGAGAAGGATAACACAATTTCTCAAATGGCAAGGAAGATGGAAGAAATGGCGGCCGCCTTAGCCACTCTCTAGAGTCAGGTGCAACCTCAAAAAGAAACACCCCCAGAGATCATCCATGTTGTCGACGGAGGAAAGGAGATCACATCTGTTAATGGAGATGAACAACCAAAAAAGGATTCTATGCAAAGCATGATTCCTGAAAAGGATATCAAAAACATGGTAGAACAGCAGGTGCGAGAAGCCTTAGCACAGTCTAAGAGTGGGACATCTATTCACACGGGTAGACCTTACCCTGAAGAATTTGACGCGGTCCAATACCCAAAAGGCCTCGTACCACCTCTGTTCAAGACTTTTGAAGGAACGGGAAACCCCCGGCAGCATGTCGCACATTTTCGTGCTAGTTGTTGCAATGCCGGTGGAAGTGATGCTTTACTCTTCCATTAGTTTGTCAGCAGTTTGTCAGGGATTGCCTTCGATTGGTATGTAGAATTGACAAATGGCTCAGTTAAGAACTTTCAAAATTGGAAAACCTCTTTGTTAAGCGGTTTGTCGGGGCTCGGCACCACATCACTATCGGTGATTTAGTGGTGGAGCAACAAAAACCGAACGAAACTTTGGTGGATTACATACTTCGATGGAGAAACTTAAGCATGAAGTGTGAACCACAACTTCAGGAACAACATGCAATCGGTATTTTGCTGAAAAGTATCCATGGCCCGATAGCACATCTCCTTAAAGGATTTACAATCAAGAGTTTTGAGAAGTTGCTTAGCAAGGCCGAGAGCTTGCAAGAGGAGGCAAAGCAGCTGAATTTTTTCAATAAGACTGATAAACATAAGCCTGTAAGAGCATTTAAAAAGAAATCTGGGATTGTCGCAACAGTAGATAAAGGCAAGCAGCTAGTGCAGATACAGCCAGAGAAACCACAACCCAGTTATCAACCACCACAACGGACTTACCAACAACCACAACAGATTTATCAGCAACTTCAGCAGGGCTATCAACAGCCTCGACCGAGCCACCAACCATGGCAGCATAGTCAGTCACTACCTCGTTTATCATGTCCCATGGAGGAACTTCTGAACAAGGATTATCCATTCAAGATGGAAGCAACAGCTAAGATGTTTCACAGTTTGATGAAGACATCTGATTTGAATTACCAGTAAAAAGCCAGAAGAAGTCAACAAAAAAGATCATCAGAACTATTGCCCTTACCACCGGATGATCGGACACAAGATAGAAGACTGCTTCACTTTTTAGAATTGGCTTGAAGGTAATCTCGAAAGAGAGAATATAACGATCCCGAAGGAATACATGAAGGAACCCCAAAAAGGAGGTTCCATCAATGTCATTTCAACGAATCCTATTGTTCCGATAAACCCATACACGACCAATGATGGATTGAATACCATCTTGACAAAGTCTTCAAGGAAAATCATGGATCACATCCAAAGCGCTTCGGTGCGCGCTTCAACTCAGTGTTTGAAACATGTCGAGCCGGTACTATCGCTTGTGATTGAAGAACCACCCCAGAAGGAGGAGAAGAACGTGGAAGAAAAGAAGACCGAGGTTCTGAAGGGTAGACTAGGGTTTACATATGATAAGATGGTTGTTTCTAATTCAGGGGAGAAATCCCTCATACCTCTGACTCTGTATGATTATTTGCTAGCCCCGACGGGATCTTATAATGATAGGAGTTTTGGTGTTGGCTACGTTTTGACTGTTTCTAACGATTATGTAACTAACGACAACCAACCTAATCCGGATCTCGAATCCGATACGATATATGATTCTTAAATCATACTAAACTTCGATGACCACGACGAAGAAGAAGATGCTCACAAAGATGGCTATGAAAGCTCAACAAGCAACGAATTGATTGGTGAATTCTGAGGAGCTCCAATCACTATAGAACTGGATTTATCAGATTCTGAAGCAATTCCAGAAAAGCCAGTCATTCCGGTTGAAGAAGAGAAACTGGCAAATTTAGCACCAGATTCAGAACAAGTAACTAAAGTCAACCTACGAAAAAGGAAAGTTCTACCTCCGAGAATGGGTCCAAAGGATAACGGAAAGCAGGTGGTTGCTCAGGGGAGCCAACCCAAAAAGAAGAATTACATGTTCGGGAAGAAATCTAGGAACATGGTAATAAAGTAGATTATAACGTGCTAGCCCATCTTAGGAAGCTACCAGCCAAACTGAGCATCTACGACGCTCTGATCCTGTCAAAGGAGATGAAGGAAAATTTGATCAAGGCCTTAGTTGATCCAGAGATTTGTCTAGCTCAAATGGTCGGTAATTCCTTAGAAGAGGTTTGCTCGTTAAAAGAACATTGAGGTGTTACCTTCACGGACAATGATCTACTACTTGGAACAGCTGATCACAACAGACCGTTGTACATTTCAGTCACTATTGGAAAGTTTACGCTCTCCAGAGTGTTGGTTGATCCAGGAGCATCAATCAACACAATGAATCTTCAGAAATTGGCATATTTGGAAATTGATGCTCCTGAGCTTGAATAAGATAAGATGTTATTAAGAGGGTTCAATAAGAAGGGATAAAGAGCTCGTGGATCGATAACACTATTAATGAAGACTGGTGATTTAGCAAAGAAAACCGCAAAATTCCACCTAATTGATTCTGAGAAATCGTTCAAAGCTCTACTGGTTCGGCCATGGATCCATGAAAATTGGATGGGACCGTCATCTCTGCACCAGTGCAAAAAATATTACGAAGGAGGAGAACAGTGTATTAATGGTGACTTGCAACCATTTTCTGTACACGAGATTGGAATTCATGAAGATGCAGCCTATTACGCGCCTCTGAAGAAAAAAATCTTCTCCAGAAATACCGTACGAAATGAAGCAAAAGAAGTTCAGGATGACGAAGAGCTTGAAATTCTAGTCCAACAGTTACTCACCACTCCCTTACGGTGAGATGGTGAAGGTTTCTTCAGAACTCGCACCCGAGGTCGAGGCCGGGGATGAGTTCGAGGAAGAGACGTTGGAACAGTTGGACAGATGAAACCGATCATCAACATTGATTGGGAGAACAGTTCTGAAGAAGAAGAAATCAAGAAAGAAGCAACAACAGTAAGTCAAAAGAAACCATAGTTCAAGATCTCTCTCGAAGATGAAAAGAATGAAGAATAAAAATTAATGTACGAGAAGATTAACCTCTATGTGCATACTATGACCTAGAACCCGATCCATTCTAATAAGGTCGAGGGTATGGTGGTCAAGAAAGTGCATGGTGGTGGTGCTAAGCCGATAAAATTCTACCGTGGTGCTTCTTTTTCCAAAATTGAAAATGATATACAGTTTGAAGATGTTACTTCTTCTGAATTAATGGAATTGCCTTTTAAGTGGTATTCCCTCTGTAATCAGAATTTAATTTAACGTGGTGTCTTACCTAAACAATGGACAAAAGGTCGATCACAACACTTTGAAAAATTATGGAATAATGTTGGTCGGCCTTCGAATTCAAAACATGGTCTCAGATTCAGCACAGTAAGATCAGTTGATGATACGGGATTTTGCTTGGTTGTCACTTGTCCTAATGATGATTGCTTGGAAGCTTCAGATGATCTCGAAGATCTACCAGTCGGAGACGCTCCACTAGAATTTTAAGAAGAAATTAAATCTACAGTAGACGAGTTAATGGAAGTTAACTTAGGTACTAGCAAAGAGCCTAGGTTGACCTTTGTTAGCTCCTTACTCAATAAAGAAGACTCTGAAGAAATGATCAAGCTATTGATGGAATTCAAGGACTGTTTTACTTGGAGTTATTATGAAATGCTAGGGTTAGCTCCAGAGGTTGCAGTTCACAAGCTAGGAGTGGATCACACTGTCGTTCCAATCATACAAGCTTCGAGAAGAATGCATCTAGAAATCGAACAACAAGTTATAGCTGAAGTTAAGAAACTAATAGACGCTAAATTTTTTCGTGAAGAACATTATCCAATTTGGTTAGCCAACGTGGTACCAGTCAGAAAGAAGAATGGGCAGATCATAATCTACGTGGACTTCAGAGATTTAAACAAAATGTGTCCAAAGGATTAATTCCCACTACCAATCCCAGAATTAATGATCGACATCAATTCAACGCACGAAGTCTTCTCTTTCATGGATGGATCTTCAGGATACAACTAGATAAAGATGTCACTGGAAGATGAAAAGCTCACAGCCTTCAGAACGCCAATCAGAATATACTGCTACACAGTGACGCCTTTCGGATTGAAGAACGCAGGAGCAACATACCAAAGAGCAATGACAAGAATTTTTGATGATCTCATTCACAACTAAGTTGAATGCTACGTGAATGATGTAGTCATCAAAAGCAAACTGAAAGAAGATCATTTGTATGATTTGAGAATTGTTTTCGAGCGATTAAGACAATATAACCTTAAGATGAATCCCTTGAAATGCGCCTTCGGCATCACCTCTGAGAAATTCTTAGGCTTTATTGTCCAACATCGTGGAATTTAAATCGATCCAGAGAAGATTAAAGCTATCTTAGAAATGCCACCTCCCAAAACCTTGAAACAATTGCAATCCTTTCAAGGGAAATTGGCATATCTTCGATGCTTTATTTCGAATAAGTCAGGAAGGTGTCAGCCTTTTTCTGCATTGGTTAAGAAGGATGCCAAGTTTACTTGGGACACCAAATGTCAACATGCCTTCGATGACATCAAACAATATTTAATGACACCTCCTGTCTTAGCAGCCCCAGTCTCCGGTAGACCATTGATAATTTATACCGCAGCTTTAGACGACTCCCATGGAGCCCTGCTAGCCCAGGTCAATGACGAGGGGAAAGAAAACACCCTCTACTACTTAAGTCGTCGTCTAATTCCGACGGAAGTAAAGTATCCCCCGATTGAGAAGCATTGTTTGGCCCTGATCTTCACCGCTCAAAAGCTCAGGCATTACATGCTTTCTCATAAGGTCAACCTTATCTCAAAAGTTAATCCATTGCAATATTTGATGACTCGCCCGACACTTTCCGGCAGACTCTCTAGGTGATCGATGATACTATTGCAATTCGATATAACTTTCATTCCTCTTCGTGCTGTAAAGGGACAAGTCCTAGCAGACTTCCTCGCAACACACCCCTTACCGGCAAAATCGCCTCTCAACGACTTCTTGAAAGACGAGCAGATAATGAGCCTAGAAGACCCCGACGATCGACATTGAGAACTGTACTTCGACGAAGCATCTTCAGCACAGAGAAATAAATAATTGCAAACGATATTTCCCGGTAAGGCAGGAATCAGACTAATAGTTATAACACCGGAGTGGGGGATGTTAAAGTACTCCTACCACTTAACAGAACCGTGTACAAATAACGAAGTAGAATACGAAGCCCTTATAACTGGATTGGAATTAACCATTCAGAAGGGGATAACGGATATCAACATCTATGGGGATTCTCAGTTGATAATTGAACATGTCGAAGGACAATACAGAATTCTAAAGCCAAGACTAGAGCAGTACTTTCAGTATGCCATGAAATTGTTGGACCATATTCTGATTGTAACGCTCTACAAGATTGACAGGAAAAAAAATGCTCTTGCAGATGCGTTAGCCCGCTTTGCAAAAGAATTTTCCTACTTGGAGGAAGAATCAGTTGAGGTGTCAGTTCAAGGACGTCAGGTACTCTCACAGCTCGACATGGACATGATACACAAGTCAGAAAAAGAAGAAGAAATAATTGCGGCAGTAACAGAAAATGCAGAAGACTGGCGTAAGCCACTAATAGACTACTTTCAAACAGGGAACCCACCGGACGATAAGTCATTAGTCCATCAGATAAAGAAAAGAACTCTTTCTTATGTATTAATAAATAATACGTTGTATAGAAGGTCTTTCAATCAGATGGGGCTAAGGTGCCTGAGCGAGTCCGAGGCTCATGAAATTGTTAAGGAAGTGCACTAAGGACTTTGTGGCGCTCATCAGTCGGGTCCGAAAATGAAGATGAAAATTAAAAGGCTAGGGTACTACTGGCCCTCAATGATGACTGATTGCATGAAGATCGCCAAGAGTTGTCACCAATGCCAAGTGCATGGAGTGGTTCTACATCAGACTCCGAATGTGCAACATCGGACAATCGCGTCATGGCCATTTGAATGTTGGGGCACAAATATTGTGGGTCCGATAGAACCGCCTTCTTCAAGAGGACATTGCTTCATTATTGTAACTACATATTACTTTTCCAAGTGGGCAGAAGTAGTACCTCTCAGAGAAGTAAAGGCACATCATGTGTTGCATTTCTTCAAGATTCAAGTTGTCTACCGTTTCGGGGTACCACGCAGAATCATTTCAGATAATGGGTCTGCGTTCAAGAGTACGAAGATCAATAATTTTGTCAGGAGACACTGGATTGACTGGCGCTATTTAACAATTTACTACCCAAGAGCAAACGGCTTGGCCGAAGCTTTTAATAAAACTCTCATCCAAATATAAAAGAAAATTTTGGATGACAACAAAATAAATTGGCACGAGATGATGTTAGAAGCTTTATGGGCCTACAGAACGACTTTTAGAACACCTACCCAGTCTACGCCTTTCGCCTTAGTGTACGGGTCTGAGGCCGTCTCACCCTTAGAGGTTCAGCTTCCGTCACTCGGAATTGCAGTTGCGAACAAGATCACTACAGAAGAAAATGCCAAATTATGACTAGAAGAATTGGAAAACTTAGAAGGGAAACGACTTTCAGCGCAGCAAAATTTGGAACTGTATCAAGCCAAGATGATCCAGGCCCACGATAAACTAGTCCGCCAAAGGACATTCAAAGTCGGAGATTTGGTTCTAGTACTCAGAAGACCTATTCTTGCACACCGCAAAATAGGAGGTAAATTTGAACCAACTAGGGAAGGGCCGTTCGTGGTCGTGACAGTCTACTCAGGGGGTTCCTACCGGCTTGTTAACTGTCATGGAGAACGACCTATGCTTCCAATTAATGGATGATATTTGAAGAAATATTACGCGACCTGATGTTTCGAAGAATGAATTTCCATTCCTAGAAACTCAGGTGGAGTAATCATTCGTAACTGGGTCCGAACCCAAAATATAAAAAATGGATGATAAAATAAAAATCATTAACAAAAAATGTGTTAAAAAGAAAATATGTGACATGATGAAATTGTGATCTTTTCCTTTAAATCAATTCATTCCTGATCTGTCCTCATCTCCTCTTACTTCCTTTAAAATTTAAAAGAAGTAAATAAATTTTTCTTTAATAAATATTTTATTATTATTCTTGTTTTTAGTACAGCCCCTGATCCTTTCCTTGTTTTTCGCAGGGAAATGTCGAACGGGCTGTTGGTTCCGAACTTTAAGAATGGCGTGAGTCTGGCGCTCAATGAAAAGTGGATGAAGGATGGAGCCGTGATTGAAATTGATTCTGATTTCACACCGGCCGGGCTACAATACGAAGAAAATGATTGGACCCTGAATGACCGGGAAGAACTCCGCAGCCATACAGTGATGAAATTAGGTGGCCCAAGTCAGCCGTCTACTAGCAAGAAAAGAAAAGCAAACACAATTAATGCAACGAGAGAGGACAAGAAAGTTAAGTCCGTGGTTACTACAGCAGAGGGCAGGCTTGTCAGCGCCATGCCCACAGAAATTCAAGAAGTGAGGAGAGCCACTCTCACTCCTACTCAACGAAGAAACAAGAACCGTCACATTCGCAAGATGCTGACTAAGCTGGCAGCAGATCAACATGAAGAGACAATCACTACCGTCAGTACAAATACTTCAAAGAAATCGGTTCGTCAGGAGCCAGAAAAAGGAGAAAAAACTACAAGAACAACAAATAAGATAAAAGAAATCCCAAGAAGAGCAGAAATAGAATCAGTACCATGACACCAGACCGAGCTGCCAGTTTTGAAGAGTCTTGTTGCGAAAGCAACCCCGGAGGATTTCTCTACATAGACTATCCCCGAGGAGCCAAGACATGCAGGAGAGCGTGCTGGAGTTGAATCGTACATCCCGCAGTACATTACCAGACCCCGAGGACTTCAGATAATCCTGGAATACGAGCTGGAGAAATTACATCAACTTGAAAAGAAAACTTTTGAATACATCGAGAGAATTCAGGGCAAGAGGGTCAACATCTTGGATGGCCTTGAGCTACATACGGATGTGTTCTCAGATTACGAACAACAACAAATTGTGGACTGCATTATCAAGCTTCAGAAAATGGGTCGAGCTGGGCATCTGAGGTAGAAAACCTATTCAGAGCCCCGAAGATGGATGCCAGGAACAATAAGAGTTGCTATCCAGTTCGGGTGTTGCTACAACTTTACAGAAGACAGAAAAGGAAATCCACCAGGGATACTCCGTCACAGTGAGGTGAATCCGATGCCAAGAATTATCAAAAGAATGATAAAAAGGATGGTGACATGGAGGGTATTGTCTGCAGATTGTATACGCAACAGCTGCATCATTAACATTTACAAGGAGGGCGAGTGCATACCTCCACACATAGACCATCATGACTTTGTCAGACCTTTCTGCACAGTATCTTTTATCAACTAGTGTAATATCATATTCGGATCTAACCTCCGGATAGTGGGCCCTGGAAAATTTCGCGGCCCGGTTGAAATACCACTACCGGTAGATTCCGTCATGGTATTAAAATGAAAATGGAGCGGACATAGCAAAACATTGAACTCCAGGAGTGCCTTTTGAACGAATCTTCGTCACTTTCAGAAGGATGGATGACAGAAAGATGCCTCTTCATTTTCAGCCAGATCTAGAATTAGAGAGTCTCCGGCCCTACGAGCTGTGAGTTACATGGGAGATAGGACACCTCCAATGCACATCCGTACGACATTCCTGCTAAGGGTGGCTTGGAAGGTGATGTTATTGTCCATGTATGCTTTTGGAAGAATCAACGAGAATCTTATACAATCTGTTTTGGATTTATGAGGATGGTATGAGATACTGAATTTTCGAGGAAAATATCATCATGTTTTGGATCAAGTTGTATGATGTATTTTCAATAGATTGGAATGAGAATGATCATGTCATGTTCTACCTTCACCTATTTTTGTGCAAATTGACTGGGAAACGCCATTAAGCTAAATGAACATCGAACAAAGAACGAAGGAAAATAAGAGAATAAATGAGAACTCTTTTTAAAAAAATCTGAACATAAAAATAAATTGCAAATAAACAAGAACTCCAAGTAGACGAAAATGAAATCGAATCACTAAAACAAATCTAAACCTTAGACTGATTTTCATTCTGAATCCTTCAATTCCAAACTTTCAATTCTCCTTCCTCTGTGTGTTAGAGGATCAACTAGTCCTATTGACACGGAGCCACGAACTTTGTTTGATTTGGTTCTGAGGGCATGGGATTGGGTCCTTCTTCATACAGATCGAACTTTCAAGGCTGGAGCCAAACTTCCAGTTCTCTTCGAGGCTAGAGCAGAACTTCAAGCTCTCCTTCAAATTTCTGAGGCTGGAGCTAAACTTCCAGTTCTCTTCGAGGCTAGAGCCGAACTTCTAGCTCTCTTTTAAATTTCCGAGGTTGGAGCTGAACGTCCAGTTCTCTTCGAGGCTAGAGCCGAACTTCTAGCTCTCTTTAAAACATCCAAGGCTGAGCCGAACTTCCAGTTCTCTTCGAGGCTAGAGCCGAACTTCTAGCTCTCTTTCAATTTCCGAGGCTGGAGCTGCACTTCGAGTTCTCTTCGAGGCTAGAGCCAAACTTCTAGCTCTCTTTCAAATTTCAGAGGCTGGAGCCGAACTTCCAGTTCTCTTCGAGGGTAAAACAGAAGTTCTAGCTCTCTTTCAAATTTTCGACGCTGGAGCTGAACTTCCAGTTCTCTTCGAGGCTAGTGCCAAACTTCTAGCACTTTTTTAAACTTCCGAGGCTGGAGCCAAACTTCAAGTTCTCTTCGAGGCTAGAGCTGAACTTCTAGATCTCTTTCAAATTTCCGAGGCAAGAGCCGAACTTCCGGTTGTCTTAGAGGCTAGAGCCGAACTTCTGGCTCTCTTTCAAACTTCCGAGGTTGGAGACGAACTTCCAGTTCTCTTTGAGGCTAGAGCCGAACTTATAGCTCTCTTTCAAACATTCGAGGCTGGAGCCGAACTTCCTGTTCTCTTCGAGGCTAGAGCCGAACTTCTAGCACTCTTTCAAATTTCAGAGGCTGGAGCCGAACTTCCATTTCTCTTCGAGGCTCGAGCCGAACTTCTAGCTCTCTTTCAAATTTCTGAGGCTGGAGACAAACTTCAAGTTCTCTTCGAAGCTAGAGCAGAACTTCTAGATCTCTTTCAAATTTCCGAGGCAAGAGCCTAACTTCCAGTTCTCTTCGAGGCTAGAGCCAAACTTCTGGCTCTCTTTCAAACTTCCGAGGCGGGAGCCGAACTTCCAGTTCTCTTAGAGGCTAGAGCCGAATTTGTAGCTCTCTTTCAAACTTTCGAGGCTGCAGCCGAACTTCCAGTTCTCTTTGAGGCTAGATCCAAACTTCTAGCACTCTTTTAAATTTCAGAGGTTGGAGCCGAACTTCCAGTTCTCTTCGAGGCTCGAGCCGAACTTCTAGCTCTCTTTCAAATTTCTGAGGCTGGAGCCGAACTTCTAGCTCTCTTTCAGATTTTCGTGGATGGAGCCTAAACTCCAACTCTCTTCTTGAGGCTAGAGCCTAAATTCTAGTTTTCTTCAAATTCCAACTCTCTTCTTGAGGCTAGAGCCTAAATTCTAGTTCGCTTCAAATCCCGAGGTAGAAACCTAGGTTCCATCGCTCACCTCAAATCCTGGATTTCAACGAAATCCCTCTTGAAATAAATCTTGAATCGAACTTCAATTGCAATTGAAACTCAAACCAAAAATCCAAACTCACACATTAAAAACTTTGAACAGAAAATAAAACGAATCTAAAATCGAATCTCTCTAGATCTTGTGATCTAGAATTCACCTTCATTTTCCCCTGCGAGAGTTATGGAATCTTCAGTCTTGGAGATTTACCTGATATTCCCCAGAGGAAATTTTCTACGCATCGTTCTAAGTGTGTCACTTAGACGTCCGTGTTGGTTCTGTTGATCTTTTTGGTAAACACCAATACGCGCGGTGTGCTTAGTTAGCACACCACACCTATTGGGTGTCCATTTATTGACCTCATTTTTGATGAGGTCTTTTCTCTCCTCTCTCCTTAGTACTTAGGAGCTGGCCATAGGTCTTCTCCTTGACTATCTTAGAGGACTAGAAATGGGACCCATCACATAGAAATTCAAACACTTCTTGGCTCCCTTCAAACCCCATAAGTTTGATTGTAAACCCCTAAGCCACTTGGTGGGTTAAAATCAAATGAGGAGGTTTAAAGGATGACTTTCCTATATGACTCTTTGGCCTTAGGATTACCCTGGGTGGCCTGGTCTGGTGAGGGTAATCTTGCACACACCACACTCCCACACACAAATTCCAAACACTAAAACTACCTTTAAA
Source organism: Papilionanthe hookeriana x Papilionanthe teres (assembly GCA_022702705.1). Taxonomy (NCBI): domain Eukaryota; kingdom Viridiplantae; phylum Streptophyta; class Magnoliopsida; order Asparagales; family Orchidaceae; genus Papilionanthe; species Papilionanthe hookeriana x Papilionanthe teres. The sequence continues at coordinate 77,873,825 of CM040431.1, forward strand.
CAATTTGACTCCCAGACTCATGTAGGTAACTCATATGGATGGACCATGACCCCTAGTCCTCTAGCTAAGAGGGTTAGGAACAACATATTGAGTGCCTAAAATGAGCCCTCTCATGGCTCTTGTGAGCTTAACATGGCTTCATGACTCAACCAAAATGATTTCATTTCACTCACACTTGATCAATCTTCATTTTCCCCAAATTTCAATATTTGACCCCTGGGACCCTAAACCCACCAAGCCTACCAAATGCCCTTGAAATTGTCTAGAATTTGCAAAATTGCCTAAATTACCCAAACTTCCTCAAAACCAATCCTAAAAATTTCCCCCCACTCAAATTGATCATCCATGGCCAAATATACCAAAAATTCCAAAAATACCCCTCAATACCCTCCAAATACCCAAAATACCCTTTTAACCCAAAAATTTCAAAAATTCAGAAAATTCCTAAAAAATTTCAGAAAATCCCAAATATTCCCAATTTGTTTTTGTTTAACTACACCTTAGGCTAATTTTTCTATATTAACCCACTTTTACCAAAACCCCCAATTTGACCTATTTTTAACCCAAGTGGACCCAATGTCCCATCAAACCAACCCAATTGACCTCAATATTGATCCAATTCAATTCTAAACTTCAATTCAATATCAAAAATACTAATTTAGACCAAATACAAGCCCAATTTGATGAACATGTGGATCCAATTTCAATTTAAAGCTTAAAGCCCAATTTTGGCCCATGACCTAAACTTAGCCCAAACCAACCCAAGTTAACTCCAATTAACCCAAATCTTTTCCTAAACCTTCCTAACATCCATACAAACAAAATACTAACATGATTTGTCCCAAATTTGAACCCAAACTCCACCCTAACTTAACCCAAATAAAAAATTCCAAATTTGGCCTAAACCAATCATGAACCCAAACAGGCCCAAATCCCAAAATCAAAGCCCAACCAAAGTTGAAAACTTTTGTCACACCCCCATAAATATTTTTCAACATTAATTTTACATCAAACCCAACATTGGCCCAACCTTAACCCAAGTTGGCCCAATTTGATCCATTTTCAACCCATTATCAAAATGGCCCAAATTGAACCCATTTCAACTCCAAATGACACCAAGCCTTTTCCAAATCACTCATGAAACATCCCTAAACTAAACCCAACATTTATTTGGCAGGGTCCTTCACAAAACATTCATCTAAAAGCCCATTTTAAAATCTAAAAGCCCACTTCCATAAAGCCTTTAAAAGCCCATTTTTAACAAAGTTCAAAAAGCCCACAATTTATTCTAAAGACCACATCACAAATTCTTCTCACCATACCTTTAATTGAAATCATCCCTAAGTCCAAAATCAATAATCAAGTCATTCCAAATCAAGCCTCATGCCAATTTCCCCTAAATCCATCAAAAATCCCAAAATCCATTTCCATGAAATTGAGCCAAGCCATGGGCAAGCCATAGGCTACCCATGAAGCCATCCTTGAGCCCCATGCAAGCCATGTGAGTGGTATTCATGTGACCATACCATATTGGGCAAAAGGAGGGAGTCCTTTAATGATTCCCTTAAGAGTGATTAAACCTTTTAATGCTTCCTCTAAACCATGCTTAAACTTAAATGTGCTTAGATGGTGACTTCTCCCAACTAAGCTAGCTGACTTACCTGACCTCCCTCAGCCCAAATCAGTCTCTTGGTGGTTGCACCAAACCCAAATCCATGACTTGGACACATTTGAACCCAAGATATCCCTCTTGCAATACAACTTAAATCAATTACTTTACACATGGCTAACCCCCATTGTTACACAAAACTCAATCCCTGGACTCACTGAATCAAGTTGGTGACCTGACCCTGCCGACCAGCCTCCTGGGTCGCCGAAAAAATTTTCCCTGGTTGAGCTGCCCCATGCCCAATGGACACTGTGGCTGTTCTTCCCTTGACCAAGGTAGCTGATCCCAAGCGCTAACTCTCCAGGGGAAGCCCTCCAGCCAGCACTATTTAAACTCAACCCCCTCTCAGCCAAAAATGATGATGAACCAGAACTTAACAAAACTCTGCCAAAATTGCTCCTGGACCTTCTCCTAACACAGAGCAATTGATTCCCAGTGTCCCTTTGCCCTAACCCCCATTAATAGAGCTCAATTTCTCAGTCAAAAATCTACCTAAAAACCAGGACAACTCTGAAACCTCCACCAAAATCAAATTAAACTCACCCACACCTGCACAAGACCTATAAAAGGAGTTCCCAAGTGAAAGCCCCCTCACCAGGCCAGCCATCCTCTCTATTGGCCAAGCTTTGAAATTGGCCTTGGTCACTTTCATACCTATGGAATTCCCCAGACATAGAAACTTCATTTGGAGCTTCCTTGGGTACAATCGAAGGTGGTACAAATCTCAAATTGAAGCTTCACTTCTCAGAGCCAAGGTATGAACCCTTTCTTCCTCCCGAGTTTCCAGCAGCTCTCTATTTTGCTTGGTTCAATTTCATAGCATGTAAACCATATGGATGTGTTCGTCTCCTCAAGATGAATACATAGAGTATAGGAACACGAAAATCCGTTGAGAAATGAGAGAGATCTTTAATAAACTGATTTGCCCTTAAAGGCTTGCGTTATTATAACTCTTAAATGGAGCATTAACTGAAATGTCACATTACTCATAGGATAATCAAACATCATAATTCACTGAGCAAGAAGCAAAATTTAATTGAATTCTTGGATGATTAATTCACCAGTACAATAAAATTCATTTGGACTCAAAATAATCTCAGAAGTATTGAAAAGATGTTTAGGACTCGCCCTAAGCACTTTCTCAATATGATGAGATGTTTTAGAAGAACAATTGAACTTAATTTTTCTTTGATGAAGAAAATCATCCTTAACAAAACACAAGAACCAAGACGTCATAGGGATTGACTAGCAATAGGATAAGGACTTTGGTAGACAACCAAAACCTTCCCTTAGCTTTACTTAGGTATTTTTCTTGCAAATTATATAAATTCCTTAACATGTGCTTTAAGTGTAGCTTGGGATGATAGGAAGACCCGTCAGGTACGCTTTTATTTTATTGCAAGTTACTTACATGTACTGCGCTTTACTTTTCTTGCATGTTAATTTAGATTGTTTCATGAAAACTGAAACCTTTAGGATAGCCACAAAACTGAAACCCAAAACTAAAATTAAAAGTCACAACTAGATAAAATTCACCGCCACAACATTTCAAAATATAAAACAACACAAAATTTAATCACAAACAGAACAACAAAACTACAACTATGATTAAATTAAAACGTCTTGTTGGATGATCGGGAATACCTCGGATGATGTAACCTGCGTGTTGCTAACGAGATTTCCCACGATCTACATAAACGTGTGGAACTCATTCAGTTGATTTTAGCAAATTCATCTAGACTAAGTGAATCCGATAAAAATAACTATGCCGGAATGATGGAACCGTGGGATCTTAACCGGTGTTGTTATAATCAACTTTAAGATTCCTCTAATAAAATATTAAAAACTATTTGGATTTTAAAACTTTTCTAAACCAAAACACTTCTCTCATCTCCTAATTTTCACTTTCTAAAACGAAACCTCTACAAAAACAAGGAGCTTGGAGTACAATGGGTAGCATGTCCATCGTCGTCAGCAAAACTGAAATCTAATTTAGCAAAACCATTCTTAGAATTAAATAACCAAGCCATAGGATTTCGAGGTAGTTTGCCTAGTGCAACATAAATCCTCAACCTTTTTGTTAGGCACTTGCATAATCATTTTATGCAAATTAAGTCCTAACCGGTCTTATGATTCCGAGGTAGTCATTTAACACGACATAAACCCTCATATCTTAGAGGCTATTTGTATGATTATGTCACATAAATATAAGTCCTACTTAACTAATTTGGCAGGACTACAACGTTAAATAAATTCTCAAATTGAAACCAAATAATATGATAGTTTGGAAAGTTGCCAAGATTCTTCATGTATCCTCAGCTTCTCCTACTTCTCTTCCATTGGTCTCTTAAAATAAATTCTTCCAAATTTGAGCTAATTCCTTTTGAAATTTCCAAAATGCAATCCTTTGAAAACCTTAAACTTTGAAATTCTTGAGAGCAGAATCACTGATCATTATCAAGAGTTTTCTTAAATGATTCCCGTCATTTAAGATGTAATTAACTATAGGGGTTTGCCCTTATAGGGAACTTTAAGAACCCAGGTAATATAAACCCTGCTTAATTCCTTTATATTAAGTAGGGGAACTTATCAGCTTATGAAATTGTTTAGCATACCAAACAATGTGTCTAGTTTATTTAATCGAGCCCCATCATCAAGCAGTGTGTCTATTCTTGGGGATAGATGCACGGTTTGTTGTGCGGTGCTCGTTTATATAAACTATTTGGGATGTGAGATCGGTTTGATTTCATATCTTAAAATTTTCAAACAAAAAATTATTTTCAAATGCTACTTTCCAAATTATATATATATTTAAATTAAATTTAAAATATGAAATTTGCCGACAATTTCTGTAGGCGACCCCTTTTCAAAATACAACACTCAACCTAAAAATATGCTAACAATTTCTAGCGACTCCGCTGGGGACTAGTTTCTTTCTCCTTTTTGATCAGATGGTTTTTCTTTCATAAATCGGACAATTCTTTCTGTAGGCATACCACATTCATTTCTGTCTTGAACGGGTACAGCCAACTCATATTGGATTTTGGAGCCACTGTTTAGAAACCTTTAAATAGAGAGGTTCCGAAATCCTTTTTCCTCTTTCTGAGGTGGGGTGGACCCCCAATAGGTGTTAGCCTAGGATCGGTCTTTCGGGTTCAGAAATCTTACGAGACTTTCTCTTCCTTTCCAATTATAAATCAAATCCTTTAGCTTTCCTTTAACCTTCCTCCTTTAATCGTTTTTGTTCCTAAAAGACAAACTCTCTAATAAACAACCTTTTAATAAATGAACTCTTTTAAATAAAAAATACATTAAGATAAACTAAAATGTGTTCGGACTCTTTTTTTTCATCTTAAGTTTTGCAACAAAAGGAAGCATAATTCGGGACTGACGTTCGGAATTTACCCTACGGAAAATGACTCCACCAAAGTTAATTTTCTCCTTCACCAATGGAATGGACTTCGTCATCTATAAGGATGAACTGCCCGACAATGGAATCATCTATTTTGGACAAGGATTTGACAATACAGATATTAAGTTCACTGACGTCACCCTCTTCACACTAATGGATAAAGTGTCAGAAACTGAGGAGTCCGTGATTGAGTTTAACCTGAAATCGACTCAAGTGTTCCCTCCCCTGCAAAGGGTCTCAGCTAAAAGAAGTACTGCTCTTCGTAGGAGAACTGTTGTCTCTACCACCACTAGTTTAGTCATCTCTGCACCTACCCTGGCTCCTGCCCAATTGAAGGGGAAGGAAATCCAAGTCTAAGATGAGCCTGTCACCGTGGAGGGTACAGATTTTGCTACAACACCTTCTGTCTTCGAGATAGTGTCCAAATCAAGAGTTGCACCCCTGACTCGGACTCAGAGAAGAAATAGGAGCATAAAGATTGCCAAGTTTGAGAAGGCTAAGGCTGCTGAAGATGCTTTTCTAGAAGAGATTCCTGAGGAAGAAGAATAACTACCTGAAATTTCACCACTGTTTAGAGGAAGTAGGTTCCACCATCTCTCTGTTGCATCGGATGAAGAGGATGTCTGAAGGATCGCCGCTGCATTACCCCGACCTGCATATTATAGTGACTATAAGGGGAAGAGGGTCAAGACTACGCCGCTTACCCAACTGCGAGCCATAGTAGAGAAACTAGCTAAGAAGGAAGGGTGCCCCGTATCAGAGATCCCAAGAAAAATGGGACGTGTGCCAGTCAAATCCCGCCTCGTACCGCGAGTAAACCCCGTCATCGCCCCGGAGAGGCTAAGGAAGAATGTGCGAGCTAGTTCGCCTGTTGTCGTATCGTGACACCATATTATGGAGGACACCACCTACCGATGCACAGTCGACAGACCATCTGGTCCTAGGCCTTTTACTGCGAGAACGATGGGGTGGTGACCTATTATTTCTGAACCGATACAAGCACAATGTTCTAGAAAGAAGAGTCTCATCAGAAAGTCAGAATCTGAAAAAAGTACTACTGGATTAAAAGAAACTCCCGAAAAAGAAGTCCAACAGACATCACATGACAACCGTGAAACCGTTTGGACGAGGCCACTAGAGGATGCCATGGGTAAGCTAAGAACCGACATCCAACTGTTGGCAAAGGAAAGAGGATAAAAAATTGGAAACTGAAATAGATTCATCAGAGTTTATGGATGAAGATTATGCTGAGATCAACATGGTTGAGACACGAGCATCGACAGCTTCGCAAGGTGCTCCGGCAGTAGCGGAAAGGGATGAACCGGAAGTGATTAGAGCACAACTTCATGAGAATGATAACACAATTTCTCAAATGGCAAGGAAGATGGAAGAAATGGTGGCCGCCTTAGCCACTCTCTAGAGTCAAGTGCAACCTCAAAAAGAAACACCCCCGGAGATCATCCATGTTGTGGACAGAGGAAAGGAGATCACATCTCTTAATGGAGATGAACAACCGAAAAAGGATACTATGCAAAGCATGATTCCCGAAAAGGATATAAGAAACATGGTAGATCAGTCGGTGCGAGAAGCCTTAGCACAGTCCAAGAGTGGGGCATCTATTCACACGGGTAGACCTTACCCTGAAGAATTTGACGCGGTCCAAAACCCAAAAGGCTTCGTACCACCTTTGTTCAAGACTTTTGATGGAACGGGAAACCCCCGGCAGTATGTCACACATTTTCGTGATAGTTGTTGCAATGCCGGTGGAAGTGATGCTTTACTCTTCCATCAGTTCGTCAGCAGTTTGTCTGGGATTGCCTTGGATTGGTATGCAGAATTGCCAAATGGCTTAGTTAAGACATTTTCAGAATTGGAAAACCTCTTTGTTAAGCGGTTTGTTGGGGCTCGGCACCACATCACTATCGGTGATTTAGTGGTGGAGCAACAGAAACTGAACGAAACTTTGGTGGATTACATACTTCGATGGAGAAACTTAAGCATGAAGTGTGAACCTCAACTTCAGGAACAACATGCGATCGGTATTTTGCTAAAAAGTATCCATGGCCCGATAGCACATCTCCTTAAAGGATTTACAATCAAGACTTTTGAGAAGTTGTTTAACAAGGCCGGGAGCTTGCAAGAGGAGGCAAAGCAGCTGAGTTTTGTCGACAAGACTGATAAACATGAGCCTGTAAAAGCATTTGAAAAGAAATATGGGATTGTCGCAACAGTAGATAAAGACAAGCAGCTAGTGCAGATACAGCCAGAGCAACCACAGCCCAGTTATCAACCACCACAACAGACTTACCAACAACCACAACAGATTTATTAGCAACTTCAGCAGGGCTATCAACAGCCTCGACCGAGCCACCAACCATGGCAGCATAGTCAATCACTACCTCATTTATCATGTCCCATGGAGGAACTTCTGAACAAGGAGTATCCTTTCAAGATGGAAGCAGCAGCTAAGATGTTTCACAGTTTGATGAAGACATCTGATTTTGAATTACCAGTAAAAAGCCAGAAGAAGTCAACAAGAAAGATCATCCGAACTACTGCCCTTACAACCAGATGATCGGACACAAGATAGAAGACTGCTTAACTTTTTAGAATTAGCTTGAAGGTAATCTCCAAAGAGGGAATATAACAATCCCGAAGGAATACATGAAGGAACCCCAAAAAGGAGGTTCCATCAATGTCATTTCAACGGATCCTATTGTTCCGATAAACCCATACACGACCAATGATGGATGGAATACCATCTGGACAAAGTCTTCAAGGAAAATCATGGATCACATCCAAAGTGCTTCGGTGCGCGCTTCAACTCAGAGTTTGAAACATGTCGAGCCGGTACTATTGCTTGCGATTGAAGAACCACCCCAGAAGGAGGAGAACAACGTGGAAGAAAAGAAGACCGAGGTTCCGAATGGTAGACTAGGGTTTACATATGATAGGATGGTTGTTTCCGATTCAGGGGAGAAATCCCTCGGACCTCTGACTCTGTATGATTATTTGCTAGCCTCGGCGGGACCTTATAATGATAAGAGTTTTGGTGTTGGCTACGTTTTGACTGTTTCTAATGATTATGTAACTAACGACAACCAACCTAATTTTGATCTCGAATCTGATACGATAAACGATTCTTAAATCATACTAAACTTCGATGACCACGACAAAGGAGAAGATGCTCACAAAGATGGCTATGAAAGCTCAACAAGCAACGAATTGATTGGTGAATTCTGAGGAGCTCCAATCACTATAGAACTGGATTTATCAGGTTCTGAAGCAATTCCAGAAAAGCCAGTCATTCCGGTTCAAGAAGAGACTTTGGCAAATTTAGCACCACATTCAGAACAAGTAACAGAAGTCAACCTACGAAGCGGGAAAGTTCTACCTCCGAGAATGGGTCCAAAGGATAAAGGAAAGTGGGTGGTTGCTCAGGGGAGCCAACCCGAAAAGTAGAATTACGTGTTCGGGAAGAAATCTAGGAACATGGTAATAAAGTGGATTATAACATGCTAGCCCATCTTAGGAAGCTACCAGCCAAACTGAGCATCTACGATGCTCTGATCCTGTCAAAGGAGATGAGGGAAAATTTGATCAAGGCCTTAATTGATCCAGAGATTTGTCTAGCTTAAATGGCCGGTAATTCCTTAGACGAGGTTTGCTCGTTAAAAGAACATTGAGGTGTTACCATCATGGACAATGATCTACTACTTGGAATGTATTGATCACAACAGACCGTTGTACATTTCAGTCACTATTGGAAAGTTTACGCTCTCCAGAGTGTTGGTTGATCCAGGAGCATCAATTAACATAATGAATCTTCAGACATTGGCATATTTGGAAATTGATGCTCGTGAGCTTGAAGCAGATAAGATGTTATTAAGAGGGTTCAATAAGAAGGGAGAAAGAGCTCTTGGATCGATAACACTATTAATGAAGACTTGTGATTTAGCAAAGACAACCGCAAAATTCCACAGAATTGATTCTGAGACATCGTTCAATGCTCTACTGGGTCGGCCATGGATCCATGAAAACTGGATGGGACCATCGTCTCTGCACCAGTGCATAAAGTATTTTGAAAGAGGAGAACAGTCTATTAATGGTGACTTGCAACCATTTTCCGTAGATGAGATTGGAATTCATGAAGATGCAGCCTATTACACGCCTCTGAAGAAAAAAATCTTCTCTAGAAATACCGTACCAAATGAAGCAAAATAATTTTAGGATGACGAAGAGCCTGAAATTCTAGTCCAACAGTTACTCACCACTCCCTTACGGTGAGATGGTGAAGGTTTCTTCAGAACTTGCACCCGAGGTCGAGGCCGGGGACGAGGTCGAGGAAGAGACGTTGGAACAGTTGGACAGAAGAAACCGATCATCAACGTTGATTGGGATAATAGTTCTGAAGAAAAAGAAATCAAGAAAGAAGCAGCAACAGTAAGTCAAAAGAAAACCACAATTCAAGATCTCTCTCGAAGATGAAAAGAATGAGGAATACAAATTAATGTACGAGAAGATTAACCTCTATGTGCATACTATGACCTAGAACCTGATCCATTCTAATAAGGTCGAGGGTATGGTGGTCAAGGAAGTGCATGGTGGTGGTGCTAAGCCGATAAAATTATATCGTGGGGCTTCTTTTTTCCAAAATTGAAAATGATGTACAATTTGAAGATGTTACTTCTTCTGAATTAATGGAATTGCCTTTTGAGTGGTATTCTCCTTGTGATCAGAATTTAATTTAACGTGGTGTCTTACCTAAACAATGGACAAAAGGTCGATCACAACACTTTAAAAAATTATGGAATAATGTCGGTCGGCCTCCCAATTCAAAACATGGTCTCAGATTCAGCACAGTAAGATCAGTTGATGATACGGGATTTTGCTTGGTTGTCACTTAGCCTAATGATGATTGCTTGGAAGCTTCAGATGATCTCAAAGATCTACTAGTCGGAGACGCTCCACTAGAATTTGAAGAAGAAATTAAATCTACAAAAGACGAGTTAATGGAAGTTAACTTAGGTACTAGCAAAGAGCCTAGGCCAACCTTTGTTAGCTCCTTACTCAATAAAGAAGACTCTGAAGAAATGATCAAACTATTGATGGAATTCAAGGACTGTTTTACTTGGAGTTACGATGAAATGCTAGGGTTAGCTTCAGAGGTTGCAGTTCACAAGCTAGGAGTGGATCACACTGTCATTCCAGTCAGACAAGCTTCGAGAAGAATGCGTCTAGAAATCGAACAACAAGTTATAGCTGAAGTTAAGAAACTAATAGACGCTAAATTTTTCCATGAAGAATAATATCTAACTTGGTTAGCCAACATGGTACCAGTCAGAAAGAAGAATGGACAGATCAGAATCTACGTGGACTTCAGAGATTTAAACAAAATGTGTCCAAAGGATGAATTCCCACTACGTATCCCAGAATTAATGATCGACATCGCCTCAACGCACGAGGTCTTCTCTTTCATGGATGGATCTTTAGGATACAACCAGATAAAGATGGCACTGGAAGATGAAAAGCTCACAGCCTTCATAACGCCAATCGGAATATACTGCTACACAGTGACGCCTTTCAGATTGAATAACGCAGGAGCAACATACCAAAGAGCAATGATGAGAATTTTTGATGATCTCATTCACAACCTAGTTGAATGCTACATGAATGATGTTGTCATCAAAAGCAAACTGAAAGAAGATCATTTGTATGATTTGAGAATTGTTTTTGAGCGATTAAGACAATATAACCTTAAGATGAATCCCTTGAACTGCGCCTTCGGCGTCACCTCTGGGAAATTCTTAGGCTTTATTGCCCAACATCCTGGAATTTAAATCGATCCGGAGAAGATTAAAACTATCTTAGAAATGCCACCTCCCAAAACCTTGAAACAATTGCGATCCTTTCAAGGGAAATTGGCATATCTTCGATGCTTTATTTCGAATTTGTCTGGAAGGTGTCAGACTTTTTCTGCTTTGGTTAAGAAGGATGTCAAGTTTACTTCGGACACCAAATGTCAACATGCCTTCGATGACATCAAACAATATTTAATGACACCTCCTGTCTTAGCAGCCACAGTCTCAGGTAGACCATTGATACTTTATACCACAGCTTTAGACGACTCCCATGGAGCCCTGCTAGCCCAGGTCAATGACGAGGGGAAGAAAACGCCCTCTACTACTTAAGTCATCGTTTAATTCAGACGGAAGTAAAGTATCCCCCGATTGAGAAGCATTGTTTGGCCCTGATCTTGACCGCTCAAAAGCTCAGGCATCACATGCTTTCTCATATGGTCAACCTTATCTCACAAGTTAATCCATTGCAATATTTGATGACTCGCCCGACACTTTCCGGCAGACTCTCTAGGTGGTCGATGATACTATTGCAATTCGATATAACTTTCATTCCTCTTCGTGCTGTAAAGGGACAAGTCCTAGCAGACTTCCTTGCAACACACCCCTTACCGGTAGAATCGCCTCTCAACAATGACTTGCCAGACGAGCAGATAATGAGCCTAGAAGACCCCGACGATCGACGTTGGGAACTGTACTTCGACGGAGCATCTTCAACACAGAGAAATAAATAATTGCAAACGATAGTGCCCGGTAAGGCAGGAATCAGACTAATATTTATAACACCGGAGTGGGGGATGTTAAGGAACTCCTACCACTTAACAGAACCGTGTACAAATAACGAAGCAGAATACGAAGCCCATATAACCAGATTGGAATTAACCATTAAGAAGGGGATAACGGATATCAACATCTATGGGATTCTCAGTTGACAATTCAACATGTCGCAGGACAATACAATATTCTAAAGCCAAGACTTGAGCAGTACTTTCAGTATGCCATGAAATTGTTGGACCATATTCTGATTGTAACGCTCTACAAGATTGCCAGGAAAAAAAATGCTCTTGCAGATGCGTTAGCCCACCTTGCAAAAGAATTTTCCTGCTTGGAGGATGAATCAGTTGAAGTGTCAGTTCAGGGACGTCAGGTACTCTCACAGCTCGACATGGACACGATACACAAGTCAGGAAAAGAAGAAGAAGTAATTGCGGCAGTAACAGACAATGCAGAAGACTGGTGTAAGCCACTAATATACTACTTTCAAACAGGAAACCCACCGGACGATAAGTCATTATCCCATCAGATCAGGAAAAGAACTCTTTCTTATGCATTAATAAATAATACGTTGTATAGAAGGTCTTTCGATCAGATGGGGCTAAGGTGCCTGAGCGAGTCCGAGGCTCGTGAAATTGTTAAGGAAGTGCACTTAGGGCTTTGTGGCCCTCATCAGTCATGTCCGAAAATGAAGATGAAAATTAAAAGACTAGGGTACTACTGGCCCTCAATGATGACCGATTGCATGAAGATCGCCAAGAATTGTCACCAATGCCAAGTGCATGGAGTGGTTCTATATCAGGCTCCGAATGTGCTACATCCGACAATTGCATCATGGCCATTTGAATGTTGGGGCACAGATATTGTGGGTCCGATAGAACCGCCTTCTTCAAGAGGACATTGCTTCATTCTTGCAGCTACAGATTACTTTTCCAAGTGGGCAGAAGCAGTACCGCTTAGAGAAGTAAAGGCACATCATGTGTTGCAGTTCTTCAAGAATCAAGTTGTGTACCGTTTCGGGGTACCGTGCAGAATTATTTCAGATAATGGGTCCGCGTTCAAGAGTACAAAGATCAATAATTTTATCAGGAGACATTGGATTGACTGACGCTATTCAACGATTTACTACCTAAGAGAAAACGGCTTGGCCGAAACTTTTAATAAAACTCTCATCCAAATATTAAAGAAAATTTTGGATGACAACAAAAGAAATTGGCACAAGAAGTTGTTAGAAGCTTTATGGGCCTATAAAACGACTTTCAGAACTCCTACCCAGTCTATGCCTTACACCTTAGTGTATGGGTCTGAGGCCGTCTTACCCTTAGAGGTTTTGGTTCCTTCACTCAGAATTGCAGTTGTGAACAAGATCACTACAGAAGAAAATGCCAAATTACGACTAAAAGAATTAGAAAGCTTAGATGGGAAACGACTTTCAGCGCAGCAAAATTTGGAACTGTATCGAGCCAAGATGATCCAGGCTCATGATAAACTGGTCCGCCCAAGGACATTCAAAGTCGGTGATTTGGTTCTAGTACTCAGAAGACCTTTTCTTGCACACCGCAAGATAGGAGGTAAATTTGAACCAACTAGGGAAGGGCCGTTCGTGGTCGAGACAGTCTACTCAGGGGGTTCCTACCAGCTTGTTAACTGTCATGGAGAACGATCTATGCTTCCAATTAATGGACGATATTTGAAGAAGTATTACGTGACCTGATGTTTCGAAAAATGAATTCCCATTCCTAGAAACACGGGTGGAGTAATCATTCGTAACTGGGTCCAAACCCAAAAATATAAAAATTGGATGATAAAATAAAAATCATTAACAAAAAATGTGTTAAAAAGAAAATATGTGAAATGATAAAATTTTGATCTTTTCCTTTAAATCAATTCATTCCTGATCCGTCCTCATCTCTTCCTACTTCCTTTAAAATTTAAAAGAAGTAAATAAATTTTTATTTAAAAAATATTTTATTATTATTCTTGTTCTTAGTACAGCCCCTGATCCTTTCCTTGTTTTTCGCAGGGAAATGTCGAACGGGCGGTTAGTTCCGAACTTTAAGAATAGCGTGAGTCTAGAACTCGAAGAAAAGAAAATGAAGGATGGAGCCGTGATTGAAATTGATTCTGATTTCACACCGGCCAGGCTACAATACGAAGAAAATGATTGGACCCCGATTGACTGAGAAGAACTCCGCAGCCATACGGTGATGAAATTGGGTGGCCCAAGTCAGCCGTCTACTAGAAATAAATGAAAAGTAAACTCCACTCATGCAATGGGAGAGGACAAGAAAGTTAAGTCCGTGGTTGCTACAGTAGAGGACAGGCTTGTCAGTGCCATGCTCACAGAAATTCAAGTAGTTAGGAGAGCCACTCTCACTCCTACTCAACGAAGAAACAAGAATCGTCACTTTCGCAAGATGCTGACTAAACTGGCAGCAGATCAACATGAAGAGACAGTCACTATCGTCAGTACAAATACTTCAAAGAGATCGGTTCGTCAGGAGCCAGAAAAGAATAGACCAACTCCAAGAACAACAGAAAAGATAAAAGATATCCCAAGAAGAGCTGAAATAGAATTAGTACCATGACACCAGACAGAGCTACCAGTTTTGAAGAGTCTTGTTGCGAAAGCAACCCCGGAGTATGTCCCGATAGAGACTATCCCCGAGGAGCGAAGACATGCAGGAGAGCATGCTGGGGTTGAGCCGTACATCCCTCAGTATGTTACCAGACCCCGAGGACTTCAGATAATCCCAGAATATGAGCTGGAGAAATTACAGCAAGTTGAAAAGAAAACTTTTGAATACTTCGAGAGAATTCGAGGAAAGAGGGTCAACATCTTGGAAGGCCTTGAGCTGCATACGGATGTGTTCTCAGATTATAAATAATAGCAGATTGTGGACTGCATTATCGAGCTTCAGAAAATGGGCTGAGCTGGTCTTCTGAGGGAGACAACCTATTCAGAGCCCCGAAGATGGATGCCATGAAAAGGAAGAGTTACTATCCAGTGCGGGTGTTGCTACAACTTCGCAGAAGATAGAAAAGGAAATCCACTAGGGATATTCCGTCATAGTGAGGTGGATCTGATGCCAAGAATTATCAAAAGAATGGTAAAAGGATGGTGACATGGAGGGTATTGCTTGCAGATTGCATACCCAACAGCTGCATCATTAACATTCACAAGGAGGGTGACTGCATACCTCCACACATAGACCATCATGAATTTGTCAGACCTTTCTGCATAGTCATTTCTGCATACCTCCACACATAGACCATCATGGATCTGACCTCCGGATAGTGGGCCCCGGAAAATTTCAAGTGCCGGTGGAAATACCACTACCGGTAGGTTCAGTCATGGTATTTAAAGGAAATGGAGCGGACATAGCAAAACATTGCATGCCGAGAGTGCCTGTTGAACGAATCTCAGTCACTTTCAGAAGGATGGATGACAGAAAGATGCCTCTTTATTTTCAGCCAGATCCAAAATTAGAGAGTCTCCGACCCTACGAGCTGTGAGTTACATGGGAGATAACACGCCTCCAATGCACATCCGTACGGCATTCTTGCCAAGTGTGGCTTGTAAGGTGATGTGATTGTCCATGTATCTTACTATTCAGACATGGATTTTGACAAATGCTTTTGGAAGAATCAACAAGAATCTTACACAATCCATTTTTTATTTATGAGGATTGGTATGAGATACTGAATTTTCGAGGAAAATATCATTATGTTTTGGATCAAGTTGTATGATGTATTTTCAACAGATTGAAATGAGAATGATCATATCATGTTCTGCCTTCACCTCTTTTTGTGCAAATTTACTAGGAAACACCATTAAGCTAAATTAACTTTGAACAAAGAACGAAGGAAAAATATATAATAAATGAGAACTCGTTTTAAAGAAATCTGAATGTCAAAATAAACTCCAAATAAACATGAACTCCAAATAGACGAAAATGAAATCGAATCACTAAAATAAATCTAAACTTCAGACTGATTTTCATTTTGAATCCTTCAAATCCAACCTTTCAATTCTCCTTCCTCTGTGTGTTAGAGGATCGACTAGTCCTATTCACACAGAGCCACAAAATTTGTTCGATTTGGTTCTGAGGGCATGGGATTGGGTCCCTCTTCACAGAGATCGAACTTCCGAGGCTGGAGCCGAACTTCCATTTCTCTTCAAGGCTAGAGCCAAACTTCTAGCTCTCTTTTAAATTTTCGAGGCTGGAGCCGAACTTCTTCTTCTCTTCAAGGCTACAGCCGAACTTCGAGCTCTCTATCAACTTTCCGAGGCTGAAGCCGAACTTCCAGTTCTCTTCGAGGCTAGAGCCGAACTTCCAACTCTCTTTCAAACTTTCGAGGCTAGAGCCGAACTTCCAGTTCTCTTCGAGGCTAGAGCGGAACTTCTAGCTCTCTTTCAATTTTCTGAGGCTGGAGCCGAACTTCCAGTTCTCTTCAAGGCTAGAGCCGAACTACTAGCTCTCTTTCAAACTTCCGAAGCTGGAGCCGAACTTCCATTTCTCTTCGAGGCTAGAGCCAAACTTTTAGCTCTCTTTCAAATTTCCAAGGCTGGAGCCAAACTTCCAGTTCTCTTCGAGGCTAGAGCCGAACTTCTAGCTCTCTTTCAAATTTCTGAGGTTGGAGCCGAACTTCCAGTTCTCTTCCAGGCTAGAGCTGAACTTCTAGCTCTGTTTCAAATTTCCGAGGCTGGAGCCGAACTTCCAGTTCTCTTTGAGACTAGAGCCAAACTTCTAGCCCTCTATCAAATTTCTGAGGCTGGAGCCGAACTTCCAGTTCTCTTCGAGGCTAGAGCCAAACTTCTAGCTCTCTTTCAAACTTTCGAGGCTAGAGCCGAACTTCCAGTTCTCTTCAAGGCTAGAGCCGAACTTCTAGCTCTCTTTCAAACTTCCGAAGCTGGAGCCGAACTTCCATTTCTCTTCGAGGCTAGAGCCAAACTTTTAGCTCTCTTTCAAATTTTTGAGGCTGGACCCGAACTTCTAGTTCTCTTCTAGGCTAGAGCCAAACTTCTAGCTCTCTTTCAAATTTCTGAGGCTGGAGCAGAACTTCCAGTTCTCTTCCAGGGTAGAGCCAAACTTCTAGCTCTCTTTCAAATTTCTGAGGCTGGAGCCGAGCTTCCAGTTCTCTTCGAGGCTAGAGCCGAACTTCTAGCTCTCTTTCAAAATTCCAAGGCTGGAGCCGAACTTCCAGTTCTCTTTGAGGCTAGAGCCGAACTTCTAGCTCTCTTTCAAATTTTTGAGGCTTGAGCCGAACTTCCAGTTCTCTTTGAGGCTAGAGCCAAACTTCTAGCTCTCTTTCAAATTTTTGAGGCTGGAGCCAAACTTCCAGTTCTCTTCGAGGCTAAAGCCGAACTTCTAGCTCTCTTTCAAATTTCTGAGGCTGGAGCCGAACTTCCAGTTCACTTCGAGGCTAGAGCCTAACTTCTAGCTCTCTTTCAATTTTCGAGGCTGGAGCCGAACTTCTAGTTCACTTTGAGGCTATAGCCAAACTTCTAGCTCTCTTTCAAATTTTAGATGTTGGAGCCAAACTTCCAGTTCTCTTCGAGGCTAGAGCCGAACTTCTAACTCTCTTTCAAAATTTCGAGGCTGGAGCTGAACTTCCAGTTCTCTTCTAGGCTAGAGCCGAACTTCTATCTCTCTTTCAAACTTCCGAGGCTGGAGCCAAACATCTAGTTCTCTTCGAAGGTAGAGCTGAACTTCTAGCTCTCTTTCAAATTTCTGAGGCTGGAGCCGAACTTCCACTTCTCTTCGAGGCTAGAGCGGAACTTCTAGCTCTCTTTAAAACTTCTGAGGCTGGAGCCGAACTTCTAGTTCTCTTTGAGGCTAGAGCCGAACTTCTAGCTCTCTTTCAAACTTCCAAGGCTGGAGCCAAAGTTCTAGTTCCATTCTGAAATGGGAGATAGCGCAGCGGCTAGCTCCCGAGCCTGTCTTCTCTCCATTATGTCTAAAAGGCGACTCTTGCGGCGATTTGTATTTCTTCTTTTTTTAAGCGCCAATAGCGCATCTAGAGCTCACTCGGCTGAAGCAGCAACATGATCACCTTCTGAAATAATGATTATGGATGGAATCTAAGTATGTCTCATGTTGAGGAGGTGTAGGTTGTCGAATCCCCCAGTTCATCCATATCCTGACGTCTTTCCGGTCTCTCTGCGACCACTTTTCCTCATTGACTTCATGTTTGTAGCCTTCTTTTTATTTGTTTCTTTTTTAAAATGTGAAGTCCAAGATGTTTATGAAGGAAAACATGAACTAGCAACCCAACACCGCCTGCACAAGTAAACAGAGGGTGGTGTTGTGCTCAAACAAGAACAAGGACAAAAATCATTATCTTTCCAATTTTAATAAGTTTTATAATTTCTTTGATGACATTATCTTATTTAATATAATTCTATGAGTTTTAGAATTAGAAATTTCAACAACTGTATTTTATTTTATGAGAAAATTTACTTTATTATATTTAATTTCAGTATATTACAAAATTTGGACCTAGTCACAGACGTTGGCCTTATTCTACATCGAAAAAAATTTATTCTTCAGATTCCTCATGTTGCATAGTATTTCTTGAGATATCATCCATTTATCTGCAACATGTGCCACTCCCATTAAGAATCTACCAATTGGTACGATCCTCCAGAGTAAACCTTTTCCACCTCGAATGGTCCCTCCCAGGTTTGGTCAAATTTTCCACATATTTTGCGATATACAAGAATAAGCCTTATTAGAATGAGCATGAGGTCACCGATTTTGAACGACTTCGGGCAGACCAACATATCTTGGGCTTGAATCATCTTTACTTAGTAGAGTTCCAAATTCTGTTGTGCTAGCAAACTTTTTCCTTCAAGACTTTCCAGTTCTGCCAGTCGTAGTTTTGCATTTTCTTCTATTGTAATTTGATTAGCAATGGTGATCAAGAGTGACTGTAGCTGAACTTCTAACGGAAGGACTGGCTCAGACCCGTACACACTTGCATACGGCGTAGACTACATCGGCTTTCTGACTATCGTATTGTAGGCCCACAAAGCCTCTAATAATTTCTCGTGCCATCCTATTTTGTTGTCGTCGAGGGTCTTCTTTAAAATTTGAATGGGCATCTTGTTGAAGGCTTCTGCCAAGCTATTTGCTTTGGGGTAGTAGATTGTAGAGTATATCCAATCTATCTCATGTCTTCTGATGAAGTTGTTGATTTTTGTGCTCTTGATGGAGGACCCATTGTCAGAAATGATCCTTCACGGCACACTGAAGTGGTAAACAACCTGGTATCTGAAGAACTGTAGAACTTTTTGCGCTGTAAGCTCTCATAGCGGAACTGCCTCTACCCACTTAGAGAAGTAGTCTGTAGCAGCGAGTATGAACATATGTCCTTTCAAAGATGGAGGGTCTATCGGACCCACTATATCCGTGCCCCAACACCCGGATGGCCACGAGGCAATCGTGGGGTGTAGAACATTTGGAGGTTGGTACAAGACCACTCCATGCACCTGACACTGATGACATTTCTTTGTTGTATCCATGCAGTATGTCAACATTGCTGGCCAGTAGTATCTGAGTCTTTTGATTTTCATCTTCAATTTCGTTCTTGACTAGTGAGCAGCAGATAATCCGGCATGCACTTTTTTAATAACTTTCTGTTCTTCTGCTCTGCTGAGGCATCTGAGCCACATCTGATCGAAGGATCTTATGTACATAACACTGCCAATTAAGTTATATGAGAGAGCTCTCTTTTGAATCTAATGTGCTACTGATTTGTCTTATGGAAACCTTCCTATTTGCAAATATTCTATTAATGGCTAACGCCAATCTTCTGTATCATCTGTCACTGTGGTTATTATCTCTTCTTTTTCAATCTTGTGTAGACTGTCATGGTCAACCTGTGATAAGACCTGACGTCCACGTAATGTAATATCTATAGAATCTTTGGGTGGACAAGCCAGTTCTTTAGTGAGTTTAGCTAAAGCGTCCATGCGGGCATTGTTTGCTTGAGCAATTCTATAGAATATTACACTCAAAATTTTCTTGAGTAATTTCATCATGTACCGGTGGTATTTTTCTAATCTTTGTTTCAGAATTTTATATTATCCTGCCACCTACTGAATGATGAGTTTTGAATCGCCATAAATGACAATGTCCGTTATTTCCAATAGTATCGCCAATTTCAAGCTAGTGATTAGGGCTTCATATTCGGCTTCATTATTATTACATGGCTCTAACAAGTGATAGGAGATTCTTAGCATCGCCTAATCCAAAGTAACGAAGAACAAGTTGATTCCTGCTTTGCCAGGTATCACTATCTGTTGTCCATTATCTCTTCGAGTTGATGATACTCTGTAGAAGCACATTTCCCAACGTTTGGCACTAGGATGCTCTATTTGTAGTATCCGTTCGTCTAGAAATTCATCGTTGAGCGGGGACCCAGCTGGCAGTTGTTGCGCTGCAAGAAAATCTGCGAGAATCTACCATTTGATAGAGCGAAGGGGCACATGTTTTGTTAAATTGCAATAGTATCATCGACCAAGTAGCTAAACGTCTGGAAAGTGTTGGTCGCGTCATCAAATATTGTAACGGATTAACTTTTAAGATCAGGTTGACCTTATGAGACAACATGTAGTGTCTAAGCTTTTGAGCGGTGAAAACCAAAGCTAGACAATGTTTCTCAATAGAAGGATATTTTACTTCTGTCGGTATAGATTTCGACTCAAGTAATAGAGTACGTTTTCTTTACCCTTGTACGGCTTATATATATATATTTTTTTTGGGTTGTGTGTTTTATTTTAAAAAGGGGTCGCCTAACAGAAGTTGTCGGCAAATTTAAATTTTTAAATTTAATTTAAATATATATATAATTTAGAAAGTAGTATTTGATTTTGAAAATAATTTTAAATTTGGAGGTTTTAAGATATGAAATCAAGCCGATCTCACATCCCGAATAGTTTATCTAAACGAGCACCGCACCACAAACCATGTATCTATCCCTACGGATAGACACACTGCTTGACGGTGGGGCTCGATTAAACAAACTAAAAGATTTGTGACATCCATTTGGTCTGCGAATCGATTTTATAAGCCGACAAATTCCCTTGCTTAATATGAAAGCATTAAGCAGGGTTTATATTACCTGGGTTCTTCAAAATTCCCTATAAGGGCAAGCCCCTATAGTTAATTACATCTTAAGTGACGGGAATCACCTAAGAAAACTCTCGATAATAATCAATAGTTCTGCTCTCAAGAATTTCAAAGTTTAAGTTCTCAAAGGATTGAAGTTTGGAATTTCAATAGGGAATGGATCAAATTTGGAACATTTTGTTTTGGGAATTCAAAGGAAGAAAAGTAGGAGAAATCACGAGACTCGAAGTGAACTTCGGTAATCTCCCGACTATCCTATTGTTTGGCTTGAATTTAGGAAAGTCCTAATATTTATTTAAATGTTTCGATCTTGCCAATTTTAATTAATTAGGGCTTATATTTGTATGATAAAATCAAACAAATAGCCTCGAAGATGTAAGGGTTTATTGTCGTACCGGACGACTACCTCGGAATCCTAAGACCGGTTAGGGCTTAATTTGCAATGCAAGTGCCTAACGAAGAGTTGAGGATTTATGTTGCACTAGGCAAACTACCCCGAAGTCTTATGGCTTTGTTATTTAATTCTAGGAAAGTTTTGCTGATGTAGATTCAAGTTTTGGTCGACGACGATGCCCGTGCTTGCCCACCACGCTCCGAGCTCCTTGTTGTTGCGGAGGTTTAGTTTTAGAAGTCATAAATCGGGGATGAGAAAAGTGTTTTGGTTTAGAGAAGTCTTAATTTCCAAGTGTTTTTTGTGTTTTAATTAAAACAAATCTTAAAGTTGATTATAACGACACCGGTTAAGATCCCGCGGTTCCATCCTTCCGGCATCATTATTTTTATCGGATTCACTTAGTCCGGATGAATTTGCTAAACTCAACTGAATGAGTTCCACACTTTCATTTAGATTGTGGGAAATCCTGTTAGCAACACGTAGGTTACATCATCCGAGGTATTCCCGATCATTCAAGAGGACGTTTTAATTTAATTGTAATTGTAGTTTTGTGTTCTGTTTGTGATTAAATTTTGAGTTGTTTTATATTTTGAAATGTTGTGGCGGTGAATTTTATCTTGCAATGACTTTTAACTTAGTTTTGGTTTCAGTTTTAGGGACTATCCTAAAGGTGTGGGTTTTCATGCAACAATTGTTTATCATGCAAGAAATAGTAAGTGCAATGCAGTTAAATAAATTGCAAGAAAGTAAATTGCGGGAAAGTAAATTGCGATAAAATAAAAGCGTACTCGGAGGGTCTTCCCGTCATCCCAAGCTGCACTTAAAACACAATTAGAATACTTAAACAAGTTCCTAGGTAAAGCTAAGGGAAGGGTTATGGTTTTCTACCAAATTCCTAATCCTATAGCTAGTCATTTCCTATGACGTCTAGGTTCCTTGTGTTTTGGTTTGAGGACGATTTTCTTCATCAAAGAACAATTAAGTCCAATTGTTCTTATAAAAGTCCTATCATATTAAGGAAGTGCTTAAGAATAATCTTAAACATCTTTTCAATATTTCTAGGATTGTTTTAAGTCCAAATGGGTTTAATTATATAAATGAATTAATCAACTGAGGATTCGAGTTTTGTTAACTTGCTCGGTGAACTAGGACATTTGAATATCCTATAAATGAAGTAACATTTCATTTAATGTTACGTTCAGGAGTTATGATAACTAAAGCTTTTGAGAGTAAATTGGTGTTCAAATGATTTGTGATTTAGTTTAATTTCCATTAATGGGTTTAAATTTGGAATAGTGTTCAAATTATTTTAGATTTATTTTGAATTCTTTATGTCTTTGGTGATGTTATATTTAATTCAACTTAATTTAATTTAATTTAATTTAATTGAGTTTTAATTTAATTTAATTCAATTTAATTCAATTTAGTTTGATTTGATGTTACATTAAATTAATTTGATTTGATTTAATTTTAATTTAATTTGATTTAATTTAATTTAATTTAATTTGATTTAATTTAATTTAATTTAATTTAATTTTTAATTTGGTTTAACTTAATTTAATTTGGTTTTATTTATTTAATTTAATTTAATTTAATTTATTCATTCAATTTAATTTGATTTGTTTATTTAATTTAATTTAATTTAATCTTTAATTTAATTCAACTTTTAATTTTAATTTAATTTAATTTAACTTAATCCAATTTAATTTACTTAATTTAATTTAATTTTTAATTTAATTTAATTTTTTAATTTTAATTGAAATTTTTAAAAGAGTTTAATAATTTAATTTTAGTTTAATGATTAAGTCTTTTAATGTTTTGAATTTGAGTTATCATTTTAATTAAGAATTAAATATTAATGAAATGATTAATTTAGGGATTTTTAAATTAAAGAACAAATCTCTTCCTAATAATATCCCTATTTTAATAATTCCGATTTTATTATTCTTCCAAATTTAATCAATTATTTAATTAAAGTTTAATTATTTTAAATTGCTTAATGGGTTTCTACCCTTTAATTATTTAAATTTCAATCATCCATATCAAATTAGGATCAAAGATTTTACTTGTTAATTTTTATTAAACCTAAAGTTTTAATTAAGGATTAAAAATTTTAATTACCATTTTTACGCTTTAAGCTTAATAATTTCATAACTCAATAAATTGAACTCAAATGAACTTGAAATTTTCATGTGACTTTACTCATATTTCAATAAAGACGTGAGAGGAGAAATTGTGATTTTTCTGTATTTAATTTATTTATATAATTATTTTTGGTAGAAAATAGAGATTTTCAAGGAAAATTTAATAACATGACCAAGGGAAAGTTTCTATCCTTAATAAAATTAGGGGACATTCCTAATGACCAGAGGACCACTTGGACCAATTTTGATGATTTTTTGAATTATATTATTTTTATTATAATTATTTTAAGTTTTGGAGTGTTAATTAATTTAAAAATAAAATAAATGTTGAAAAATGAATTTTATATTTTTCAAAAATCTCTCTGATATCAAGGAAATCAGAGAATCAAATTTTGCAATTTTCTAATTTTTCTATGATTTATTATAATTATTTTAGTGAAAATGCTAGAAAATACATTTTTTTAATTTTAAAATTACCCTAGAGCTTTAAAATTCAATCTCTCACTAAATAGACCTAAGAAAAATATGGGGTTTGTTCCTAAGTGATTAAAATTCAAAATGTGACATTTTGGTGAATTTTATTATTTTTGTGATTTTTATTATTTTTTAATTATTAAAAATATTAAAATAATATTAAAAATCAACTTTTTTAGAAAATTGAAATTTTAATTTTCTTAGATTCCCCTAATATCAGAGAGGCTCCAAAACCAATTTGGTGAATTTTTGAAAGGTATTTTGAAAGTTATGAATTTTTAAAGTTTAAAATGACTAAGTGGCTTAATCAACCCAATTAGTGGGGCTAACCAAGTCCAATTGACCTCAAATTTTTATGGTAGGTTCCTCTGATCCTAAAGGTCAGTGGAGAATTAATTTCAAGTCAATTTAATGTATGGTTAGCTCTAATTAATTAGAGACCTATTTTAAGTGTTTAAGCCAATTAGGGTTGTTTTAAATGAACTAACTCAAAACCCATTTTTCCTAGGGTTCTCTGGTCATAAGGAACATCATCAAATTTTCCTAGAATTTATTTCATAATATGCTATTTATTGGAATTAAAATACTCAAAACAGTAACATGAATTTGAAAAATCAATAACTCCTCATAGGGATGGCCTCTGACTTTGGAAAATTCAGGGAATGTTCCCAAATTCAGAGGCTTCAAAAGCCCTATGGTCTCATGCCATGGTGAATTGTACACATGCATGGAGAATTAAATGTATGCAGAGAGTAAATAAATTATAAAAAATAAAATGCTTAATGAAATTAAATGATT
Source organism: Papilionanthe hookeriana x Papilionanthe teres (assembly GCA_022702705.1). Lineage (NCBI taxonomy): Eukaryota > Viridiplantae > Streptophyta > Magnoliopsida > Asparagales > Orchidaceae > Papilionanthe > Papilionanthe hookeriana x Papilionanthe teres. The sequence continues at coordinate 77,898,485 of CM040431.1, forward strand.
TCTTTTCCACATTATCCTCCTCTGTTCACTGAGCAAGTGGGTATTTTTATTTTATTTTTTTGATTTTTCTACACAAAGTTATGAATTTTTGAAGTTTAGGGAATTAAGTAAATCAGAAAAAATCCCTAATTTTCTATTTATCCACGCGGCGCCGCGTCAACCTCGGCAGCTCCGAAACGCCGCGTGGCGCGCTCCCATTCGACGCCGCCATCTGACTCAGCGCTCCCGGGGCCCGCTGTATCGTTCCGTCTTTTGATCCGACGCGATCCTGGCCGTCTATCCGCACGTGTATTAAATGGACGGCATCCGTTCATCGTCCCCAAGTGTCCTCACCCGAGAGCCGTCCACACTAAATACCTAATATCTCACTCGATACTCAATGGATTTTCATGTTCTTATGCTCTATGGATTCGTCTTGAAGAGACGAACACATCTATACGGTTATCATGCATTGAAATTAAAGCATTTGAAACGGAGAATCTCCAGAAGCTTGGGATGAAGAATTAGCTCATACCTTTGCTCAGAGAAGTGTGGCTTCGATCTGAGAGTTGTTGCACCTTCGATTGGATCCTAGCAAGCTCCAGATGAAGTCTCCGGTGCAGTGAATTGTGCTAGGTTGGATTTCGACCACGGCCGATCACAAAGCTTGGAGGTCGGAGCAACCGGGAAGCTTGGAGATGGGGCTTTTCGCTGGTGGACACCTTCCCTTGGTACGGTGAAGGTGTAGAACCAATCAATTTGGGGATTGGCTCCGCTGTGGAGAAGTGTCCTGGTTTTGGGTGGAATTTCAGTTGAGAAATTGGGTTTTGTTAGTAGGGATTAGGGCAAATTGACACTGGGGATCAACTGCTCAAAGGGTGGAGAAGGGTTTGAAACAATTTTGGCAGAGTTTCGGCAAGGTTTGTGCAACTCTCCTCTCATGGCCGTGAGGGGGTCGGGTTTAAATAGAGGTGGGTCGGAGAGCCTCCCGGGGATGGCCGAGGGTTGGGATCAGTCGCTCCGGTCATGGGAAGAACGGCCATGGTGGCCATTGGGCATGGGGCGGCTCGGCGAAGGTGGAATTCCAAAGTTTGGCTCCTCCCGAGGTCTCGGCCATGGTGTTTTCCGGCGATCCATGCGGGCGGCCGGCGGGCATGGGTCACCTTCGGGGTCGGGGAGTCCGGGGCTTGAAGTTGGTGAAGTCGATTGGAGTTTGACATGTGTAAAGGCTTTGAATTAAAATGGAATGGAGAAGGGGTCATTTTGGCTTCAATTTGGTCAACCCATTGGTTTGGGTTGGGTGCACCTCCCCATGGCTCTGATTTTGGGCTGAGAGGATCGGTTGGGTCGGCCAAGAGAGAATGGTGTGGTCTCTATCCATGATGAGGTGGCTAAACATGGTTTAGAGTGTGTCATGGATAAGGTTAAAAAAGCTTAATGAAAGATTAGGAAAGGAGCCCCTCCTTTTACCATTAATGGCATGGTCACATGCCAAACTTTCATGGCTCCATATGGCTTGTGAATGGCTCATCCTTGGCTCCATTTGGCTTGGGAAAAGCTTGGGTCAATTTCATAAAAAGGGATTTAAGAAAATTTTGATATTTTGATGGGAATTTGTATGGGGCTTGATTTGGAATTGTTTAATTGACGACTTTGAAACTTAGGGGCAATTTTGATTAAATGGATGATGAGGGGAAGTGCCATGTGGGCTTTAGATGAATTTGGGCTTTTGAATTTGAAGGAAGTGGGCTTTTTAGGAAAGTTTAAGGTGAATGGGCTTTTTGATTTTAGGATGGGCATTTGGGTGAAGATTTTGTGAAGGACCTTGTCAAATAAGTGTTATAATTGGTTTAGGGATGTTCTATGAAGGGCTTGGAGTCAATTTAGTGTGATTTGGGGTTGAATTGGTTTGAATTTGGATTTATTTGGTAAGTGGGCCTACGTAGGTCAAATTGGGCTAACTTGGGCCAATGTTGGGCTAGGGTTAAAATTGATGTAAAATTAATGTTGAGAAATATTTATGGGAGTGTTTCAAAGAGGTTTTGACTTTGGTTGGGCTTTGATTTTGGGGTTTGGGCTCATTTGGGTTAGGTTTGGGTTTAGGTCAAAAATGGGCCTTTTAGCTTTGGGTTGAATTTGAGTGGGGTTTGGGTCTAAATTTTTGGCAAATCATGTTAGTGTTTTGTTTGTGGGAATGTTAAGGAAGATTTAGAAAAGATTTGGGATTAATTGGAGTTGAATTGGGTGAATTTGGGTTAAGTTTGGGTCATGGGTCCAAATTGGGCTTTAAGGCCAAAAGTGAAATTGGATCCAAATGTCAATCAAATTGAACTTGGATTTTATCTAGATTGGTATTGGGAATGATGAATTTAAGTTTAGAACTGAATTGGACCAGAATTTTGGTCAATTGGGTAGGTTTGGTTTGACATTGGGTTCACTTAGGGTTAAAATGGGTCAAATTGGGGGTTTGACAAAAGTAGGGTAAATTGACAAAATTGTCCCATGGTGTAGTTGGACAAAATGAAATTGGGAATATTTGGGATTTTCTGGAATTTTCTGGGAATTTTCAGAATTTTTGAATTTTTTGGCCAAGAGGGGTATTTTGGGTATTTGGAGGGTATTGGGAGGTATTTTTGGAATTTTTGGTATTTTTAGGTATGGATGATCAATTTGGGTGATGTGGAAATGTTTGGGAATGATTTTGGAGGATTTTGGGTAATTTAGAAAATTTTGAAAATTTTGGGTAATTTCAAGTGTTTTGGGTAGGCTATGCGGGTGTAGGGTCCCGTGGGTCAAAAATTGAAAATTTGGGAAATTGAAGACTGGGTGGATGTAAGTGGAGTGAAATCATTTTTGTTGAGCCATGAAGCCATATCAAGCCCACATGAGCCATGAAGGGACTCATTTGAGGCATTCACTATGTTGTTCCTAACCCTCTTAGCCAAGGGCTTAGGGGTTAAGCACCATCCATGTGAATCACCTACATGAGTCAGGAGGTCAAGTTGGGTATGGGTGTGTTTTAGGAGGTGTGTGGAACTGTAGTGTGTAGGAGTAGTGTATAAGTGTAGTGTGTAAGTGTAGTGTGTGTGTAAGTCAGCCCCTTCACCAGACCAGGCCACCCAGGGCAGTCCTAAGGCCAAAGAGTCCTATAGGAACTCATCCTTTAAACTTCCACATTTGATTTCAACCCTCTAGGTGATTAGGGGTCTATAGTCAAGTTTGTGGAGTTTGAAGGGAGTTTAGAAGTGTTTTGAGTTTCTAAAAGGTGGGTCCCAATTCTAGTCCTCTAAGATAGTCAAAGGAAAAGCCTAAGGCTAGATCCTAAGCACTAAAAAGAAGAAGAGAATACCTCATCAAAAATGAGGTCAACAAATGGATCCCCAATAGGTGTGGTGAGCTGACGGAGCACACCGCGCGTATTGGTGTTGACCGAAGCGATCAACAAAACCAACACAAACGTCCAAGTGACAAACTTAGGACAAAGCAAAAGAATTTCCGCTGGGGAGTATCGGGTATGTTCCCAAAACTGGAGATACCTGAACTCTCACTGGGGAAAAGAAAAGGAGGTGAATTCCGAATCACATGACCTGGGAGAATTTTGATTTAGATTTTATTTTGTTTCGGTTTAAGTTTGACGTGTGAACTTAGATTTTAGTTTGGAGTTTTAATTTATATTGAAGTTTTGTCAAAATTAATTTGAGGGATTTGATTTGAAATGAAAATTGGAATTCTAAGGTTTTAGATGTAACATCTTCAACCTCGAAAGAAAATTGAATTGATCAAATTGAATCATTGCAATGAGGAGAGATCTCAGAGCAATGCGATATTGGATGTAAAATCCTTAACCTCAAGAGTTTGATTTTGATGTATTTCATTGTTGTAGGGAAAGAATCCTAAAGCAGTGCAGTCTTTGATGTAAAAATCCTCGACCCAAAAAGTTTGATTTTGATGTATTTCAGTGCAATAGAGAAAGAATCCTAAAGCAGTGCAGTCTTGGATGTAAAATCCTCGACCCAAAAGTTTGAATTTAATGTATTTCAGTGCAATAGGGAAGGAATCCTAAAGCAGTGCAGTCTTGGATGTAAAATCCTCGACCCAAAAATTTGAATTTGATGTATTTCAGTGCAATAGGGAAAGAATCCTAAAGCAGTGCAGTCTTGGATGTAAAATCCTCGACCCAAAAAATTTGAATTTGATGTATTTCAGTGCAATAGGGAAAGAATCCTAAAGCAGTGCAGTCTTGGATGTAAAATCCTCGGCCCAAAAATTTGAATTTGATGTAATTCAATGCAATAGGGAAAGAATCCTAAAGCAGTGCAGTCTTGGATGTAAAATCCTCGACCCAAAAAATTTGAATTTGATGTATTTCAGTGCAATAAGGAAAAAATCCTAAAGCAGTGCGGTCTTGGATGTAAAATCCTCGACCCAAAAATTTGAATTTGATGTATTTCAGTGCAATAGGGAAAGAATCCTAAAGCAGTGTTGTCTTGGATGTAAAATCCTCGACCCAAAAATTTGAATTTGATGTATTTCAGTGCAATAAGGAAAGAATCCTAAAGCGGTGCGATCTTGGATGTAAAATCCTCGACCCAAAAATTTGAATTTGATGTATTTCGGTGCGATAGGGAAAGAATCCTAAAGCGAGTGCGGTCTTGGATGTAAAATCCTCGACCCAAAAATTTGAATTTGATGTATTTCGGTGCGATAGGGAAAGAATCCTAAAGCGAGTGCGGTCTTAGATGTAAAATCCTCGACCCAAAAATTTGAATTTGATGTATTTCAAGTGCGATAGGGAAAGAATCCTAAAGCAAGTGCGATCTTGGATGTAAAATCCTCGACCCAAAAATTTGAATTTCATGTATTTCGGTGCAATAGGGAAAGAATCCTAAAGCGAGTGCAGGTCTTGGATGTAAAATCCTCGACCCAAAAATTTGAATTTGATGTATTTCGAGTGCAATAGGGAAAGAATCCTAAAGCGATGCGAGTCTTGGATGTAAAATCCTCGACCCAAAAATTTGAATTTGATGTATTTCGGTGCAATAGGGAAAGAATCCTAAAGCAGTGCAGTCTTGGATGTAAAATCCTCGACCCAAAAATTTGAATTTGAAATCTGATTTAGATTTGATTTGAAATTTGGAAGGATTGAATTTGAAATTTGATTGGTATTTGAGATCTGGAAAGATTGAATTTAAATTTGATTGAGATTTAAAATCTGGAAAGATTGAATTTGAAATTTGGAAGGATGAGTTTGAACTCGATTGAAATTTTGATTTAAGATTTGATTTAAAATTTATGTTGATTTTGTTTATCTTTTAATGATTCAAATTTTATTTTATCGTTTATTTAATGTTCATGTGAATTTGGTGTTCGTCATTTTTTAGATTTTTAAGGAAAATTTTCTTTTACTCTCTTTTTTTATTTCTTTTCTGTTCTTTGTTCGAAGTTCATTTAACTTTAATGGCGTTTCCCAATCAATTTGCACAAAAGAGGTGAAGGCCAAAAATGTGACATGGTCACTTTTATTCCAATCATGTTGAAGATACATCATACAACTCGATCTGGAATACATCTCATACAATCCATGTAGACTCAAAACGGACTATGTATGATCTTTGTTGATCCATCCAAAGAAGCATCTGTCAAAAATCCATGTCTGAATAGTGGAGTACATGGTCAATAACATCACCTTCCAAGCCATCCTTGGCAAGGATGCCGTATGGATGTACATTGGAGGTGTGATATTTTCCATGTAACTTTCTCTAGCTCTGGGTCTGGCTGGAAATGGTAAGATGTCTTCCTGTCATCCATTCTCCTGAAAGTAACTGAGATCCGCTTCACTGGTACTCCTGGTATGCAATGCTTAGCGATATCTGCTCCGTTGCCCTTCAGTATCATGACGGAACCTACCGGTAAAGGTATCTTCACTGGCCCTCGGAACTCACCCGGGCCTCGCTATCCGGAGGTCGGATCCGAACAAGATGTTACACTCGTTCGGGAAAGAGACCGTGCGAAGGGTCCGACAAAGTCGTGGTGATCTATGTGTGGGGGTATGCAGTCACCCTGTTTGTAGATGTTGATAATGCAACTATTGGGTATGCAATCTGCTGGCAGTACCCTCCATGTTATCAATCTCTTTACCATTCTCTTGTTGACTAATGGCATCGGATCTACTTGCCCATGACGGAGTATTCCCGGTGGGTTTCCCTTCCTGTCCTCCGCAAAGTTGTAGCAGCATCCGCATTGTATTGTGATTCTTCCCTTCCCTGGCATCCATCTCTGAGGTTCTGAGTAGGTATTTTCCCTTAGGCGGCTCGCTCGGCCCATTCTTTTCAAATCCCGGATACAATCCACGATTTACTGTTGTTCATACTCTGAGAATACGTCTGTGTGTAGCTCGAGGCCCTCTAGTATGTTGATCCTTCTGCCTCTAATTCTCTCGAAGTATTCAAAAGTTTTCTTTTCAACATTTTGCATTCTCTCCAGCTTGTATTCCGGAATGATCTACAAATGGCGAGGCCTTGTGACATATTGTGGGATATACGGTTCAATCCCTTCACGTTCTCCTGCATACCTCGGCTCCTCGGGGATGATGCCTGTCGGGACATCCCCCGGGGTTGCTTCTGCAACAAGGTCATGCATCACTCGTGGTTCTATCTGGTGGCGTGGTAGCCTTCTTTCTTCTGGTCTTTGTGAGATTTCCCTGGTCCTTTACGTTATCCTAGGAGCTGGCCTCCTTTCTTCGGGTTCTGGTGAACCGGTGTCCTTGAAGTGTACGTGCGGCGTAGTAGCTCGTCTCGTTGCGCTGGTCCGCGACTAGTTTTGTTAACATCTTACGGATACGGCGATTCTTATTTCTTCGTTGCGTTGCTTGTGAGAGTAGCTCTCCGCACTTCTTGAATCTCGTGGGCGTGGCGGCGACAAGCTGCCCTCTACTTGTAGCGACTACGGATTTCATTTTCTTGTCTTCTTCGGTATTTGCCTTTCTTTTCTTGTTGGTGGATTGGTGGCTTGGGCCACCCACTTTCATCACTTGTCGCCGGGCGGTTCTTCTCGATCAGCCGGGACCCGGTCACTTTCCTCGTATCGTAGCCTGCTGGTGCGAAATCCGAGTCAATCTCGATTATCGCTCCATCTTTCACCCTCTTTTCATCGAGTGTAAGGCTTACGCCATTCTTAAAGTTCAGGACCAACCGCCCGTTCGACATTTCCCTGCGAAAAGACAAGGAAAAGGATCAGGGGCTGTACTAAGAACAAGAACATTAAGAAAACGTTTATTAAAGACATTTTTTTTATTACTCTTATATTTTAAAATTTAACAGGAATGAAGCGGGATAAGATCAGGAAAGAGATTTTGATTTGGAAAAGAAAACAAGGAAAACTTTATTATCACGATTTTATTTATTTTAGCACATTTTATTATTTTTGGGTTCGGACTCAATCATAAGTAATTACTTCGCCCGTGTTTCTTAGGGATGAAGAATTCATTCCTTCAAAACATCAGGTAGCGTAATACTTTTTCAAGTATCGTCCAGTTGATCGGAAGCATATGTCGTTCTCCCGGCAATTCACTAGCCGGTAGGAAACTCCCGAGTATCTCGCTTCAACCACAAACGGCCCTTCCCAAGTGGGTTCAAATTTTCCTCCTATCTTGCGGTGTGCATGGATAGGTCTCTTGAGAACGAGAACTAAGTTACCAACTTTGAAGGTTCTTGGGCGGACCAGTTTGTCATGGGCTTGAACCATCTTAGCTTGGTATAGTTCTAAATTCTGCTGTGCTGCAAGTCTTTTCCCTTCCAGGCTTTCTAATTCTTCTAGTCGTAATTTGGCGTTTTCTTCTGTCGTGATCTTGTTTGCAACTGCAATTCTAAGTGAAGGAAGCTGAACCTCTAAAGGTAACACTGCCTTGGACCCATACACCAGAGCGTAAGGTGTAGCTTGAGTAGGAGTTCTGAAGGTCGTCCGGTAGGCCCATAAGGCTTCTAACAACTTCTCGTGCCAATTCCTCTTATTATCGTCCAAAGTTTTCTTTAAGATTTGAATGAGAGTTTTATTAAAAGCCTCAGCGAGGCCGTTTGCTCTTGGGTAGTAAATTGTTGAGTATCGCCAGTTGATTCCGTGTCTCACGACAAAATTGTTGATTTGCGTGCTTCGAATGCGGACCCATTATACGAGATGATCCTGCGCGGCACTCCAAAACGGTAGACAACTTGGTTCTTGAAAAATTGTAGCACATGGTGTGCTTTCACTTCTCTAAGTGGAACTCCCTCTGCCCACTTGGAAAAGTAATCTGTAGCCGCAAGAATGAAGCGATGTCCTTTTGAATATGGTGGTTCTATTGGACCTACTATATCTGTGCCCCAACATTCATATGGCCATGACGCGATTGTCGGATGTAGCACATTTGGAGGTTGGTGTAGAACCACTCCGTGCACTTGGCATTGGTGACAGCTCTTGGCGATTTTCATGCGATCGGTCATCATCGAGGGCCGGTAGTACCCTAGTCTTTTAATTTTCATTTTCATCTTCGGACCCGTCGGTGAGCGCCACGAGTCTTGAATGCACTTCCTTAACAATTTCACGGGTCTCGGACCCGCTAGGCACCTTAGCCACATTTGATCAAAAGACCTTCTATACAATGTGTTGTTTATTAATGCGTAAGACGAGTTCTTTTCTTGATCCGATGGGCTAGCGACCTATCGTCTGGTAGCTTTCCTGTTTGCGGGTAGTCATCGATGGTATGTCGCCAATCTTCGTGTTTTCACGTCACTTGTTGTAACTCGATTCTTTTTCTTTTTCGATTTGTGTATTGTGTCTATGTCGAGCTGTGATAGGACTCGACGTACGTGAGCCGACACTTCCACTGATTCATCTTGCAAACAGGCAAATTCTTTTGCGAGACGGGCTAAAGCATCTCGCTAAAGCATTTTCTTTTCCGGGAATTTTGTAGATCGTTACATTTGCAATCTGTTCCAACAATTTGTATGACATACTTGGAAGTATTGTTCGAGTCTTGGCTTTAAAATTCGTATTGTCCGGCGATCCGTTGAATGATTAACTGCGAATCCCCGTAGATGTTGATGTCACGTTATCCCCATTTGAATAGTTAATTCCGGTCCCATTATGAGGGCTTCGTATTCACCTTGTTGTTTGTACACGGTTCGTCAAGTGGTAGGAGTATCTTAACATCCCCGCTCCGGCGTTATAAAGATTAGCCCGATTCCTGCCTTCCCGGGCACTATCACTTGCGATTCTTCGTCTTTGTGTGCTGAAGATGCTCCGTCGAAATATAATTCCCAACGTCGATCATCAGGGTCTTCTAGATTCATTATTTGTTCATCTGGCAAATCGTCGTTGAGAGGAGATTCGCCGACGAAGGGTGTCTTGCGAGAAAGTCTGCTAAGACTTGTCCCTTCACGGCACGCGAGAGGCATGAAAGTTATATCGAATTGCAATAATATCATTGACCATCCGGCAAGTCTGCCGGAAAGTGTTGGACGAGTCATCAAGTATTGCAATGGATTAAACTTCGAGATTAGGTTGACCTTATGAGAAAGCATGTAGTGCCTGAGCTTTTGAGCGGCGAAGATCAAGGCTAAACAATGCTTTTCAATTGCGGGATACCTTACTTCCGTCGGAAGTAAACGACGGCTTAAGTAGTAAAGAGCATTTTCTTTACCTTCATCATTGACACTGAGGCTAACGGGGCTCCGAGAGAAGTCGTCTAAAGCCGCGGTGTAAAGTATCAGCGGTCTACCCGAGGCTCAGGGCTGCTAAGACGGGAGGTGTCATTAAATATTGTTTAATGTCCTCGAAGGCCTTCGACATTTCTCTTCCCAAATAAATTTGGCGTCCTTTTTAACTAGTGCCGTGAAAGGTGACACCTACCGACGGGTTTGAGATAAAGCGTCGAAGATATGCCGAGCTTCCCTTGAAAAGATCGTAGTTGTTTTAAGGTTTTGGGAGGCGGCATTTCTAAGATAACTTTAATCTTCTCCGGGTCGATTTCAATTCCACGATGTCGGACAACGAATCTAAGAATTTCCGGAGGTGACGCCGAAGGCGCATTTTAAGGGATTCATCTTAAGGTTAAATTGTCTTAATCGTTCGAAAACAATTCTCAAATCATACAGGTGGTTTTCCTTTACTTTGGTTTTGATGACCACATCGTCCACATAGCATTCGACTTGATTGTGGATGAGATCATCAAAAATTCTTTCCATTGCTCTCTGGTAGGTTGCGCCTACGTTCTTCAGTCCGAATGGCATCACTGTGTAGCAAAATACTCCGATCGGCGTTCTGAATGCTGTAAGCTTTTCATCTTCTGAAGTCATTTTTATCTGGTTGTATCCTGAAGATCCATCCATGAACGAGAATATTTCATGTGTTGAAGCAATGTCGATCATTAATTCTGGGATCGGTAGAGGGAATTCATCTTTTGGACATGCCTTGTTTAAATCTCTGAAATCCACACAAATTCTGATTTGACCATTCTTCTTTCTGACTGGCACTACATTGGCTAGCCAAGTCGGGTATTGTTCTTCACGGACAAATTTAGCGTCTATTAGCTTTTTAACTTCTGTTATGACTTGTTGTTCAATTTCTAGACGCATTCTTCGGGACCTTGTCGTGGGACAGAAGTAGGATCCACTCCTAGCTTATGGACTGCAACTTCTGGAGCTAATCCTGGCATCTCGTCATAGTTCCATGCAAAACAGTCTTTAAATTCCATTAATAATTTGATTATTTCTTCGGAGTCTTCTTTATTGAGTAAGGAGCTAACAAAGGTAGGTCTAAGCTCTTCGCTAGTACCTAAGTTAACTTCCGTTAACTCATCTATTGTAGATTTGATTTCTTCTTCGAATTCTGGTGGAGCGTCTCCAATTTGTACATCTTCGAGTTCGTCCGTAGTTTCCATGCGGCTTTCATTGGATTCGCAAGTGACAACCAAACAAAATTCAGTATCGTCGACTGATCCTACTGTGCCGAATCCGAGTCCATACTTTGAATTGGGTGGACGACCGAAATTATTCCATAATTTTTCAAAATGTTGAGATTGACCTTTTGTCCATTATCGAGGTAAGAAACCACGTTGAATTAAATATTGAACACAGGGAGAGTACCACTCGAAAGGTAATTCCATTAATTCGATGAAGTGACATCTTCGAATTGTACATTATTTTCAGTTTTGGAGGAAGAAGCACCACGGTAGAACTTGATTGGCCTTGCACCGTCGTTACGTACCTCTTTGACCACCATACCCTCGATCTTGTTAGAATGGATCGGGGTTAGGGTCATAGTATGTACGTAGTGGTTAATTTTTTCGTACATTGATTTGTATTCTTCGTTCTTCTCATCTTCGAGAGAGATCTTGAATTGCGGCTTCTTCTGACTTATTGTCGCTGCTTCTTGCTTGATTTCATTTTCTTCTTCAGAACTATCTTCCCAATCAACATTGATGGCTGGTTTCCTCGTCCAACTTGTCCTAACGTCTCTACCATGGCCTCGTCCCCGGCCTCGACCTCGGATGCGAGTTGTGGAGAAACCTTCACCATCTCGCCGGAAGGGAGTGGTGAGTGAGCTGATAGACTAGAACTTCAGGTTCTTCGTTGTCCCGAACTTTCTTTGCTTCATTTGTTACGGTATCTGCGGAGAAGATTGTTTTCTTTAGCGGTGCATAATAAGCTGCGTCTTCATGGATTCCAATCTCATGTACGAAGAATGGTTGTAAGTCACCTTTGATGCCTTTGTTCCCCTCCATCGTAGTATTTGATGCACCGATGCGGAGATGATGGTACCATCCTGTTTTCATGTATCCACGGTCGGCCTGGCGGAGCGTTGAACGATGTCTACGAATCAATTATGTGAAATTTTGCGGTTGTCTTTGCTAAGTCACCGGTCTTCATCGATAGCGTTATTGACCCGAGGGCTCTTTCTCCTTTACGGTTGAATCCTCTTAATAACATTTTGTACGCTTCGAGCTCGCGAGCATCAATTTCCAAATATGCTTAGTGTTCGAAGACTCATTATATTGATTGATGCTCCTGGATCCACCAATACTGCGGAGAGCGTAAACTTCCCAATTGTAACTAAAATGTACAACGGTCGGTTGTGGTGCTACGTCCCCAGTAGTAGGTCATTGTCCGTGAAGGTAACACCTCGCTGTTCCTTTAACGAACAAACCTCATCTAAGGAATCTCCGGCCATTTGAGCTAAGCAAATTTCTGGATCCAGTAAGGCCTTGATCAGAGCTTCTCTCATCTCCTTTGATAAGATGAGAGCATCGTAAATGCTCAGTTTGGCCGGTAGTTTCCTAAGATGGGCTAGTACATTGTAGTCCACTTTATTTTCATGCGTCTCGGCTTCTTCTCGAATGGGTATTTCTTCTGCTGGGGTTGGTTCTTCTTGAACAACCACCTGCTTTTCTTTGTCCTTTGGACCCATTCTTGGAGGTAGAACTCTTCCACTTCTTAAGTTGACTTACGTAATTTTTTCGAATCTAGTGTTGAGTTCGCCGGTGTCTCCTCTCGAATCGGAATGACGGGTTCTTCGTATTAGCTTCGAGTACGAAGGCTCTAACTCTATTGCGGCTGGAGCTCCTCGAAACTCGCGAGATAGATTCGTTGCTTGTTGAGCTTTCGTAGCCTCCTTGATGGATGTCTTCTTCGTTATTTTGATCGTCGAGATTGTGTATGATTTGAGAATTGTCGTTGGTATCGAAATCGATGTCCGGATTGTCGCTAGTTACGTAATCGTTAGAAACAGTCAAAACGTAGCCAACGCCATCACCCTTATCATTATATGATCCCACCGAAGTGAGCGAGATAATCATACAAAATCCGAGGTTCGAGGGATTTCTCCCCGAATCGGAAACAACTATCCTAGGATAAGCGGCCCCTAGTCTAGCCTTAGGAGTCTCGGTCCTCTCTTCTTCGTCGCTTTTCTTCTTCTCTTCGATCGTCTCTGTTGAGGTGGTTCTTCTATCGCAAGTGATAGTACCGGCTTAACGGGTCTCGAACTCCGAATTGAAGCTCGCACCGAGGCGGTTCGGATGCTGTCTAAAATCTTTTTCGAAGACCTCGTCCAGGCGGTAGTCCATCCATCGTCAGTCGTATAGGGATCTATCGGAATGATGGGATCAGTTGAGATAACATTGACGGAACCTCCTTTATGGGGTTCCTTCATGTACTCCTTCGGGATCGTTATATTCCCTTTCCGAAGGTTGTCATTGAGCCAACTTTTAAAGGTAATGCAATCTTCTATCTTGTGCCCGAAGCATCCGGTGGTAGGGGCAAAAGTTGGGATCACCGTTCTTATTGACTTCCTCTGGTCTTTTAGGCTCTGGCAGCTGGAAATCTGGAGTCTTCATCAGACTACGGAACATTTTCGGTATTGCTTCATTCTTGAACGGATATTCTCTGCTCAGAAGTTCCCTTAATGTACGTTGCGGACGAGACAGTTGTTCATTCTGCGGAGACGATCGATAGTTGGACCGGGGTTCTTGGTAATTCTGTTGTGGTTCTTTGCGGCCGTTACGGTGGTATTTGCATCGGTTGCTTGCCTTTGTCAACTGCTGCAACGTTCCCGGATTTCTTTTCGAAGGTCCTCACTGGCTTCTGCTTGTCCGTCTTGTCGGCGAACTTAATTGCTTCGCCTCTTCTTGCAAGCTTCCGGCCTTGCTTAACAACTTCTCGAAAGTCTTAATAGTGAATCCTTTGAGGAGAAGTGTTATCAGGCCGTTAATGCTTTTAAGTAAAATGCCGACTGCATGTTGTTCTTGCAGTTGTGGTTCACACTTCATGCTTAAGTTCCTCCATCGAAGTATGTAATCCACCAAAGTTTCATTCGGCCTTTATTTCTCTACCACTAAATCACCTATAGTGATGTGGTGCTGAGCTCCGGGGAATCGCTTGATGAAGAGGTTCTCTAGTTCTGAGAACGTCTTCACCGAACCATTTGGTAATTACGCATACCGGTCGAAGGCGATTCTCGACGGACTGGCGACGAGCTGTCGGAAGAGTAATGCATCGCTCCCGCCGGCATTACAACAAGCGGCACGAAAGTGTGCAACATGCTTGTCGGGGGTTCCGGTTCCATCGAAGGTCTTGAACGAGAGGTGGTACGAAGCCTTTCGGGTATTGGACAACGTCGAATTCTTCGGGTAAGGTCTATCCGTCCGAATGGATGTCCCGCTCTTCGATTGTGCTAAGGCTTCTCGCTTTCTTTGTTCCACCAAGTTCTTGATATCCTTTTCGGGGATCATACTTTGTGTTGTATCCTTTTTCGGTGATCATCCCCAGTTGACGGATGTAATCTCCTTTCCTCCGTCTACGATGTGAATGACCTGCAGGGGTGTCTCTCTTTGTGGTTGTACTTGACTCTGGAGAGTGGCCAGAGCTACGACCATCTCTTCCATCCTTTTCGCCATTAGAGCGATCGTATCGTCTTTTTCCTGAAGCTGCCTTCTCATCAGTTCCGGCTCCTCTCTTTCTGTGGCTGCAGGAGCACCTTGTGAAGCTCATGAAGCTCGTGTCTCAACCATGTTGATTTCTGCGTATTCGTCGTCCATGAATTCCGATGAATCAATCTCGTCTCCGAACTTTTCTTCTCTTTCTTTTGCCAACCGTCGGATATCGGTTCTCGACTTTTTCATGGCATCTTCTAGCGGGGCTTTGCGTGTGTCTTTGCGGTTGTCGTGCGATAGGCTGCCGGGTCCCCTTTTCACGAGTCCCCTTTTTCGCGGTAGCACTTTCTTCGGATTCCGGCCTCACGGCGAGACTTTCTTTCTCGGAGCTGCTTGTTTCGGTCTTAAGCGCCTGATGAGTGGGACGCCATACCATCCTTCTAGCGGCGGAAGGTCTAGGACCGGATGGTCCGTCGGCCAAATGCTTTGGAAGGTGGTATCCTCCTGATCACGCAATCCCGAGACAACAACGGGCGGACTAGCCTTCATTCTTTTGCTTGGCTTTTCACGTCATGATGGCGGGTTCTACTCGGGGCCCAAGACGTGATTTGAGCGGCACTCGCCCTATCCTCCGTAGAATCTCCGATACGGGGCGGTTTTCCTTCTTTGCTAACTTTTCTACAAAAGTTTGCGGTCGAGCAACCGGCGTAGTTCTAGTCCTTTTCTTGCGGCTATCGTTGTAATATGCGGGCTGAGGTAATGTGGCGACAATCTTGCGAACATTCTCCTCATCCTCTGCGGCGGAGAGGGGATGGAACTCGCTTCCTCCCAAGAGTGGTATGTATTCGGGCGGTGGTGTATATTACAGCGGTTCTGGAATCTCCTGCAGGAAAGCGATTTCGGCGGCTGCGGCTTCTCTAGCAATCCATCTACTTCTATTTCTTCTTTGGGTCCTTGTCGGTGACGGAATCTTTGAGCCTGGACCCGATTTCGAAAACGAAGGTCTTACGGGAAGATCTGTACCCTCCACGGTAACGGGTTTACCATAGTCTGGATTTCTTTCCCCTTTGATTTGGCGAAGTCGGGGTAGGTGCGAAATAACTAGACCGGTGGGGGTAGTAAGAACGGTCCTCCTGCGGACGGCGGTACTCCTCTTAGTCGGGATCCTTTGCGGGGGAGGAAACTCTTGGGTTGACCTGAGGTTGAACTCGACGGCGGCTCCTCGGCTTCGGATACCTTGTTCGTCGGTGCAAAGAGGGAGACGTCGGTGATCTTGACATTCGTGTTTTCAAACCCTTGTCCAAATCGGATGATCCCATTGTCGGGCGAGCTCATCCTTATAGACGGAGAAGTCCGATCCATTGGTGAAGGAGAAAATCGGTTTCGGGGCTTCCATTTACGGGGTAGATTCAGGTTGTTAGTCCCAAGTTATGCTTCTTTTCTTTAGGACGAAAAGAAAGGAATTGAAAGAGTCCGAACACATTCTTGTTCATGTATTTATAAGAAGGAATCATTTGTTAAAAGAATCACTTATTAGAGGGTTTGTTTATTTAGAACGGAATGTTCGAAAGGTGTAGAGAGGGTAAGGAATCGGATTCGGAGTTGGAAAGGAAAAGAGAGTCTTAAGCAAGACTTCTCGACTCGAAGGATCATTCCTAAACTAACACCTGTTGGGGGTCCACCCCACCTCGAAATGAGGTAAAAGGATCTCGGAACCTCTCTGTTTAGGGGTGTCTAAACGAGTGGTTCCTAAATCACGAAGAATGTTGGCTATACTTGTTCGAGGTAGAAATAAACATAGTATACCAACGGAAAGAAGGGTAGTTCGATCCATTAGGGATATGGATACACTACCGATTTTTGAAAGCAGAATTATTTGACTAAAATGGAGAGAGGAATTGTCCCCAGTGGAGTCGCCAGAAATTGTACGGCTTATTTTTTTTTTTTTGGGTTGTGTGTTTTATTTTAAAAAGGGGTAGCCTAACAGAAGTTGTCGGCGAATTTAAATTTTTAAATTTAATTTAAATATATATATAATTTAGAAAGTAGTATTTGATTTTGAAAATAATTTTAAATTTGGAGGATTTAAGATATGAAATCAAGCCGATCTCACATCCCGAATAGTTTATCTAAACGTGCACCGCACCACGAGCCATGTATCTATCCCTAAGGATAGACACACCTGCTTGACGGTGGGGCTCGATTAAACAAACTAAAAGATTTGTGACATCCGTTTGGTCCGTGAATCGATTTTATAAGCGAACAAATTCCCCGCTTAATATGAAAGCATTAAGCGGGGTTTATAATACTGGGTTCTTCAAAATTCCCTATAAGGGCAAGCCCATATAGTTAATTACATCTTAAGTGACGGGAATCACCTAAGAAAACTCTCGATAATAATCGATAGTTACTGCTCTCAAGAATTTCAAAGTTTAAGATCTCAAAGGATTGAAGTTTGGAATTTCAATAGGGAATGGATCAAATTTGGAACATTTTGTTTTGGGAATTCAAAGGAAGAAAAGTAGGAGAAATCACAGACTCGAAGTGAACTTCGGTAATCTCCCGACTATCCTATTGTTTGGCTTGAATTTAGGAAAGTCCTAATATTTATTTAAATGTTTCGATCTTGCCAATTTTAATTAATTAGGGCTTATATTTGTATGATAAAATCAAACAAATAGCCTCGAAGATGTGAGGGTTTATTGTCGTATCAGGACGACTACCTCGGAATCCTAAGACCGGTTAGGGCTTAATTTGCGATACAAGTGCTCTAACGAAGAGTTGAGGATTTATGTTGCACTAGGCGAACTACCCCGAAGTCTTATGGCTTTGTTATTTAATTCTAGGAAAGTTTTGCTTGATGTAGATTCAAGTTTTCTTGACGACGATGGCCGTCTTCGCCCACCACGCTCAGAGCTCCTTGTTGTTGCGAGAGGTTTAGTTTTAGAAGTCATAAATCGAGGGGATGAGAAAAGTGTTTTGGTTTAGAGAAGTCTTAATTTCCAAGTGTTTTTTTTGTGTTTTAATTAAAACAAATCTTAAAGTTGATTATAACGACACTAGGTTAAGATCCCACGGTTCCATCCTTCTGGCATCATTATTTTTATCGGATTCACTTAGTCCAGATGAATTTGCTAAACTCAACTGAATGAGTTCCACACTTTCATTTAGATCGTGGGAAATCCCGTTAGCAACACGTAGGTTACATCATCCGAGGTATTCCCGATCATTCAAGAGTTTTTTTTAATTTAATTGTAATTGTAGTTTTGTGTTCTGTTTGTGATTAAATTTTGAGTTGTTTTATATTTTGAAATGTTGTGGCGGTGAATTTTATCTTGCAATGACTTTTAACTTAGTTTTGGTTTCGAGTTTTAGGGACTATCCTAAAGGTGTGGGTTTTCATGCAACGAGTTGTTTATCATGCAAGAAAAGTAAGTGCGATACGGTTAAATAAATTGCAGAAAGTAAATTGCAGGAAAGTAAATTGCAATAAAATAAAAGCGTACCGGAGGGTCTTCCCGTCATCCAAGCTGCACTTAAAACACAATTAGAATACTTAAACAAGTTCCTAGGTAAAGCTAAGGGAAGGGTTATGGTTTTCTACCTAATTCCTAATCCTATAGCTAGTCATTTCCTATGACGTCTAGGTTCCTTGTGTTTTGGTTTGAGGACGATTTTCTTCATCAAAGAAGAATTAAGTCCAATTGTTCTTATAAATGTCCTATCATATTAAGGAAGTGCTTAAGAATAATCTTAAACATCTTTTCAATATTTCTAGGATTGTTTTAAGTCCAAATGGGTTTAATTATATAAATGAATTAATCGTCAGAGGATTCAAGTTTTGTTAACTTGCTCGATGAACTAGGACATTTGAATATCCTATAAATGAAGTAACATTTCATTTAATGTTACTGTTTAGGAGTTATGATAACTAAAGCTTTTGAGAGTAAATTGGTGTTCAAATGATTTGTGATTTAGTTTAATTTCCATTAATGGGTTTAAATTTGGAATAGTGTTCAAATTATTTTAGATTTATTTTGAATTCTTTATGTCTTTGGTGATGTTATATTTAATTCAACTTAATTTAATTTAATTTAATTTAATTGAGTTTTAATTTAATTTAATTCAATTTAATTCAATTTAGTTTGATTTGATGTTACATTAAATTTATTTGATTTGATTTAATTTTAATTTAAATTGATTTAATTTAATTTAATTTAATTTGATTTAATTTAATTTAATTTAATTTAATTTTTAATTTGGTTTAACTTAATTTAATTTGGTTTTATTTATTTAATTTAATTTAATTTAATTTATTCATTCAATTTAATTTGATTTGTTTATTTAATTTAATTTAATTTAATCTTTAATTTAATTCAACTTTTAATTTTGATTTAATTTAATTTAACTTAATCCAATTTAATTTACTTAATTTAATTTAATTTTTAATTTAATTTTATTTTTTAATTTTAATTGAAATTTTTAAAAGAGTTTAATAATTTAATTTTAGTTTAATGATTAAGTCTTTTAATGTTTTGAATTTGAGTTGTCATTTTAATTAAGAATTAAATATTAATGAAATGATTAATTTAGGGATTTTTAAATTAAAGAACAAATCTCTTCCTAATAATATCCCTATTTTAATAATTCGATTTTATTATTCTTCCAAATTTAATCAATTATTTAATTAAAGTTTAATTATTTTAAATTGCTTAATGGGTTTCTACCCTTTAATTATTTAAATTTCAATCATCCAAATCAAATTAGGATCCAAGATTTTACTTGTTAATTTTTATTAAACCTAAAGTTTTAATTAAGGATTAAAAATTTTAATTACCATTTTTACCCTTTAAGCTTAATAATTTCATAACTCACTAAATTGAACTCAAATGAACTTGAAATTTTCATGTGACTTCACTCATATGTCAATAAAGAAATGAGAGGAGAAAATGTGATTTTTCTGTATTTAATTTATTTATATAATTATTTTTGGTAGAAAATAGAGATTTTCAAGGAAAATTTAATAACATGACCAAGGGAAAGTTTCTGTCCTTAAGAAAATTAGGGGACATTCCTAATGACCAGAGGACCACTTGGACCAATTTTGATGATTTTTTGAATTATATTATTTTTATTATAATTATTTTAAGTTTTGGAGTGTTAATTAATTTAAAAATAAAATAAATGTTGAAAAATGAATTTTATATTTTTCAAAAATCTCTCTGATATCAAGGAAATCAGAGAATCAAATTTTGCAATTTTTTGATTTTTCTATGATTTATAATAATTATTTTAGTGAAAATGCTAGAAAATACATTTTTTTAATTTTAAAATTACCCTAGAGCTTTAAAATTCAATATCTCACTAAATAGACCTAAGAAAAATATGGGGTTTGTTCCTAAGTGATTAAAATTCAAAATGTGAATTTTTGGTGAATTTTATTATTTTTGTGATTTTTATTATTTTTTAATTATTAAAAATATTAAAATAATATTAAAAATCAACTTTTTTAGAAAATTGAAATTTTAATTTTCTTAGATTCCCCTAATATCAGAGAGGCTCCAAAACCAATTTGGTGAATTTTTGAAGTGTATTTTGAAAGTTATGAATTTTTAAAGTTTAAAATGACTAAGTGGCTTAATCAACCCAATTAGTGGGGCTAACCAAGTCCAATTGACCTCAAATTTTTATGGTAGGTTCCTCTGATCCTAAAGGTCAGTGGAGAATTGATTTCAAGTCAATTTAATGTATGGTTAGCTCTAATTAATTAGAGACCTATTTTGAGTGTTTAAGCCAGATTAAGGTTGTTTTAAATGAACTAACTCAAAACCTATTTTTCCTAGGGTTCTCCGGTCATAAGGAACATCATCAAATTTTCCTAGAATTTATTTCACAACATGCTATTTATTGGAATTAAAATACTCAAAACGGTAACATGAATTTGAAAAATCAATAACTCCTCATAGGGATGGCCTCGACTTTGGAAAATTCGGGGAATGTTCCTAAATTCGAGAGGCTTCAAAAGCCCTATGGTCTCATGCCATGGTGAATTGTATACATGCATGGAGAATTAAAAGTATGCAGAGAGTAAATAAATTATAAAAAATAAAATACTTAATGAAATTAAATGATTTCTTTTCCACATTATCCTCCTCTGTTCACTGAGCAAGAAGGTATTTTTATTTTATTTTTCTGATTTTTCTACACAAAGTTATGAATTTTTGAAGTTTAGGGAATTAAATAAATCAGAAAAAATCCCTAATTTTCTATTTATCCACACGGTGTCGCGTCAACCTCGGCAGCTCCAAAATGCCGCGTGGCGCGCTCCCATTAGACGCCGCCATCTGACTCAGCGCTCCCGAGGCCCGCTGTATCGTTCCGTCTTCTGATCTGATGCGATCCTGGCCGTCTGTCCGCGTGTGTATTAAATGGACGGCATCCGTTCATCGTCCCCAAGTGTCCTCACCCGAGAGCCGTCCACACTAAATCCCTAATATCTCACTTGATACTCAATGGATTTTCATGTTCTTATGCTCTATGGATTCGTCTTGAAGAGACGAACACTTCTATACGGTTATCATGCATTGAAATTAATGCATTTGAAATGGAGAATCTCCAGAAGCTTGGGATGAAGAATTAGCTCATACCTTTGCTTAGAGAAGTGTGGCTTCGATCTGAGAGTTGTTGCACCTTCAATTGGATCCTAGGAAGCTCCAGATGAAGTCTCCTGGTCACAGTGAATTGTGCTAGGTTGGATTTCGACCACAGCCCGATCACAAAGCTTGGAGGTCTGGAGCAACCGGGAAGCCTGGAGATGGGGCTTTGCTTCGGTGGACACCTTCCTCGGTCCGGTGAAGGTGTAGAACCAATCAATTTGGTGATTGGCTCACTGTGGAGAAGTGTCCTGGTTTTGGGTGGAATTTCGGTTGAGAAATTGGGTTTTGTCGATGGGGATTAGGGCAAATTGACACCGGGGATCAAGCTGCTCTAAGGGTGGAGAAGGGTTTGAAACAATCTTGGCGAGTTTCGGCAAGGTTTGTGCAACTCTCCTCTCATGGCCGTGAGGGGGTCGGGTTTAAATAGAGGTGGCCGGAGAGCCTCCCGGGGATGGCCAAGGGTTGGGATCGAGCTGCTGCGGTCATGGGAAGAACGGCCATGGTGGCCATTGGGCATGGGGCGGCTCGACGAAGGTGGAATTCCAAAGTTTGGCTCCTCCCAAGGTCTCGACCATGGTGTTTTCCGGCGATCCGGGCAGTGGCTCCGCAGGCATGGGTCACCTTCGGGGTCGGGGAGTCCGGGGCTTGAAGTTGGTGAAGTCGATTGGAGTTTGACATGTGTAAAGGCTTTGAATTAAAATGGAATGGAGAAGGGGTCATTTTGGCTTCAATTTGGTCAACCCATTGGTTTGGGTTGGGTGCACCTCCCCGTGGACTGATTTTGGGCCGAGAGGATCGGTTGGGTCGCCCAAGAGAGAATGGTGTGGTCTCTATCCATGATGAGGTGGCTAAACATGGTTTAGAGTGTGTCATGGATAAGGTTAAAAAAGCTTAATGAAAGATTAGGAAAGGAGCCCCTCCTTTTACCATTAATGGCATGGTCACATGCCAAACTTTCATGGCTCCAAATGGCTTGTGAATGGCTCATCCTTGGCTCCATTTGGCTTGGGAAAAGCTTGGGTCAATTTCATAAAAAGGGATTTAAGAAAATTTTGATATTTTGATGAGAATTTGTATGGGGCTTGATTTGGAATTGTTTAATTGATGACTTTGAAACTTAGGGGCAATTTTGATTAAATGGATGATGAGGGGAAGTGCCATGTGGGCTTTAGATGAATTTGGGCTTTTGAATTTGAAGGAAGTGGGCTTTTTAGGAAAGTTTAAGGGGAATGGGCTTTTTGATTTTAGGATGGGTATTTGGGTGATGATTTTGTGAAGTAACTTGTCAAATAAGTGTTATAATTGGTTTAGGGATGTTCTATGAAGGGCTTGGAGTCAATTTAGTGTGATTTGGGGTTGAATTGGTTTGAATTTGGATTTATTTGGTAAGTGGGCCTATGTAGGTCAAATTGGGCTAACTTGGGCCAATGTTGGGCTAGGGTTAAAATTGATGTAAAATTAATGTTGAGAAATATTTATGGGAGTGTTTCAAAGAGGTTTTGACTTTGGTTGGGCTTTGATTTTGGGGTTTGGGCTCATTTGGGTTAGGTTTGGGTTTAGGTCAAAAATGGGCCTTTTAGCTTTGGGTTGAATTTGAGTGGGGTTTGGGTCTAAATTTTGGGCAAATCATGTTAGTGTTTTGTTTGTGGGAATGTTAAGGAAGATTTAGAAAAGATTTGGGGTTAATTGGAGTTGAATTGGGTGAATTTGGGTTAAGTTTGGGTCATGGGTCCAAATTGGGCTTTAAGGCCAAAAGTGAAATTGGATCCAAATGTCAATTAAATTGAACTTGGATTTGGTCTAGATTGGTATTGGGAATGTTGCATTGAAGTTTAGAACTGAATTGTACCAGAATTTGGGTCAATTGGGTAGGTTTGGTTTGACATTGGGTTCACTTAGGGTTAAAATGGGTCAAATTGGGGGTTTTGACAAAAGTAGTATAAATTGACAAAATTGGCCCATGGTATAGTTGGACAAAATGAAATTGGGAATATTTGGGATTTTCTGGAATTTTCTGGGAATTTTCTGAATTTTTGCATTTTTTGGCCAAGAGGGACTCATTTGAGGCATTCACTATGTTGTTCCTAACCCTCTTAGCCAAGGGCTTAAGGGTTAAGGACCATCCATTTGAATCACCTACATGAGTCAGGAGGTCAAGTTGGGTATGGTGTGTTTTAGGAGGTGTGTGGAAGTGTAGTGTGTAGGTGTAGTGTATAAGTGTAGTGTGTAAGTGTAGTGTGTGTGTAAGTCAGCCCCTTCACCAGACCAGGCCACCCAGGGCAGTCCTAAGGCCAAAGAGTCCTATAGGAACTCATCCTTTAAACTTCCACATTTGATTTCAACCCTCTAGGTTATTAGGGGTCTATAGTCAAGTTTGTGGAGTTTGAAGGGAGTTTAGAAGTGGTTTGAGTTTCTAAAAGGTGGGTCCCAATTATAGTTTTCTAAGATAGTCAAAGGAAAAGCCTAAGGCTAGATCCTAAGCACTAAAAAGAAGAAGAGAAGACCTCATCAAAAATGAGGTCAACAACCCTCATCATTGACTTGGGTAAGTAAGGCTCCGAGGGACTTGTCCAAAGCCGCAGTATAAAGTATCAACAGTCTACCCGGGATAAGGGCTGCCAAAACAAAAGGTGTCGTCAGATATCATTTAATGTCTTTAAAAGCTCATTGACACAGCTTTCGAAGTAAGTTCAAAAAGGGGTGACACTTTCCTGACAAATTAGATATAAAACATCTTATATATGTCAATTTTTCCTTGAAAAGAATGTAGTTGTTTCAAGTTTATGGGAGAAGGCATTTCTAATATTGTTTTAATCTTTTCTGGGTCAATTTCGATTCCCCAATCACGGACAACAAATCCTAGAAATTTCCCAAAGGTAACGTCAAAAGCGC
Source organism: Papilionanthe hookeriana x Papilionanthe teres (assembly GCA_022702705.1). Classification (NCBI taxonomy): domain Eukaryota; kingdom Viridiplantae; phylum Streptophyta; class Magnoliopsida; order Asparagales; family Orchidaceae; genus Papilionanthe; species Papilionanthe hookeriana x Papilionanthe teres. The sequence continues at coordinate 77,922,413 of CM040431.1, forward strand.
ATTTTAAGGGATTCATCTTTAGATTATATTGTCATAATCATTCAAATACGATCCTCAAATCATTTAGGTGATTATTCTTTACTTTGCTCTTGATGACCAAGTCAACCACGTAACATTCCTCTTAGCAGTGAATGAGGTCATCGAAGATCTTCATCATTGCTCTTTGGTATGTTGTTCTTGTGTTCTTGAACCCAAATGACATCATGTTGTAGCAGTAAATCCCGATCAGAGTTCTGAATGTTGTAATTGTTGCATCTTCTGAAGCCATCTTGATTTGATTATAACCTGACGATCTGTCGATAAAGGAGGAAATTTCATGTGACGACGCAATGTCGACCATTAATTCTGGTATCAGCAATGGGAATTCATCTTTCAAGAATGCTTTATTTAAGTCCTTGAAGTCGACACACACTCGAATTTATCCATTTTTCTTCTTTACTGGAAATACATTAGCTAGCCATGTTGGATATTGTTCTTCTCGGACAATGTTAGCGTCTATTAATTTTTTATTTCTGATGTAACTTGTTGCTCTATTTCGAGGCGCATTCTTCTGGGTGCTTTCTTTACTGGCATCGTATTTTGATCCACTCCTAATCTGTGAACTGCGACCTCCAGAGATAGTTCAGGCATTTCTTCATAGCTCCAAGTGAAGCAATCTTTGAATTCTGATATTAACCTGGCCAAGCTTGTAATCTCTTATTTGTTGAGCAACAAACTTATGAAAGTTGGCCGGGGCTGCTCCTCAGTCGCAAGATTAAGTTCTTTTAATTCATCCACTATTGATTTGATTTCTTCTTTGAATTTTGGCGAAGCCTCTTCTATTGGTTAATCTTTGTATTCATCTTGGATGTCCAGGAAATCTTCTACTGGATGACTAGTAACAACCATGCAAACTTCTGAGTCATCGACGAGACCAATCGTACAGAACCTAATACCTTTCATAGAGATGAGTTTCTTTCCTTTTCTGTTCCATAATTTTCAAATGATTATAACTTATCTTATGGCATTTTCTTTGGAACATATCCTAGTTGAACTAACTTTTGTACATAAGGCGAAAAGTAACCAAAAGGTAATTCCATTAATTCATTAGAATCATTTTCTTCGAGAGTTACACAAGGTTCAGAGGTAGAAGGAGAAGCTTTATAAAATTTGATAGGTTTAAAACCATTATTATGGAATTCCTTGACTTCCATACACTCGATCTTTTGAGGATGGATCGGAGTTAGAGTCATGGCTTGCACATAATGATTAATCTGATCATACATTGATTCATATTCGTCTCTTTTTGTGTTGTTCATAGAAATTTTGAGCTGAGGCTTCTTCTGACTTATCATCATTGTTTCTTAATCTTCTTCAAAGCTTCCTTCTATTTCAATGCTGATCGGCGACTTCGTCTATTTAACAATCTGGTGAGTTCTTCCTCAACCACATCCCTGGCCTCAAGCTTGGATGCGTGGGCTAAAAGAACCTCCACCAAATCATAGTTAAGGAGTGGTGGGAGATCATTAAACAGGAGCCATGTGTTTCTGTTCTCGTAGTTCTTTTGAATCTTATACTTTACTTGTCACAATTTTTCTTGAAAGTATTGTTTTCTTTGTGGTAGCGTAGTAGGCGACATCCTCATGAATGCCTACCTCATGTATTGAGAAAGGTTGTAAGTCTCCCTTAATGCAATGTTCTTTTCCTTGTAGTACAAGATGCTCTGGTGAAGTGATGACGGGACCATATTGTACTCGTGAAGCCACGACCGACCAAGCAGGATATTGAACAATGTATTTGCATCGATGACATGGAATTTTGCAGTGGTTATTAGATTCACAACTTTCATTTTAGCGTTATAGATCCAAGGGCTCTTTCTCATTTCTGGTTGAATCCTCTTAGCATCACTTTATCCATGGAAAGTTCTCGAGAATCGATGTTTAAGTAGGCTAGTGTCCGTAGACTCATTATGTTGAGCGACGCTCCAGGATCCACCGACACTCTGGAAAGTATGAACTTGCCGATGATGACGGTAATGTAGAGCGGACGGTTGTGATTGGCTGTACAGAGTAGCAAATCTTCATCGGTGAAGGATATGCAAGGCTGTTTTTTTAAAGTATAAACTCCATCTGAGGATGTGCTAGCCAGTTGTGCTAAACGAATATTCATATCAAGTAGAGCCTTGATCAAATTTTCTCTCATCTCCTTTGATAAGATCAAAGCGTCGTAAATGCTTATTTTGGCTGGCAACTTCCTGAGATGAGCAAGAACGATGTAATCTACTTTGTTTGGATTTTCAATTTCATTTCAAACTTGTACTTCTTCCGTTACTGGAGACACTTCTTCTCGAGTCTTTGCATGTTTTCCTTTCACCTTTGTCGGCATATGGGTCAATTAAAGAGATTGGCTCGACTGAAATTACATTTATAGAACCTCTTTCAAGTTCTTTCAAGTATTCCTTTGGTATTATTATATTTACTTCTTTGTAATTTCGCTCGAGTAAATCCTTGAAACTGAAGCAGCTTTCAATGGTGTGTACGAGCATCCTGTGGTAGGGGAAAAAGTTGGACTGATCCTTCTTGTCCACCTTTTTCAGTTTCTTCAGCTCAGGCAATCTAAACTCGGGCTTCTTCATTAGATTCCTAAACATCTTTGCCACAATGTCATCTTTGAAGGAGTAATTTCTGCACAGCCGTTCTGGCATTGTCGAACCCAGTCGTCCATCCATTCTGTATGACCTCTGCTACTGACCAGGCTGACTGCTCTACGGTGCACGAGGCTAACCATACTGCTGAGGCTGACTGTACTAAGGAGACTGACTGTGTTGAAGCTCAGGCTAAATTCCAATTGGCTACTTTCCTTTGTCGACCGTTGCCACTACGCCCGACCTTTTCTCGTATGCTTTAGTTGCTTTCATTTTCTCTGTCTTTTCTGCAGGATCCATGTGCTTGACTTCTTCTTGTAGGCTACTGGCTTTGTTACATAGATTTTTGAAGGACTTGATGGTGAGACCCTTAAGAATGAAAGCTACTGGACTGTGGATACTCTTGAGTAGTATTTCAATCGTGTGTTGTTCTTGTAGCTAAGCTCGCATTTCATTCTTAAGTATCTCCACCTGAGAATGTTGTCAACCAAACTCTCATCGGGCTTTTGCCACTCCACCACGAGATCTCCTATGGTAACATGATGTCGGGCACCGGTGAAACTTTTTACAAATAAATTTTCCATTTTTGCAGAAGTTTTTATTGATCCATTGGGAAGCTCGACATACCAATTAAAAGCTATTTCTACCAGGTTGCTGACAAACTGATAGAACAATAAAGGTTCACTTCCTCCTGTGTCGCAACAACTAGCTCTAAATGTCTTATGTCCTGACGAAGATTTCTTGTCTTGTTGAACGTCTTGAAAGTCTAGGGTACGAAGCCTTTACGGCAAGGAATGACATCGAACTCCTCCGGGTATGGTCTACCCTTTGAAACTGATGCACCTCCGTTGGTCTAAGCCAAGGCCTCCCGAACTTGCTGTTCGACCATCTGTTTAATATCTTTCTCCGGCAGATTCAGAGTCGGATTTCTTCTTTGCGGTTCGTCTTCATTGGCTGAAGCGACCTCTCTTCTTTCATCGGCAATGTGTATGAACTCAAGTTAGCTGACCTCCTGAGAGGCTTTTGGTCGTGGTTGTGACTGTCCATGGAGTGTAGCCACGGCTGTCATGGCAGCGGTCATCTCCTCTATTCTTTTCTCCAAATGGTTAATTTGTTCATCTCTTGTCAGGACAATCCTCCACAGATCATCCATGGTGTTCTTCTCACTAGGAGCATCGCGCGCAGATGACGTGGACCGATTTTTGACCATATTGATTTCCATGAATTCATCATCCATGTAATCCGACAGGAAGTAATCTTCATCATCGACATCCAACCCTTGTTGTTTGGCTAACTCAAAAATTTCTGCCCGAAGCTTTCAAACTCTATCATCAACTGTTTTCTCCTTAATCAGCTTTAAGTCAGTAAGCTTCCATGTGCTATCACTCTTCTCTACAACTGATTCAGAAGAAATGGGGCAGTGTAAACAAGAATATTGGACTCACAATCCATTTTGTGGTCAACAGACGTTTCAAAATGTACAGGTACAACACCTATCGGTAACCACACTTTCCTCTTAAAAGTCAATGTCCCGAGATGGGTGTCTTAGTGGGGACATCAAGGTGACAAGATGAAATGTGCTTCCTGGTGTGTAGAGCATGTACAGAGTAGAATAATCCTCTCCTACTCTTTCTCTTCTGGGATTCCTTATGATTATCAATAGTAGTACTCTCGGACCTTGTTGTGAATTGACTGACATACTTGTAGTAGCATCATCTGGAGCAGCTGTATCAACACGTTTCCCCAAACGGTCTTGGACGAAAAATCTGACTGGTTGTTCCATCTCCACAATTTTATCCTTGATTTTGGGGGATATTGCACATCCCATTCTCTTGAGAAGTTTGGTGTCAAAACACCCCTCCATTTCAGACAACCTTCGCAGAACGGTGTGGGCACGGGTAATAGGTGTGGGCCTTCCCCTCACCCTATCATGACCGTGTGGTGCTAGAAGTGTAGCGACAATCTTATGGAGGCTTTTATCTCTAGTAGTATCAGCAAGAGGGTGGAACCTACTACCTTGAAGAAGAGGACAGGTGTCTGGTAAACCGAGTTCTTCCTGTTGAGGAATCTCATCAATTGTTGGCTGATCTGTGACTTACATTATAACAGCCCTGCGAATCATACGATTACGGTTTCTTCTTTGAGATTTGGTTAGCAGGGGAGGTCTAGAACTCGATTCGACTTCGATGACTGGTGGCGAGTTAGTGAGGGTATCTTCAGAATCCTCCTCTCACAGAATTTCTTTCTCTTTGGCAGATGGGAAAGTAGGTGCGATGACGACGAAGCCGATGGCAGTAGAGGCAACAACTCTTCTAGGCACGGAGAAGACTGACTTAATGGGGGCAGCAGTTATCTTCACATTCTTAGCAGAAAGGAAATCTTCTTGGGAGTTTAGGTCGAATTCAACAGACGGTTCTTGAATTTCAGGAGTGGCAACGTGCACGACCACAAACGGGGCTTTTTCGAGCACAACTTCAAACTCATTGAATTCGGTCCTAAACTGAATCATCGGTGCTGCAAGATGGGCTACGCAGGAGGAAGCCAAGTTGCAGGAGAATGCAGTGTAGGAGCCGACATCTTTAACTATCGACGAAATATTCCAAAGATTAGTGAGGGATAAAACCATTATCATCATAGTGAAAATACTTCGAAAAAGGTTATTATGTGGAATAGGAAAAATTTCATTTTATTCTCCTTTTATTTTATTTCTTTAGATTTTCGCGTGTTGGTTAAAAGGAGCATTAAGTTTTAAAGAAAAGTGGGTCAATCTACCGAAGACAGGATTGAATTCGAGGGGTACAAAAAGGAAATGAAGTATGGGATCCTATGACCCAATGAAAAAAGGATATGATTTCCATGCTTATTTTATACTGATTTTAATGATATTGCACTTTAAAGAAGGATTTTTTTGGTGTTTTTCTACAGGTATGAAGATTTATGGATAAAGGTGAAAAAATATGCAAAAAGGAGCGAATTTGGAGCAAAATGGACTAAAATATGAAAAATTGACCTAGGGCACCGGCGGCGAGGTCGATGGCACCGACGGCCTGATTTTCTCAAGAGTTTGGAATATATTCTAAGGGAGGCCACCGACAATAGAGGTTGAGGCTGCCGACGGTGAGGTCAGTTTAAGGCTCTATTTATAGAAGGACGTCAACGGCATGATCGAGGCCGCTGACGGCAGGATCGGTGGTTTTTTCACAATATTCGTCGAATTTGGACGATTTTTGAAGGGATGCCTGGAAAACCCTTAGAGACTCTTAAACAACTTTAAAAAGAAACTGTTTTAGGCCGAAAAAGTTTCCTTCTGGAGTCCTCTAAAAGTCACCAAGAGTCTGTAAAAAGTACTATTAGAGATTTCTAATAGTTACTTTGTGCTCTATAGAGAGTCCAGCAGTGTCCATTATTATTAGTAAGTGTTAATTAGTGAGTTCAAATAGAGATTGTGAGAAATTCTTTGAAGGATAATAACAGTAGAAGGGAAGTGAGAGATCTCTTCTCCATTGCAGTTTCGAAAGAGAATTCCATGTACTGTAAAGAAGGAAGAGATTTAGAGGAACTTCAAGGAGTTGCTTGGGGAGGAATTTGACATAAGTAGTGTTTATTTATTTTAGTTTGTAATACATTACTTTTATATATGAACTCTAAGTTTTATTGGATCCTCTCTATGAATTCTGAGTAATTGTTCTATCTTTCTCCTTGTTTTGATATTTTTGTGATATGATAAATAGAATTAATGTGCCTTAAAATATTTAAATAAGTTGTGATAATCTTTATCTTAGATCTTAATTTACTTTCAATCTGGCCAATTGAATAGTTAAAATCTATTGAATTTAACAACTATAGTAAAGATTACTTCCTATATTCAGGGAGGTCAAAGTCTTTGGAAGGAAGGGGCAAATAAATATGGAAATAATATTAATCGAGTGTAGAATTGGAGATTTTAGTGTGACAGGCTAAAATCTTCAATTCAGTCTTATCGTTTGAGTGCTGAAGTGTAGATTGTTAGCCCTTAGGCGAGGGGAACGTGGGAGCTCTGAAGTGAGAGCCGATATCCTCCTAGCTTAGCTGCAGATTCAGTAAACAAGCATAGGATTCGTCAATGTTCTTTATGCCTGAACCAAAGGGTAAAGAATAGGTATGCTCCTATTTGGCACAATACCATTTTAAAAACTAATTCTAATAATCTAATCACTTAAATATCATAACAAAGGAGAAAGATTATTGTCTATATATTTGAACATAACTTTATTAATATTAGTTAATTGTTAGTAGAACTAGTTTAATTTAAACTTCATATTATTGTCGATTGCTTATTAGTGACAGATAGGTAATTTCGATGAAGTTTTGATTCTGAATTGATTTCTATAATCTTAGTCTGTAGCCTCTAAAATCTTCCATGTGGGATCGATATCCAAGACTCCACTAGAGCCCTGTATTACTTGAGAGATACATATACTTACATTTAAAGGTAACTCTGCGATTAAAAGATTATAATATAAAATTGTTACTAAAATTAAAATTACGCTCCAAGCCAAGTTTTTGGTGTTATTGCCGAGGATTTATATCTTCTAGTAGTGGTGTTGAATTCTTATATTTTTAAGTATATTAAAAATCGCGGTCACATTTTTGGCATCGTTGCTGGGGAATATAATTATAATATATTATAATTAGAATATAACATAATTAGAGTAACGGACAAATTAGGAATATTAGAAAACCTTTTAATAGAATTGCAACTTATTTAGTTAACTTTTTTGCTGAGTATTGATTTTGATTGTATGCGCAGGTTCTGAAAATCTTATACCATACGATTTGGAATTAGAACGCACTGTTAGGAGAATTAGAAAACTTAGAAAAGAACCTATAAATTTTGAAACATTAGAAAACAACTTAAACAATCAAAGAATAGAAAATGAACATCAGTTTAGACCATTAAGATATTACGCTAACTGATACACCTAAAATATATAGTATTTTTATGCACATTCTTATACACATTTTTAATGATATTGCACTTTAATGGATGATATTTTCTATTTTTCTTGCAGGTATGATGAAAATGGATGATCATGATGAAAGGAGCAAAATTGGATCAAATTTGGAGCAAAAAAAATGAAAAATTAAAAGTTTGGCACTGGCGGCTAAGCGTCGTTGGGCCGTCGCTTAGCTGCCACAGTTAAAAACCAAATTTCAAATGGATTTGGTGCCAATTTCAAATGGGATGGGATGCAAAACTTGGTGGTAATGTTCATAACTTCCTTTGGGCGGCAAGTTTGAATGAAGGGGTGCGTTCCTTGGTAGATACATCGAATCTAGACACATTTTGAAGAGACAACAAGGCACCTTTTGGTTTACTGTTTAAAGAGAATCATAGGAAAGATTAAGAGACACTTCCTTTGCATTTTGAAGGGTTCTTTCTTTCTTTATTTATTCTTCCACTGCATTTTTAAGAGTTTTTATTTTAGAGTAGGAGTAGAGAGTAGAAAGGAGAAAAGGGTCGGAGTGAAGTATTCTTCTTCCCACTTCTATTTTTTCTTTCAGTTTAGTTTTTATTGAAGTCTGAAGTCTGTATTTTGAGTCATCAAAGTTGGGAGACTTGCTCTGAGGAGTAGTTTAGCGAAGAGTCAAAGTTTCAGAGGAACTTCCTTAGTCTTGTAGAGAGGATTTTCAGATAAGTGTTTATTTTTTTTTTAGTTTATTAATACTTGTTTTCGTTTAATATTTTCCTTATCATTCTTTTTAATTTCAAACCAATGTGATTTTATATTTTCTCAATGCATTCTGAGTAGTTCACTTTATCTTTTTCTTTCTTAAATGGAGAAGTAATTAATTTATAGAGAATTTTTGTGGAAAGTATAAGTGTTTAAAAGTTGGAAGAAGTTGTCAAGATTGATGTTGACCTCATTTTTGATGAGGTCTCTTCTGTTCTCTCTCCTTAGTACTTAGGATCTAGCCATAGGTTTTTCCTTGACTATCTTAGAGGACTAGAAATGAGACCCACCACTTAAAACTTCCAAACACCTCTTAACTCCCTTTAAACCCCACAAGTTTGATTGTAAACCTCTAAGTCACTTGGAGGATTAAAATCAAATGTGTAGGTTTTAAAGATGAGTTCCCTATAGGAGTCTTTGGCCTTAGGACTACCCTTGGTGGCGTAGTTTGGTGATGGTTGACTTGCACACTATTTACACTTTCACACACATTCCAAATCCTAAAACCATTCATACCTAGCTTGACTTCCTGACTCATGTTGGTAATCCATATGGATGGTCCTCAACCCCTAAGCCCTTGGCTAAGAGGGTTAGGAACAACATAGTGAATGCCTCAAATGAGTCCTCTCATGGCTCTTATGGGCTTTATATGGCTTCATGGCTCAGACAAAGAGATTTCATTCTACTCAAACTTGATCAATCTTCATTTTTCCAAAATTTCAATTTTTGATCCCGGGGCCCTACACCCGATAAACCTACCAAATGTCCTTGAAACTACCCAAAATTTGCAAAATCACCTAAATTATCCGAAATTCCTCAAAATAATTCCTAAACATTTCCCCCCACTCAAATTGATAATCCATAGCCAAATATACCAAAATTTCCAAAAATACCCCCCAATACCCTCCAAATACCCAAAATGCCCTTCTTAACCAAAAATTTGATAAATTCCAAACATTCCCAAAAAATTCCAGAAAATCCCTAATATTCTCAATTTTATTTTGTTCAACTACACCATAGGCTAATTTTGTCAATTTAAGCCACTTTTACAAAAGCCCCCAATTTGACCCATTTTAAACTCAAATTAACCCAATGTCAAACCAAATCAACCCAATTGACCTCAAGTTTGGTCCAATTCAATTCTAACTTTAATTCAATATCCCCAATATCAATCTAGACCAAATCCAAGCCCAATTTGATTGACATTTGGATCCAATTCTAATTTGAGGCCTAAGGCCCAATTTTGGCCCATGACCTAAACCTAGCCCAAACCAGCACAATTCAACTCCAATTAACCCCAAATCATTTCCTAAACCTTCCTAATATCCCCACAAACAAAACACTAACAAGATTTGCCCCAAATTTGAACCTAAACTCCACCCAAACCTAATCCAAAGTCAAAATCCCCATTTTTGGCCTAAACCCAAACCTAACCCAAATGGGCCCAAATCCCAAAATCAAAGCCCAACCAAATTTGAAAACTATCTGTGATACCTCCATAAATATTTCTCAACATTAATTTTACATCAAATCCAACCTTAGCCCAACCTTAGCCCAAGTTAGCCCAATTTGACCCACTTTGGCCCCTTTATAAAAAAAGCCCAAATGAAATCCAATTCCACTCTAAATGGCACCAAACCTTTTCTAAAATGTTCATGACACATTTCTAAACTAAACCAAACATTTGTTTGGCCCAATCCTTCACAAAATTTCCATCCACCAATTTGTTTCCAAACCTAAAGGCCCACTTTCTTAAACCATCCTAAAAGCCCATCTTCACCAAATCCAAAAGCCCAAAACTTATTCCAAGGCCTATGTCAAATTCCAATCATCATCCCTTTGTTTGAAATCATCCCTAAGTCCTAAAATCAATAACCAAATAATTTCGAATCAAGCTCCATGAGAATTTCCTACTAAAATGCCAAATTTTCCAAAATCCATTTTCATGAAATTGAGCCAAGCCTTGCCCCAAGCCCAAATGAAGTCATGAAGCCATCATTAAGCCCCATGCAAGCCATGTGAGTGGTGTTCATGTGACCTTGCCATATTGGGAAAAAGGAGGAGTCTCTTTCTTGATTCCCTTGTGGTGATTAAGCACTCCCATGTTTCCCCTAAACCATGCTTAAACTTTAGAATGCTTAGATGGTGACTTTTCCCCACTAAGCTAGCTGACTCACCTGATCTCCCTCAGCCCAAGCCAGAGCTTGGACAGGTGAGCCCAACCCATTTGCATGACTTGACCCATTTGGATCCAAAATAACCCCTCTCCCCATACCACTTAAAGCTAAACTCTTTACACATGTCCATGGCAAATTGACAGCACCATTGCTAACCCCTGTTCCTTCTGATCAAGATGGTGACCTAACCCTGCCGACCAGCCACCTGGGGCGCCGGAAAACGCCATGGCCGAGAGCTCCATGTGAGTCAAATTTTTCAATTCTTCCTTGCTGAGTTGTCCCAGTCCAATTGAACACCATGGTTGTTCTTCTCTTGCATAGAGCAGCTGATCCCAAGCATTAAACCCCCTGGGAAGCCCTCCAGCCATGTCTATTTAAACCCACCATCCTCTTGGCCAAACAAGGTGATGAGCCAGACCTAAACAAAACTCTGCCAAAATCGCTCCAGGACCTTCTCCTCACCTAGAGCACTTGGTCCCCATTGGATTCCAACCCAAATTTCCCCCAGCTGAGCTCAATTTCTGAGTTCAAATTCAAGCCCAAAAATAGGACATCTCCCAAACCTCCACCAAATCTAAATTAGGCTCACCCACACCTACACAGGATCAAGAGAAGGAGTTCCCCAGTGAAAGCCCCCTCTCCAGGCCACCCAGTTGCTCTAGTCTCCAAGCTTTGAAATCGGCTGTGGACACTTTCATACCTAGACAATTCCCCAAAGCCAGAGACTTCATCTGGAGCTTCCTTGGTTGCAATCGAAGGTGACACAACTCTCTGATTGAAGCTACACTTCTTAGAGCAAAGGTATGGATCATTCCTTCCTCCCGAGCTTCCAGTGATTCTCCATTTTGTTTTACTTACTTTCATAGCATGTAAACCATATGGATGTGTTCGTCTCTTCAAGACGAATCCATAGAGCATAAGAACACAAAAAGTCCGTAGAGAAATGAGAGAGTTTTTAGGGTTTTAATGTGGACGGTCACGGGTGCACCCCAGTCGTAGATGATGACCAGGCGCCGTCAGATCAAGCGTGTATTGCGTGGACGGTCCAGATTGTGCCAGACCAGAGAACGTTACATGAACCGCGGGCCCCTGGAGCGCTGAGTTAGATGGCGGCGTAGAATGGGAGCGCAGCGCGTGGGCTTTCGGAGCTGCCGAGGATGAGTCGGCGCCGCGTGGATAAGTAGGAAAATATGGATTTTTTTATTTATTTAAATACCCATAACTTAGAAAATCCATATCTTTGTGTAAGAAAATTATAAAAATAAACAAAAATTATCCTCTTGCTCAGTGAACAGAGGAGAATAATGTGGAAAAGAAATCAAGTTATTTTGATGAGTATTTTATTTTTAATTAATTATTTACTCATTTCAATATTTTGATTCTCCATTTGCATAGACAATTCACCATAACATGAGACCATAGGGATTTTGAAGCCTCTGATCTTGGGAACATTCCCTGAATTTTTCAAGGTCAGAGGCCATCTCTATGGAAAGTTATGTATTTTTCAAGTTTATGTCATTGTTTTTGGTATTTTAATTCCAATAATTAGCATATTGTTCAATAAATTCCAGGAAAATTTGGGGATGTTTCTTAGGACCAGAGGACCCTAGGATAATTATGGTTAGGCTTAATTCATTAAGAATAACCCTAATTAGCCTAAATACTCAAAATTAAATTTTAATTAATTAGGGTTAACCACGCATTAAAATAACTTGAAAATAATTCTCCACTGATCTTTAGGATCAGAGGGACCTCATATAAAAATGTGAAGTCAATTGGAAATGATTAGCCTCACTAAATGAATTAATTAAGCCAGATGATTAAAATTAAACTTTAAAAATTCATAACCCTAAAAATACATTTCAAAAATTCACCAAATTGGTTTATGGGCTCTCTGATATCAGAGAAGTCTATAAAAATTAAAATTAGTATTTTCTAAAATTTTTCATTTTTAATCATATTTTAATATTTAAATAATTAAAAAATAATTAAAATAATGACAAAATTAAAAATCATAAGTATGTCATATTCTGATTCCTAATCACTTAGAAACAAACCAAATATTTTTCCCTAGTCTCAAAGTAAAGATGTTGAATTTTAAATGCTTAAAACAATTGTTAATATTAAAAAATGTATTTTCCAACCTTTTCACTATATTAATTCCAATAAATCAAAGAAAAATCAGAAAATTGTAAAATTTGTTTCTCTGAACTCCTTGAGGTCAGAGAGATTTAAGAAAAATATAAAATCTATTTTTTAACTTTAATTTTATTTCATAATTAATTAACACTCCAAAACTCAAAATAATTATAATAAATAAAATATAATTCAAAAAATCACCAAAATTAGTCCAAGTGGTCCTCTGGCATAAGGACATCCCATAATTTTCTTAAGGACAAAAACCTTTCCTTGGTCATGTTTTTGAATTTCCATTGAAAATCCCTATTTTTCATTAAAAATAATTATATAAAGAAATTAAATTCAAAAAAATCACATTGTCTCCTCTAATGTCTTAGTTGACATGTGGGTGAGGTGACATAAAAATTTCAAGTTCATTTGCACTCAATTTAGTGAGTTATGAAATAAATAAGCCTAAAAGGGCATAAAGGTAATTAAAGAATTTAAACCTAATTAAAATGGAGGGTAAAATATTTGACTTTATCTTTCTTGGATGATTAAAACTTTGCGAAATGAAAAGAGTAGGAACACATTAATCACTTTTAATAAACCAAAAATGAAAGTTTAATTATTTAAACAATTTAAATTTTGGAAGATTAATGAAAATTTGAATTATTAAAAATAGGGATATAACTTGAGAGGATATTAATTCTTTTAAAAAAAAATCCCTAAATAAATCAGTTCAATAATATTTAACCGTTAATTAAGATTACAATCATAATCCAAACTAAGTAAATTAAAATTAAAAAAATAAATAACCCTGAAATTAAAGAAAAGCTCAAAATATTAAATAATTTAACAATTAAACTAAATTTAAATTAAATTAAATTAAAATTAAGTAAGAATTAAATTAAAATTAAAACTAAATTAAATTAAGTTAAATTAAATCTAAAATATTGAATTTAAATTAAAATTAAATTAAGTTAAATTCAATTAAATTATAATTAAATTATATTAAATTAACATCATTCAACAATACAAGTAAAACAAATTTAAAATATTAAGATCACTTAAAGTATAAAGATTTAAACCAAAAATAATTTGAACACTATTCCAAACTTAAAATTATCAATTAAAACCTCATAATTAAACTAAATCACTTTAAACCTTTAACTCAAACTTCAAATTAAGAACAATCAAAATTCTAAACAAACCAACTTGCCCCTAAAGGCTTTAATTATTATAACTCTTAAATGAATTATTAAGTGAGATGTCACTTCATTCACTAGGTAATCAAATGCCCAAGTTCACTGAGCAAGAGACAAAGCTTAACTGAATTCTTAGATGATTAATTCACCTGTGCAATTAAATATAAGTCCTGATTAATTAAAATTGGCAGGATTGCAATATTAAAAAAATTCTCAAATTGAAACCAAACCATAGGATAGTTTGGGAAGTTGCCAAGATTCTTCTTGGATCCTCAGCTTCTCCTACTTCTCTTCCTTTGGACTCCTGAAATTAACTGTTCTAAATTTGATCCATTCCCAATTAAAATTCCCAAAAATTCAATTGTTTGAAAACCTTAAACTTTGAAATTCTTGAGAGCAAAACCACTGATTATTATTGAGAGTTTTCTTAAATGATTCCCGTCATTTAAAATGTAATTAACTATAGGGGCTTGCCCTTATAGGGAACTTTAAGAACCTAGGTAATATAAACCCGGCTTAATTCATTTATATTAAGCAGGGGAACTTGTCAGCTTATAAAATTGGTTCGCATACCAAATGGATGTCACAAATCATCTAGTTTATTTAATCGAGCCTCATCGTCAAGCAGTGTTTCTTTTCTTTGGGATAGATACACAGTTTGTGATGTGATGCTCGTTTATATAAACTCTTTGGGATGTGAGATCAGTCTAATTTTTCATATCTTAAAATTTTCAAACTTAAAATTAATTTCAAAAATCAAATACTACTTTTCAAATTATATATTTAAATTAAATTAAAAATTCACTGACAACTTCTGTAGGCGACCCCCATTTCAAAATACGACACTCAACCTAAAATATGCTGACAATTGATTCTAAAAACTTTGTTTACTTCTTAATTTGGCCTGTTAAGTCTCAAAATTTCTTGAGATTAAGTAAGATCCAATGTGGTATTGTCTCATAAAAGTTAGTAGGAATCACGTGTAATTATATGGATGAGAACTGTAGTCCATATAATTAAATGTAATGTTAGAAGATATTTTTATGAAAGGGAGTTAAATGAGAGGATTTTAGAGTGACAAGCTAAAATCCCCTAATTTGATTTGAAGTTTTGAGTTTGTTATGAGAAGTTAGCCCCCAGGTGGTGGGAATCGAGGGAACTCTAGAGTGGGAGACTGGTATCTTCCTTGCCTAACCATGTTAAAAATAATATAAATTTCAAATTAACCTATGTTTTTTATAGAACCATGTAAGGGTAAAGAACACATTTTCTTCTATCTGCCACAACAAAATTTTGAATATTTCAACAACAATACTTTAAGAATTATCACTACTTCATGGAAGGAAAGAAAACAATATTCTAGTTAATAGTATTTTACATCCAGTGTTATTAGTTATTGAAATTTTAATTTCTTGTTTAGCATTTTATTAAGAAAATTTCAAAAGACATATCAGCCTTCAAAACTTTTCAAAATCAAGACATACTTTTCCGAAAACAATCAAAGAAAGTAAAAAGATAATTTCCCTGATTCCTTTAAAGATTTTACATTTTCCCTGTGGGTCTGATATCTCGAGACTTAATCAGAAAGTCTTATATTACTTGATAAACGATACATACACTTGCATAGTATCCCATATTATAAAATCAAAATTTTCATATCTAAATCACATATATTTGGTGTGGAGTCAAGCTTTTAGCACACATACATATATTCCTCGTGGTCCAAGTTTTTGGCGCCATTGCTAATTTTCATATCATATTTGTAAGCACATATATTTATCGGGGATCAAGTTTTTGGCATCGTTGCCGGAGAAAATTAATTAAATTGCATTTTAAAGAGAATTAAGAAATTTTAACTTTTTACTTTTCTTTGTTTTTATTAGTGTGTTGTATTTTGTTTTGTTTTATTATTGTATGCGTAGTTCAGGTTCTGAAGGACTTGTGCCTTACAATTCTGAATTAGAAAGAACTATCAGAAAAAATCAAAAAAATTACAAATACAGAAAAAGAAAAAATTATTCAAGAAATGGTAAATCATCAAAATCAAAATGTTGGCATGCATCAAGAATTAAGACCTTTAAGAGATTATGTTAACACTACAGTAAATGAACTTTGTGGTACTATTTAAAACACTGCTGTAGCCGCTAATTTTTCTGAGCTTAAACCTGCGATTATCCAAATGGTGTCAAATAATTAGTTTGGGGGAGCAACAACTGAAGATCCTAATTTGCATCTTCCTAATTTTCTAGAGTTGTGTGCTACTTTTAAATATGATGGTGTTTTGTATGATGCTACTAGATTTAGAATTTTTCCTTTCTCACTAAGGGATAAAGCTAAAATGTGGTTACATTCGTTGGCACCTGAATCAATTAGAACTTGGGGTGAACTGTCACAAAAATTCCTTGCTAAATATTTTCCACCATCTAAGATTACTAAGTTGAGAAATGATATAAAATCTTTTTGTCAGTTTGAAGGGGAATCAATATATGAATCATGGGAAATATTTAAAGATCTCCTCAGGAAATGTCCACTTCATGCGATACTAGATTGGTCTATAATTCAAACTTTCTATAATGGATTAGTTGGATCTCTTAGATCAATCATCGATGCTACTGCTGGTGGATCATTAATGTCTAAACCATTTTCTGAAGCTTAGGCTTTAATTGAAGAAATGGCAACTAATAATTTTCAATGGCCTTCTGAAAGGTTAAATCCTAAAAAGGTAGCCAGTGCTTATGAAAATGATGCTTTTACAATGTTAGCAAATCAAGTTGCTGCTGTATCAAAGAAGATAGACCAATTTGGGATGAATTTTTCTCAGCCAAATCTCATGATTGAAGAAAATTCATTAGGCCAAATGGTTGATTCTTATGCTTCACTAGTAATGGTGAATGCTATAATCAAACCTAACAACCCATATTCAAATTATTATAGAATCATCCAAATTTTAACTGGAATAACAATGATCAGGGTGGTGTTAATCAATAATGGGGGAACACCCAAGTAAATCCATTGGGAAATTGGAACAACTAAGGTAATAATAATAATAGATTAACTTATCCTTCAGGTTATAACAATGCTTTACAAAATAAGGAGAAGAAGTTGACTATGGAAGAAGTAGTATCACATATGGGAAATCAATTACAAATTCAAGGAGCAACCATCAGAAATATTGAAAATCAATAGGGACAAATTGCAAATGCCTTAAGTAATAGTTCCCAAGAAATGCTTCCAAGTAATACTGAAGTGAATCCAAGAGAAAAGAATAAAGAACAAGTGAAAGAAATTCAACTGAGAAGTGGAAAAGAATTGGAAGGTAGAGTTCAAAAAGAAACAGAAGTAGAGAAAGAAGATATTGAAAGACCTAAAGAGGGCGCTCCAAAAGGTTTAGAAAGATCTATTTCTCCGCTTAAGGTTGATTTAAAAAAACCATCACCTCCATTTCCTCAGAGACTTTGTCAACAAAAGTTGCATAAGCAATTTTCAAAATTCTTGGAGATATTAAAGAAGCTTACCATTAATATTCCATTTGCTGAAGCCCTAGAACAAATGCCAAGCTATGCGAAATTTATGAAGGATATTCTTAATAAAAAGAGGAAGTTTGAAGAAAATGAGACTATTGCACTTAGTGGGGAGTGCAGTGCGATAATTCAGAAAAAGCTTCCTGAAGAACTTAAAGATCTTAGTAGTTTCACAATTCCATGTGCAATCGAAGAAAGATTTAATGGAAAAGCTTTATGTGATTTGGGTGAAAGAATTAACCTTATGCCTCTATCAATATTCAAAAGACCGGGACTAGGAGAAATAACCCTGACTACTGTAACTCGGCAATTAGCAGATCGTTCGATCACATATTCTAAAGGAGTTATAGAAGATGTTTTGGTAAAAGTGGATCAATTTATTTTTCTTGTGAATTTCATTGTGTTAGATATGGAGGAAGATAAAGAGATACCCATAATTTTAGGGAGACCTCTTTTAGCTACAGGTGATCCCCGATAAATATTTGTGCTTAAAAATATGATATGAAAATTGACAACAGCACCAAAAACTTGGTCTGCGAGGAATATATGTATGTGTGCCAAAAACTTGACTCCACACCAAATATATGTGATTTAGATATGAAAATTTTGATTTTATAATATGGGATACTACGCAAGTATACGTATCGTTTATCAAGTAATATAGGACATTCTGATTAAGCCCCGAGATATCGAACCCACAGGGAAAATGTAAAATCTTTAAAGGAATCAGAGAGATTATTTTTTTACTTTCTTTGATTGTTTTTGAAAAAGTATGTCTTAATTTTGAAAAGTTTTGAAGGTTCATATGTCTTTTAAATTTTCTTAATAAAATGCTAAACAAAAAATTAAAATTACAATAACTAATAACACTGGATGTAAAATACTATTAACTAGAATATCTTTTTCTTTCCTTTCCTGAAGTAGTAATAATTCTTAAGGTATTGTTGTGGAAGTATTCCAATTTATTATTGAGACAGATAGAAGCAAATGTGTTCTTTACCCTTACTTGGTTCTATAAAGAACATAGGTTAATTTGAAATTTATATTATTTTGAACATGGTTAGGCACGGAAGATATCAGTCTCTCACTATAGAGTTCCCTCGATTCCCACCACCTGGGGGCTAACTTCTCATAACAAAACTCAAAAATTCAAACCAAATTAGGGGTTTTTAGCCCGTTACTCTAAAATCCTCTGATTTTACTCCCTTTCATAAAAATATCTTCTAATATTACATTAAATTATATGGACTACAATTCTCACCCATATAATTTCATGTGATTCTTACTAACTTTTATGAGACAATACCGCATTGGATCTAACATAATCTCAAGAAATTTTACAACTTAACAGGCCAAATTAAGAAGTAAACAAAGTTTTTAGAATCAATCTTCACAACTTCTTCCAACATTTAAACACTTATACTTTCCACAACAATTCTCTTTAAATTAATTTCTTCTCCATTTAAGAAACAAAAAGATAAAGTAAACTACTCAGATTGCATTGAGAAAATATAAAGACACATTGATTTGAAATTAAAAATAACGATAAGAAAAATAATAAATGAAAACAAGTATTAATAAACCAAATAAAAGTAAACACTTATCTGAAAATCCTCTCCGCAAGGCTAAGGAGGTTCCTCTGAAACTTTGACTCTTTGCTAAACTACTCCACAGAGCAAGTCTCCCAACTCCGATGACTCAAAATACAAACTTCAGACTTCAATAAAAACTAAACTAAAAGAAAGAAAAGAAGTGGGAAGAAGAATACTTCACTCCGACCCTTTTCTCCTTTCTACTCTCTACTCTACTCGAAAATAAAAACTCTTAAAAATGCAGTGGAAGAACAAAAGAAAGAAAGAAAGAACCCTTCAAAATGCAAAGGAAGAGTCTCTTAATCTTTCCTTAGATTCTCTTTAAATAGTAAACCAAAAGGTGCCTTGGTGTCTCTTCAAAATGTGTCCAGACTCGATGTATCTACCAAGGAACGAACCCCTTCATTCAAACTTGCCGCCCAAAGGAAGTTATGGATGTTACCAGCAAGAATTGCATCCCATCCCCTTTGAAATTGGTGCCAAATCCATTTTAAATTCAATTTTTAACTGTGGCGGCTAAGCGCCGGCCAAGCGGCGCTTAGTCGCCAGTGTCACTTTTTTTTTTCATTTTTTTGCTCCAAATTCTGATCCAATTTTTCTTCTTTCATCATGACCATCCATTTTCATCATACCTACAAAAAAACACAAAATACCTTCCATTAAAGTGCTATATGATTAAAAATAGGTATAAAAATGTGCATAAAAATACTATATATTTTCGGTGTATTAAAATCCCCCAAACTTAAAATTTTACTTGCCCTCAAGTGACAGTTAATCTCATAGAACATTTTAGCATGCAACTCATGTAATGAGTTTCTTAGGAAGATAACAAAATTTTGTTCTAGAAATAGAATAGTCCAATTTAGAAATAATTTCACTAATTAAAACCAACTTAAAGTTTAGAAAGTTCTTAAGTAAAATAAAATGAAAAATATAAGTCTCTATCTATTTCAGAAATATTTGTAGATTTTTCAAAATATAAGATTCAAACAATTATTTTTCTCACTTAAAAATATTTATTTGAAAAGTAATTTTACTTAATATATTACAAATTTAAGCTTTAGATTTTCTTTGAACTTATATCTTAAACTTTAGTTATGAAACTAATTTTTGATTAGGCCCTTAAATCCTCAAGCTTCTACTCCCTTTCCATAAACTATATTTTTTTACTTTATCTTTATAAGGCAAGGATTACTATATCTGGATAAACCTTTAATAATTTTGAATTATATCCTTCCATTTAAAATAAAGATCAGATATACATCTTTCACTTAAAAATTGTAATAATAGTATCTGAAAATTACTCTTCAATAAAAGAAATTTAAACTTTGAAGAATAAAAGTCAAATCTTCTTTTTATCCAAAAATACAAAACTTCTTACTAAAGATAGTTTAACTTTATTTAACACTTCTTCATTAAGAAAATTTTAACTTTAAGTTTTTCATGATTACTAGAAATTTTAACTAAATTCTTTTATTCATTTCTATATTCAAAATTTTGTTTCCCTAATATAACTTCATGTACATAATTGTTCTCAATAAAAAATAATATTTATTTTTAAGTATTCTTGAGAATCAAATAAAATTTTAGGTTTTTTCAAATTTTTGTTTTTTTCAAAATCCCCCCCCCCAAATTTAAATTTTTAATTAAGATAAAACATTTAAGCATAAGAAATGATAAAGGGGTGAGAAATAAAAACTAACATATCTTGCTTGCAAGAATTTTTAATATCCTAATATGCAAGTATAACAATTTAAGTACACGATTAAAATGAATTCAAATTTAGTTTTTCAAAACATTTTTCTTTTTTTTTAATAATAAGAAAAGTAAAAATTTCAGAAGACTTCTACAGTAGTGGAGGTTTTCAAAGAAAATACACACCAACTAAAATAACACACTGATACAGATAATAGATGATAATGGAATTTGAAGAATTTTAAACATGAAGTTTTCCTAAGTAGAAGTTCGTAATAGTGGTTTATAATTTCCTAACAGTTTTTTTTTTTGAAATTGAAAATACACACTACTAAAAACTCTGACATAACAAACACATAAGAAAATTTACTATTACACACTACCACACATCAACATATAAATCCACAATAAAACAACAACAATACCTGAATATGCATAACAAATAAACAGTACAACTACAATCTGCATACTATCAAGGTTCACATCACAACACAATCATCAAAAAAATACTACATAAAGTACACAGTGACACAACACATCAATACAACAACTAAAACAAACAACGTACGTCTACTCTTCATCCTCATCCTCATCATCATCTTGTTCGTTCCAATCTCTGGATGGAACATAAGGTATATAGAATGGATGAGGTGGCATCTCAACACTCTTATCTCCTCTAATCAGTCTATCCAAATATTGTTGATAATTCTCCTCATATTCAACATGTTTTACAATATATCTCTCAACATTATCAAGCTTACCATCCATATCTCTCACATGCTCTCAACTAAGACTCATTTTTTTCAAAATCTTTCTTAATAAACCAGTCATTAAATTAGTAGATGACGAAGAACGTGAAGTAGAAGCATGAGATGTAGAAGCAGCAGAAGCCCTACCAAATCCCCCTCTCTAACTAAACTCTGAATGTATAGTGTAAGCACCAATGTTTACACTGGTAATTGGTCTCAATGGCTGAAGTACTGTCGGCATATTTTTAGGTAGAGTGTTGTATTTTTCAAAAGAGGTCGCCTACAAAAATTGTCGGTGAATTTTTAATTTAATTCAAATAAATAATTTGAAAAAGTAGTATTTTATTTTGAAAATAATTTTAAATTTGAAAATTTTAAGATATGAAATCAAACTGATCTCACATCCCGAATAGTTTATATAAACGAGCACCGCACCACAAACTGTATATCTATCCCGAGAGTAGACACACTATTCGATGATGGGGCTCTGCTAAATAAACTAGAAGATTTGTGACATCCGTTTGGTCTACGAACTAATTTTACAAGCCGACAAGTTCCCCGCTTAATATAAAGGAATTAAGCAAGGTTTATATTACTCGGGTTCTTAAAGTTCCCTATAAGGGCAAGCCCCTATAGTTAATTACATCTTAAATGAAGTGAATCATTTAAGAAAACTCTCGATAATGATCAGTGGTTTTGCTCTCAAGAATTTCAAAGTTTAAGGTTTTCAAAGGATTTGAATTTTGGAAATTTCAATAGGGAATTGATCAAATTTGGAACATTTATTTTTAGGAGTCCAAAGAAAGATAAATAGGAGAAGCTGAGGATCCAAGAAGAATCTTGGCAACTTCCCACACTATCCTATTATTTGGCTTCGAGTTTAAGAAAATTACTTAATGTTGTAATCCTGTAAATTTTAATTAATTAGGACTTATATTTGTATGACATAATCATACAAATAGCCTCGAAGATGTGAGGGTTTATGTCGTACCAAACGACTACCTCGGAGTCCTAAGACTGGTTAGGGCTTAACTTACATAACACGATTATGCAAATGCCTAACAAAAGGGTTGAGGATTTATGTTGCACTAGGAAAACTACCTCAAAATCCTACGGCTTGGTTGTTTAATTCTAGGAAAGGTTTTGCTGAAGTAGACTCAGGTTTTGCTGATGACGATGGCCGTGCTGCCCACTATGCTCCAAGCTCCTTGTTGTTGCAGATGTTTAGTTTTAGACGTCATAAATCAAGAGATGAGAGAAGTGTTTTGGTTTTAGAGAAATCTTAAAGTCCAAATGTCTTTAGTGTTTTAATTATAACAAATCTTTAAGTTGTTTAAACAGAACCGAATAAGATCCCACGGTTCCGTCATCCCGGCACCGTTATTTTCATTGAATTCACTTAGTCCGGATGAATTTGCTAAACTCAACTAAATGAGTTCCACATTTTCATTTAGACCTTGGGAAATCCCGTTAGCAACACGTGGGTTACATCATCCGAGGTATTCCCGATCATTCAACGAGACGTTTTAATTTAGTTGCAATTGTAGTTTTGTTGTTCTGTTTGTGATTAAATTTTGAGTTGTTTTATATTTTGAAATGTTGTGACAGTGAATTTTATCTTGTAATGATTTTTAGTTTAATTTTGGTTTTAGTTCATGGACTATCATAAAGGTTTTGGTTTTCATGCAACAATTGTTTATCATGCAAGAAAAGTAAAGTAACAGTGCATGTAAGTAAATTGCAATAAAGTAAATTACAACAAAATAAAAGCGTACCTGGAGGGTCTTCCCGTCATCCCAAGCTGCACTTAAAACACATGTTAAGGAATTTAAATATTTCAACAAGTACCTAGGTAAAGCTAATGGAAAGGTTTTGGTTGCTACCAAAGTCCTAATCCTATAGCTAGTCATCCCCTATGACGTCTAGGTTCTTGTGTTTTGGTTTAAGGACGATTTTCTTCATCGAAGAAACAATTAGATTTAATTGTTCTTATAAACATCCTATCATATTGAGGAAGTGCTTAAGATGAGTCTTAAACATCTTTTCAATACCTCTAGGATTGTTTTAAGTTCAAGAGAATTTAATTATACAAGTGAATTAATCATCCAGCGGTTTAAGCTTTGTTCTTTTGCTCAGTGAACTAGGACATTTGAATGTCCCATGAGTGAAGTAACACTTAACTTGATACCTCATTTAAATGTTATAATACTAAAAGCTTTATAAGGGCAAATCAAATTATTAAGTATTTTAATTATTTAAACTTAATAATTTAATTTTAATTTTGACTTAAAAAAAATTAGTTTAAGTTTGGAATAGTTGTTCAAATTATTTTAGATTTAATTCTTAATGATTTAATTTAGGTTTGTTGATAAATGATTTTGATTTAATTTAATTCAATTTAATTTTAATTTAATTTAATTTAATTTAATTTAATTTTAATTTAATTTAATTTAATTTGATTTAATTTAATTTAATCTTAATTTTAATTTAATCTAAATTTAATTTAATTTATTTTTAATTTTAATTTTAATTTAATTTTAAGATTAATTTAATATTAATTTAATTTAATTTAATTTAACTTAATTTAATTTTAATTTAATTTAGTTTTAATTTAATTTAATTTAATTTAATTTAATTTTAATTTAATTTTAATTTAATTTAATTTAATTTAATTTAATTTTAGTTTAATTTTTATTTGGATTATTATTTTAATTAAATTTTTTTTAATTAAGAATTAAGTATTATTGAAGTGATTTATTTAGGGATTTTTAAATTAAAGAATAAATATCCTCTTAAATAATATTCCTACTTTAATAATTCCAATTTCTATTATTCTTCCAAAATTTCAATTAATTAATTAATTAAAGTTTTATTTTAATTATGTTTGAAATGGTTAGTATGTTTCTACCCTCAATCATTTAAGTTCTAATCATCCAAAATCAGTTTAAAATCAAATATTTTACCCTCCCCTTTGATTAAACCTAAAATTTTAATTAAATGTTGAAATTTTCAATTACCATTTTGCCCTTCAAGCTTAATAATTCTATAACTCACTAAATTAAGCCCAAATGAACCTAAAATTTTTATGCAACCTTACTCACATGTCAATTAAGACATTAGAGGAGAAAATGTGATTTTTTTGTATTTAATTTATTTATGTAATTATTTTTTAATATAAAATAGGGGTTTTCAAGGAAAATTTAATAACATGACCAGGGAAATGTTTCTGTCCTAAAGAAAATTATGGGATGTTCCTAATGACTAGAGGATCATTTAGACAAATTTTGGTGATTTTTTAAATTAAATTTTATTTATTAGAATTATTTTGAGTTTTGGAGCATTAATTAATTTTAAAATAAAATTAAAGTTAAAAAATGGATTTTATATTTTTGTTAGATCTCTCTAAACTCAAGGAGTTCAGAGAAATAAATTTTGTATTTTTCTAGTTTTTCTTTGATTTATTAGAATTATTTTAGTGAAAAAGTTGGAAAATACATTTTTTAATATTAAAAATTACATTAAGCCTTTAAAATTCTATATCTTACCCTAGGGACTTAAGAAACATATTTTCGTTTGTTCCTAAATGATTAGAATTCAAAATGTGACATTTTGGTGATTTTTAATATTTTTATGATTTTTATTATTTTTTAATTATTAAAAATATTAAAATAATGATAAAAATCAACCTTTTGAGAAAATTATAATTTTAATTTTCCTAAGTTCCTCTAATATCAGAGAAGCTCCAAAACCATTTTTGTGAATTTTTGAAAAGTATTTTGTGAGTTATGAATTTTTAAAGTTCAAATTTATTTAAGGGGGTTAATCAACCCATTTGGTTGATCAAATCAAGTCCAATTTGTTTCAAATTTTTATGTAATGTTCTCCTATCCCTAGAGGACAGTGGAGAATTTTTTTCAAGTTAATTTGATATGTGGTTAACCCTAATTAAATTAAGTTCAATTTTGGGTATTTAGGCCAATTAGGGTTGTTCCAAGTGAATTAACTCAAAACTAATTTTTCCTAGGTTCCTCTGGCCATAAGAAATATCACCAAATTTTCCTAAAATTTATTTCTCAACATGCTAATTATTGGAATTAAAATACTCAAAACAGTAACATGAACTTGAAAAATTAATAACTTCTCATAGGGATGGCCTCTGGCCTTGGAAAATTCACGGAATGTTCCCAAGTTCAGAGGCATCAAAAGCCCTATGGTTTCATGCCATGGTGAGTTGCCTATGCAAATAGAGAATTAAAACAATGTTGAGAGTAAATAAATCATTAAAAATAAAATACTTAATGAAATTACTTGATTTCTTTTCCCCATTATTCTCCTCTGTTCACTGAGCAAGAGGCTATTTTTATTTTATTTTTAGGATTTTTCTACACAAAGTTATGAATTTTTGAAGTTCTGGTAATTAAATAAATAGAAAATACCCTATTTTCCTACTTATCCATGCGGCGCCGCGTCAACCTTAGCCTTTCCGAACGGCCACGAGGCATCTTCTAGTTCGGAGCAGCATCTGACTAGGATGCCACGCGGCCCGCTGTATCGTCCCGTCTCCTCATACGGCTCAATCTGGACCGTCCACCCTCGCGTGTATCAAATGGATGGCATCCTTTCATCGTCCTTAAGCCTCCTAGCTCGAGAACCGTCCGTCTTCCAGGCTCAATATCTCCCTCGATACTTAACTGATTTCTAAGTTCTTATGCTTTATGGATTCGTCTTGAAGAGATGAACACATCCATACGGTTTATGTGGCATGAAATTATGGTAATAGAAATGGAGAATTCATGGAAGCTCGGGAAGAAGAGAGAGCTCATACCTTTGCTCAGAGAAGTGTGGCTTTGATCTGAGAGTTGTGTCACCTTTGATTCAGTCCAAGTAAGCTCCAGATGAAGTCTCTGGCCCTGGGGAATTGCCTAGACTTGATTTCCACCAGACCCGATCACAACCTTTGGAGGCTAGAGCAGATGAGTGGCCTGGAGAGGGGGCTTTCACTGGGGAACTCCTTCTCTTGGTCTTGTGCAGGTGTGGGTGAGTTTAATTTGATTTTGGTGGAGAATTGGGAGATGTCCTGGTTTTTGGTGGAATTTTGGCTGAGAAATTGGGCTCTGTTCGTGGAAATTAGGGCAAATTGTCACTGGGGATCAATTGCTCTAAGTGTGGAGGATGATTTGAAACAATTTTGGCAGAGTTTCTGTATGGTTTTTTGTGCAACTCCCTCCATGGCCGAGAGGTGAGGGGGTTTAAATAGAGCTGGCTGGAGGGCCTCCCAGGGGGAGTTAGGGGTTAGGATCAGCTGCTCTGGTGAGGAGAAGAACAGCTACAATGGCCATTTGGAGTGGGGCAGCTCAGCAAGGTGGAATTCCAAAACTTGACCCCTCCTAAGGTCTCGGCCATGGTGTTTTCCAGCGGCTCAGGCGGCTGGCCGGTAGGCAAGGGTCACCCTCAAGTTGAGGTGGGTCAGGGCTGGGGTTTTGTGTAGGCAATTGAGCTTTGCCATGTGTCAAAAGCTAGATTTAAAATGGAATGGGAGAAGACCAATTTTAGCTTGATTTGGTCAAGTCTACCTTTTGGGCTTGGTTCACCCTTCAAGGTGGCTTTGGGTGTTGTGGGGAGTCAAAGGACTCAGCTGGTTTGGCATGGAGAAGTCCTTATCCAAATATATTTGGATTAAATTTGGGTTAAGGTGAAACATGTTTAAGGTTAATGACTTTTAGGAGGTGCTTAAAGGACCTCCTCTTTTTTCCATTTAAGGATGGTTGACAAATTAGAGATTCTTATGGCTTGCCAATGGCTTACATGTGGCTTCATGGCTCCATATGGCTTGGGAAAAGATTTGGTCAACTTCATGAAAAAAGGATTTTGTGAATTTTGGCATTTTGATGGGAATTGTTATGAAGCTTAATTTGGAATTGTTTAATGATAAATTAGGACTTTAGGAATGATTTTAAGTTGAATGTGTGATGAGGGAATGTGTCATGTGGGCTTTAGATTGATTTGGGCTTTTGAATTTGGTAAAGGTGGGCTTTTAGAATGTTTTAAGGGGATGGTCTTTTAAGTTTAAAAACAAATTGGTAAGTGGAAATTTTGTAAAGGGCCATGCCAAATAAATGTTGGGTTTAGTTTAAGGATGTTACATGAGTGATTTGGAATCAATTTGAAGTGATTTGGAATTGAATGGAGTCTAATTTGGGTCCCCTTGGTGATAGGGTCAAAATAGGTCAAAATGGACCAACTCGGGCTAAGGTTGGGCTAATGTTGAAATTGATGTAAAATTAATGTTGAGAAATATTTATGAGAGTGTTTCAAAGAGGTTTCATCTTTGGTTGGGTTTTGATTTTGGGACTTGGGCCTGTTTGTGTTAGGTTTGGGTGTAGGCCCATTTAAGGGATTTTGGGTTTAGGGTTGATTTGGGTGAGGTTTGAGTCCAAATTTTGGGAAAATCATGTTGGTGTTTTTTTTTGGGGATTTTAGAAAAATTTTAGAAAAGGTTTAGGATCAATTGGAGTTAAATTGGGTTAGTTTGGGCTAAGTTTGGGTCATGGGTCCAAATTGGGCTTTAAGGTCAAAAGTGAAATTGGATTCAAATGTCAATCAAATTGGACTTGGATTTGGTCTAGATTGATATCGTGAATATCGAATTGAAGTTTAGAATTGAATTGGACCAAAATCGGGGTCAATCGGGTAAGTTTGGTTTGACATTGGGTTCACTTGGGTTAAGAATGGGCTAAATTGGGGGTTTTGGTAAAAGTGGGGTAAATTGACACAATTGGCCATGGTGTAGTTGGACAAAATGAAATTGGAAATATTTGAGATTTTTTCGAATTTTCTGGGAATTTTCTGAATTTTTGTATTTTTGGGTCAAGAGGGGCATTTTGGTAATTTGGAGGGTATTGGGGGATACTTTTGGAATTTTTTGGTATTTTTGGCTGTAAATGATCAATTTGGTTGGTGGGGAAATGTTCAAGGTTAATTTTGGGGAATTTTGGGTGATTTGGAAATTTTGGAGGATTTGGGCAAGTTTAAGGGCTTTTGGTAGGTTTGATAGGTGTAGGGTCCTCGGGTCAAAATCGAAATTTTGGAAGAATGAATATTGATCAAATATGAGTGAAATGGAATCACTTTGGTTGAGCCATGAAGTCATATTAAGCCTATATGAGCCATGAGAGGACTCATTTGAGGCATTCACTATGTTGTTCCTAACCCTCTTAACCAGGGGCTTAGGGGTTAAGGTCCATCCATATGAATTACCTACATGAGTCAGGGGGTCAAGTTGGGTATGGGTGTGGTTTTAGGATTTGAATTGTGTGGGTGAGAGCATGAGTGTAGTGAGTGTGTAAGTCAACCCTCACCAGACCAAGCCACCCTGGGTGGTCCTAAGGCCAAAGAGTCTTATAGGGAACTCATCCTTTAAACCTTCACTTTTGATTCCAACCCTCTAAGTGATTAGGGGTCTTCAATCAAGTTTGTGGGGTTTGCAGGGAGTCAAGAGGTGTTTAAACTTCTAAAGGGTGGGTTCCAATTCTAGTCCTCTAAGATAGTCAAAGGAAAAACGTAAGGCTAGATCCTAAGTACTAAAGAGAGAAGAGAAGACCTCATCAAAAATAAGGTCAACAAGTACCTCTTCCCAGGTTTCAAATTTCACTCCAGATCTTTCACATAGTGAATGAATCAAGGAAGGAAATCTCATACCTGCAGTTGTGGTTGATCTAGCACAGTTCAAAACATAATCATTAATTATCCCTCCAATATCAATAGGCTTCCCATACTGAATACAATGGTTCAACACCGCTCTTTCTCTCGTCACTTCACTGGTATGACTTGAAGGTAACAACTTAGATGAGATAAAATAATGCCATGCCTTAGAAATGGCATTCAATTTGGAAGCAGGAAAGTTCACTCTTCTATCATTTGTTATTTTCCATAATCCTCTTCCATCAGTCAGAAATTTCATATCTCATCTAATTCTCCTTCCGAAGGATGATAGTTAGAATAGAAACAGAACATATCAGGAGTTAGTCCATAAAAGGTACTGATTGCACCTGAAGAGAAGTTTACTTCATGCCTCTTAACCATCACCTGATTTTCCTCTGTAGCAGGTAAATTTGCATAAAATTCTCTTACCACAGAAACAACAACAACAGTGGAGAAGCAACGAGACTCGCCAGCTTCTTCTGCAATCATATCTTCAATCACCTCTCCTAGCTTACTAAACACTCGCTCAGGGGTCAACTTACGTGATTGAAATGCATCGATGTATCGTTTGTCAGCCCTCAAACTAATAAATTTGTCAGAATCAAACTTCGTCTTTTCTCGTGCACGCTTTGACTTTGGAGCCATCTCTATAAATTCATGAAAAGTTCACCATAAATTCCAAAATCAAACTAAACTTGCTAAATTATCTTCCAAAAGATATTTTCACTTAATCCAAGCAATTTATCAAGCTTTTCCTCAAATTTGCACCATGAATAGTGATTCTATGATTTTTCATAATGTACTCAAAATACATGGTAAAAATAAAAAAAATTTTACTTAGGAGTAGTGCTCTTAGCTTAAGGAATCCAAATCTAGCAATTCTTGTTGAGATCAGCTCTTAAATGATCCACAATATGATACCTTAGGCTCCTCTTTCACGGCAAAGCAAAGGTTGAAGACGATGAGGCGGTTGAAAATGGCAATTTTCGTGTTTTTAAATTTCAAGAATAAATTTTCGTGAACTGGAGCCTAAGCGCGAACTCTCGGTGCTTAGCCGTGAAATATGGCGCATAAGCGCCGACATTCTGGTGCTTAGCCGCCAGTACCCAAATTTTCATAATTAAGGTATATGCACTAAATCACTTTGTTAATTACCATAAATTAGTCCACAATAATTATTTTTCCCCACATGAATCTTCTAAAACTCCAAATCAAAGTTAAATAACCAATGATTCCACACAAATTTCACAAAAACAAACTTATATTAAAACAAATATAACATTCAATACAATACTAGAATTTTTATCCAAACATAAAGGATAAAATTCTCAAAATACAAGACACTATAAATCTTAAACTGATAAGTGTACATCTCTAAGATGTACCAATCACATCATCAGGCATATAAAAAAACGATAAAGACACCAAACATGAACTCATACGAACACTAACATAACATATAAGACACTAAACAAATAGAAATAAAACACTTTTAGTTCCACTCTCTATTAGGCGGAATATAATTCCGACCAATATTATTCTCATTTGACCCTTCAGGAATATAAATTTGATAGAACAGACGATCATTGTAGATCCTTATATCATCTTCTTCAATCCCTTTATTCTTCACAAACATCGCCTTATCTATTTCTTTCACATACCTTGAATGATTGAATTGCATCTTGATTTTCCATCCCATGTGATCCAGATGTAAAGTAATATCATTGATATTTTCTTCCATTGAAGTCACTCGGGCTTCAATTTTCGCAATCATCTATGAAATACCATGAATGCCAACAGCCAGGTATCCATTAAATAACTCCTTAGCACTATCACTAATGAACTTAATTTTATCAGAATCTTGCTTCTTCTTCATCTCGTTCTCCCAGGAAGACATGGTTCTCTCATAACTTTCCTCTTAGACTTCAGAAATGAAAATAGGACTTGGGGCAAGTGTTTTCCTTAAGTCAGGACCTTTTTATAAACTTGAGAGATGCTAGAATATTCTCCAACACGTTTAGAATCTCCTAATTAACTCCCACAACTTCTCCCCCACGATCTAGGATCTAAATTTACCTTTTTCACATTTTTTATAATTGTGGCGCCTAAGCGCCAACTAGTCGGCGCTTAGCCGCCAGTGCACAATTTAACACAGGTCTGCTAAGTGTCCAAATTCTCAATCTGACTTCTCCAAATCATCAATTAAGGTCAAATAAACTCCACTTAATTTTAAAAACTCCAAATTACTACCACTAAAAACATAAAAACAAACCAAACAAAGTAATCAAAAGACACAAAACAAATATAAAGCAATGCACACCGATAAGTATGGGTTGCCTCCCACAAAGCGCTTGTTTTAACATCTTCAGCCTGACATACCCAAACCTCATTCTGAGTGACCCAACATTAAATTCTCATCAGATTTAGATTTATTGACTGAAAGAAATGGTTTAAGTCTATGTATGTTAACTTTAAATATTTTTCCAGTCCTAGGATCTTGAACATCTACAACTCCATAAGAATAAACATTTTATCACAATGAATGGATGCATCCACCTGGACTTAAGTTTTCAAGAAAATATTTTTAATCTAGCATTATACTGCAAAAAATTTTGTCCTGGTACAAGACTTTTAGTAAGAATCTTCCGATCATGCCATAACTTTATCTTTTCCTTGTAAATCTTAGCATTTTCATAAGATTCATTCCTTATTTCTTCAAGCTCATTCAATTGCAATAATCTTTTTTCAGCAGCATCTTTCCAATTATAATTGAACTCTTTAATAGCCCAACATGCTTTACGCTCAAGTTTAAAAGGTAAATAACAAGCTTTTCAAAAAACCAGCCTATATGGGGACATTCTTATAGGTGTTCTGTAAGCAGTCCTATAAGCCCACAAAGCATAATCCAGCTTAATTGACCAATCCTTTCTATTTGGATTAACAATTTTTTCTAATATTCTTTTAATTTCATGATTGGATAATTCAACCAAACTACTTATTTGTGGATGATAAGCAGTAGCAATGTGATGATTAATATGATATTTCTTTGCTAACTTCCCAATAATCGCATTTCTAAAATGACTTCCCCCATCAATTATGATTACTCTTGGTATTCCAAATCTGTTAAATATATTCTTTTCTAAAAACTTTGCAACACTTTGAGCATCACATCGAGGTAAAGCAGTAGCTTCAATCTATTTGGAAACATAGTCTACTGCTATTAAAATATAAATATTTCCGAAAGATGGTGTAAATGGTCCCATAAAATCTTATCCCCAAACATCAAATATTTTAACTTCCAATATATAATTAAGGGGCATCTCATTTCTTCTAGAAATATTGCCTACACGCTGACATCTATCACAATTTTTAATATAAATATTCACATCCTTAAAAATTGTAGGCCAATAAACTCTTGATTGTATTATTTTACATGCAGTTTTATCACTTCCAGAATGTCCCCCATAATCAGAATCATGACATTTTTTAATAATTTCATAAGTCTCTTCCAAAGGTACACATCTTTGAATTATAAGATCCTTTCCTTACTTATATAAAAATGGGTCATCCAAAAAATATGTCTTAGCATCAGACATAAATTTCTTATTTTCTTGATATGTCAAACCATAGGGTATAATATTACTAACAATAAAGTTTACTATGTCTGCATACCACGAAACACTTCATTCTTTAATAGTGAAGAATTTTTCTTCAGGAAAATGTTCATTAATTTGTTCAATATCACAAAAAGACTTTTGAATTTCAAGCCTGGAAAAATGATCAGCAATTTAATTATCAGAACCCTTCCTATCTACTATCTCAAAAATAAATTCTTGTAAAAGAAGAATCCATCTTATAAGTCTCGGTTTTGCATCATTTTTCTTCATTAAGTATTTGATAGCAGAATGATCAGAATGCACAAAACATTTAGTTCCAATTAAATATGATCAAAATTTATCAAAGGGAAATACTATAACTAATAACTCTTTCTCAGTAGTGA
This sequence comes from Papilionanthe hookeriana x Papilionanthe teres, assembly GCA_022702705.1. Classification (NCBI taxonomy): domain Eukaryota; kingdom Viridiplantae; phylum Streptophyta; class Magnoliopsida; order Asparagales; family Orchidaceae; genus Papilionanthe; species Papilionanthe hookeriana x Papilionanthe teres. The sequence goes on from CM040431.1 coordinate 77,955,511, forward strand.
TATAATTTATTTGAGCTTCATTAAGAGTTTTACTAGCATAATAAATTACATTGAAAACTTTATCATATTTCTGACCCAAAACAGCACCAATAACATAATCACTAGCATCACACATTAATTCAAAAGGTTTTTCCCAATTTGGTGAAATTATTACAGGTGCAGTGATTAATTTTTTTTTAATGTTTCAAAGGCTTTATGGAAATCATCATCAAAATTAAAAATTGCATCCTTTTCTAGTAAACGGCATAAATGTTTTGTAATCTTTGAAAAATCTTTGATGTAACGCCTGTAGAATCCAGCATGTCCTAAAAAACTTGTAATTCTCATTACATTGGTTGGGCAAGGTAAATTAGATATAACTTGAATTTTTGCAGGATATACCTCCTAACCTTTTTCTGAAATTTGATGTCCCAAAATAATTCCTCCTACTACCATAAATTGGCATTTTTCCCAATTAAGGACCAAATTAGTTTCTTCACAGCGTTTCAGAACTTTATATAGATGTTCTAAACATGATTCAAATGAAATTCCAAACACTGAAAAGTCATCCATAAAAACTTCAATTCTTTTTTCAATAAAATCACAAAAAATAGCCATCATACATCTCTGAAATGGAGCAGGGGCATTACATAAACCAAAGGGCATTCTTCTAGAAGAAAACATACCATAAGGACTGGTAAACATAGTTTTATCTTGATCCTCAGGAGCAATTTGAATTTTGTGGTAACCAGTATATCCATCAAGAAAACAAAAGTATTTATGCCCAGCCAGTCTATCTAACATTTGATCTAGAAAAGAGAGTGGAAAATGATCTTTCCTTGTGGCAAGGTTTAATTTTCTATAATTAACGCATATTCACCACTCTGTAACTTGTCTTATTGGTATCATTTCATTCTTTTCATTAACAATCACAGTTACTCCTCCTTTCTTAGGAACAGAATGAATAGGACTAACCCATGCACTATCTGAAATTGGGTAGATAATTCCAGCATCCAACCACTTTAAAATTTCTTTCTTAACAACTTCTTTCACGATAGGATTTAATCTCTTTTGGGGATCAGCCCGCGGTTTGCTATTATCTTCCATAAGAATTCTGTGCATACAAATTGAAAGACTGATTCCTTTAATATGAGCAATTGTCCATCCAAAGGCTTTCTTATGCTTCTTCAGAATATCAAGCACACTCACTTCTTCTTTTTCAGTTAATTGAAAGGAAAATATAACAAGCAAGGTCGAGGATTCACCTGGAAAAACATACTTCAAATGATCACGAAGCATTTTTAACACAGGTTCAAGAGGTTTTTCAATTGATGGACCATAAGATTTATCTTTTTCAGTCATATCCAACAATTCAAAACTTTCATGAACATACTTTAAATCTTCTTCTTGAAAATCTTCGGAATTAAATAACTCCTCTTCTTGCTTATATTCAAATTCTTCTCTTTCAGCTTTCTCTTCATAAGTTGATTTGAAATAACATTCAGTTAAATATTCGATAACATCCATCCTAAAACACTTATCTTCTTTACCTCTTACATGATATTTCATCTATTTTGAAATATTAAATGTAACAGTCTGATCATTAACCCTCGTCATTAATTCCACTTTTTGCACATCTATCAGGGCACTGCCTGTAACTAGAAAAGGTCTCCAAAAAATTATGGGTATCTCTTTATCTTTCTCCATATCAAACAGGATAAAATCCTCAGGAAAAATAAATTGATCCACTTTTACCAAAATCTCTTCTATAACTCCTTTAGGATATGTGATCGAGTGATCTGCTAATTGCAGAGTTACAGTAGTTGGGGTTATTTCTCTTAGTCCCAAACTTTTGAATATTGATAGAGGCATAAGGTTAATGCTTCCACCCAAATCACATAAAGCTTTTCCACAGAATCTTTCTCTGATTGCACATGGAATTGTGAAACTACCAGGATCTTTAAGTTTGTCAGAAGCTTTTTCTGAATTATCACACTGCACTCCTCACTAAGTGCAACAGTCTCATTTTCTTCAAACTTCCTCTTTTTATTAAGAATATCCTTCATAAATTTCACATAGCTTGGAATTTGTTAAAGGGCTTCAGCAAATGAAATATTAATGCTAAGCTTCTTTAATATCTCCAAGAATTTTGAAAATTGCTTATCCAACTTTTGTTGACGAACTCTCTGAGGAAATGGAGGTGGTGGTTTTTCTAAATCAACCTTAGGTGGAGAAATAGGTCTTTAAAAACCTTTTAGAGCGTCCTCTTTAGGTCTTTCAATCTCTTTTTTCTCTACTTCAGTTTCTTTTTGAACTCTACCTTCCAATTCTTTTCCACTTCTTAGTTGAATTGCTTTCACTTGTTCTTTATTCTTTTCTCTTGGATTCACTTCAGTCTTATTTGGAAGCATTCTTTGGGATCTATTAATTAAAGCATTTGCAGTTTGTCCCAATTCATTTTTAATATTTTTGATTGTTGCTCCTTGAATTTGTAATTGATTTCCCATATGTGATACTACTTCTTTTATAGATAACTTCTTCTCCTTATTTTGTAAAGCATTGTTATAACCTTACTTTGTATATAAAAATACCTTCCATTTTCATTTAATGCCACGATTCTAAATTTGGAGGACATTTTGGCCTTGACAAAACTGCGCATAAAATTTTGCAAGCTGGATTTTATTAACCTACTCTTTTTAGAGATGTTTACAGATATATCAAAACTTGTGATAAATGTCAACGAGTAGGTAATATATCTAGATGAAATGAAATGCCTCTGAATTTCATGTTAGAAGTGGAGATTTTGATGTTTGGGGATTAGATTTCATAGGACCATTTATTCCTTCTTTCGAGAACTTATATATTTTAGTTGTAGTTGATTATGTTTCAAAGTGGATTGAAGCACAAGCTTTACCTCATTGTGATGCTAAAAGTGTTTCAAGATTTCTAATGAAATACATTTTCATAAGATACGGAATGTCGAGAGTAATTATCACTGACGAAGAATCCCATTTTAGGAATAAATACATTCAAAGATTAGCAAAAAAAAATTGTTTATAGATTCTCTACTATTTATCATCCTCAAACCAGTAGTTTAGCTGAAGTTTCTAATCATGAGATTAAAAAATTTTTAGAAAAAGACCGTAAATCCTAATAGAGTGGATTGGTCTACAAGACTGGATACTGCATTATGGGCGTACAAGACTGCTTATAAAACTCCTATTAGTATGACTCCTTACAAGCTTATATATCAAAAAACTTGTCACTTACCAGTAGAATTGGAGCATAAAGCATATTGGGCGATTAATGAATTGAAGTCTCATTGGTTAAGACCCTTTACTGTGACTCAAGTTTACACTTATGGAACTGTTGAAATGGAACATCAGAAGACTGCGAATAGATTTAAAGTAAATGGACACAGATTAAATCCATATTTTGAAGGTAAAACACCAATTTATGAAGAGGTTTTCATGCTCAGTGAACCAGAATAACACCTAAATAGGTCGGGCTGACGACATTAAACCAAGCCCTTTATGGGAGGTAACCCATAGTTATCTTTATTTTTTGTGTGTTTATTTGAGTTTGGTCTTAGTTTGTAGTAAAATTGAATCCTACTACTTATATTTGACCTTTGATTATTGAGAATTTAGATCAATAAAGAAAATTTGGAACGTAAAAGACCACGGCATAAAGTGTAAATTTTTGCCTAGGGCGCCGACGACGCGCTCAACGCCGCCGACAGCGGGTTTTCCCGAGAGCCCTGAAATTAATTGCATAAGGCTCGCCGACGGTGCCTTCAAGGCCGCCGACAGCGGGATCGGCGAGTGGGCATTTTTTCGAGTTTGAAATGATGATTTTTGGCGGTTTTTAGCAAATTCGTCCCTTATAAACTCCCATGGACGGTTCCTAAAAACTTCAAATCCCAAAAGCTGATGGAAACCACTTTCAATTCCTCTCTAATGGCCTCCAATTCAGTAGATTACCCAAGATTTCAAGTTTACAACCGGAGAAAGTTTGTCAGTGCCGAGGCGCAGCGACTTTTCAACAAAGTCATGTCCAAGAGAGGACTAATTAAAGAAAAAGGATTCATCAATTTAGGATTATGCAATTCTTTGTCACCAATTCAAGAAATGATTATAAGGCGAAGATGAGAAGTGTTTTGCTATACTACCGCCGTAGTAGTCATTCCAGTGGTTAAGGAATTCTATGCCAATTTACATGGAATCAAAAGGAAGCGTCTATGTGTGAGGTAGGTGGATAACATTCAATTCTTGAAGAAGTAATGAGTTATATATGCTTGAGAATGTTCTTGTCTGCCATTATTAAAATTTCATTCTGACGAGAGATAATATGAATGAAATATACCAATATTTGATGGACAAATCTGATGACTGGGAAGTTAGAGAAAACGGGTACGTTAAATTTTCTGCAACACTTTTAAATCTCGTTTCAAAGAATTGACACTTTTTGATATATGCAAAGTTATTGCAAATGATGAAAATTGGAAAAGTAACTAAAGATAGTACAATTTTGAATTTCTGCATTCAAATGGGATGGCCCATTGATATTGGGTCGATTTTTGTGAAGTTTGTGTTTGGCCCGATCGTTCGAGGATCATCCCAAGGGCTTGGACATCCTTCTGCAATATTCTTAATATTTTATTTATTTTAAGTTTCGTATGAGATTTGGAAGAAAATTATGCTACCCTAGAAACCTTTAGACCCAACTCTTATGTTCCCACTTAAATATGAGGAAAATGACACGAGTGTGATCATGGATCAAGCATCTCAAAATTCTCTTCCTATTCAACCTCTAGTAGTGGAGAAGACTCAGATAATCTTACACTGAATCAAGAATCTAGAGAAGCAGGTAAAAATTTAATGAGTACAGTTAACAATATGTATGATTTCTTTGATCATATTGATTGGACGATGAAAGAACATTTTGATCATACTGGGAAACTTGAAGCAACTCTGATACCTCTTAATGAAGAAGATGGGATGGATTGATGAAGATTCAACTGAAGAATTCCCATTCTGACCTTTTCACAACCTGGTCATCCATGTTCAAGCAATGGGTGATGTCAGAGGAGAAACCAGTACAGATTCTGAAGAGTAGTAGAATTGATTTGCTTATTTGTTTAACTATGTTGTGTTTGATTTGAACTTTGTTTGTGTGTTTGCTTTCTTAGTTTTCTTTTTATTCTCAGTATATATGAGAATATTATTGAAATGTTTGTTTTCAGCGTTTTGAGTGTTGTGGTTTAGATTACGACGCTGATTAAATGGATTTAGGTTGAGAAAATACCTGTTTACATTTGATATGTATTCTATGTTGTAAAAACTTGGATTCAATATATAAATGTGAAGTTTTGTTGTGTGTACGTTTATTTGTGTTAATACATCACTTAATCACTTAAAATATAAGATTAAAAGGCTCGAACGGATGACGACGAGGCTTAAAATTGATCGAAATCGCACAAAATTGAAAAATGATCAAATTTTGAGAATCTTGCCGAGGGCGTGCTCGAAGTCACCGAGGGCGTGATTTTCCCAAAAAAAATGGAATATAATTCATTAGAGCTTGCCGACAGTGCACTCGAGGCTGCTGACAGTGAGATCGAGAAAATTACCTATTTATGCAATTTTGACTGGTCAAATGCCACTTTTCATCGTCTTCTTCCCCATTTTACCAAAAAAGTTGACCTAGGGCTTGATAGATCTCAGATTTGGAACAATTTCAACAAATTCTAACATCGGATTTCATCTTCCCTTAGTAAGAGCTTCACTCCTATGTAAAAATTTTTTATTTCCAGCATGAATTTCTTCCACGTTAAGAAATTTTGGGAAATTTGAAAATGTGGAGAAAGGACTTGGAAGGAATTCATGGAAATTGATTTAGATTGCTTTAATCACCATTTAGAATCCATTGTATTATTATTCTGGAGATTATTTTGGATTTTTTGTAATTTTGATAGATGAAACGATGGCTCCCCGACAAAAGAGAAGACTTATATTCGACGAAACTCGATTCATTAATATGAAATCACAATCAAGGTACAATTCAGTCTATCAAAGTAAGAAGTGCATCCAAGATCAAGTTTTCAAGAATCTTGGAGGAGAGGTAGAACGAGTTATCAAAGAGATAGGTTGGGAGAACTTCTGCTACTCAACAAACAGGCTGCAATTGAAGTTGTGAGTGATTTCTACTCAAACCTGACTCAACTTGAGGATGAGCCTGTCCAAGTAAGGGGATTTTCTGTCGACTTTAATGTTAATCGCATTAACACTTTTTACAAGCTTCAGAACTATTTTTCTAGCAAATATGAAATATTTGGAACAATGGAGGGCCCGTTGAATGATGTTATTGACTTTCTCACTGATGGAAAAGAAGTTTGGAAAATTAAAAATCATGAACGAATTAACTTTCCATTGTTCATGATGAATGCCACTGCTAAAGAATGGCATTATTTCATTTGTTCGACTCTGCTACCCACTTACCATCATAGTGAAGTCTTGAGAGACAGAGCTATTCTGAATTTCTATATTCAGAACAATAGAAGCATTAATGTGGGGAGAATAATTTACAAAAACATTATGGCCACTACGAAGACTGAGACAAGTGGATATGTAGGGCATCCTGTTCTCATTTATGCACTTTGTCAATTATCTGCGATTGAAGCGAGAGATGATGAGGTATGGGTGTATCCGATGAAACTCATTAGTAGAGCGAATATAAATACTTATGAATCCCATGAGGAATGAAGATCAGGGAGTAAGAGTAAGTCACCTTCTACTAGTAGAGACATTCCTTCTACTAGCTATGACACTCCTGCCTCTAGTCCTCCTACCTTATATGATCTGATGAATGCCATGACCCTCCAGAAGAAAAGTTTTGAACAGTTGGACAAAAAATTAGAAAGAATTGATCACAGGATTGAAGGGTTAGATAGAAGACATGATCACGATAGTGAGTTTCTTCATTGGCACTCTGATTTTAAGATGACATATTATGATGCTCAAGCTAGATACTACAGAGGAGAGCCTAATGTGACTTTTCCAGAATGCCCTCGGTATACTCAGTATCAGCCCAATCCTCCTGCTAACCAGGGTGATGAGGATATTGTTTGGGATTTTGATGATTGATCTTTCTGATAGTAATGTGATGTGATGTGTTTGTTTGTTTTAGTTTTGTTGTGTGTACTTTAATTTTTATTGTGTTCTGTGGACTATGCTTGTTTCTGAGATATGTGTTTAGTTTGGTAGTTTTCATTTTCATTCTGGATGTTTTTGATATTTGTGATAGTAATTGTAATTGTGAACTGTTAAATCTAAAACAATAAACTGTTTGTTCTGTGTTGTGAAATGCATGTCATGTGCAGTGTATTTAGTTGTTTTTGTCTGATATTTTGTTTTATATACTTGTTTTAAAATTTCATTACCAGAGCAAATTTTATAAACTGTTATGTGTGTAGAAATGTTTTTAAATACTAGAGGTCAGTTGAAGTTAAAAATTGTGAGAAGAACCTACAAATTTTAAAAAGATAAAAATGCCTAAAGTACAAAGGTATGAATTTTATATTTAGAATTTTTCTTTCTACCATGTACTATTTCTATTATATAAAATTTTAAGTTTGGGAGAGGGGAGAAAAATTTGAACTATTATATGTTCTCCATTAACATATTTTAAAAAATTATAATATGATTTTTGTGATAAAATTTAGTTCAAAATTTCTGAACTTATGTATATGACTAGTTTCTTACTTGTAGTTTTCTCAAGAATTTCTTATCTTCTAAATATTCTAAGTGAATTGATATTGCAACATATAGTAATTCTTGAAATAAATGGAAGACTAGAACTCTTAAACTTGATGACTAGATAGCCTTATACCTGCAAAATTAATCAAAATGCTTAAAAATTCTTCTAAGAATTCTTGCTATAATATTTATTTAATTCAAACTTATAGTATTTCTAAATTAAAACATTACCATAATGAATCATAACTTTTATGTAGTACTAAGGATTACTTTAGGACAAGTAATGGTTAAAGCTTGGGAGATTTTGACCTAAGGAAAAAAGGTTAAGATTTCATGCTTATTTATACTGATTTTGATGATATTGCACTTTAAATAAGGGTATTTTTGGTGTTTTTCTACATGTATGAAGATTTAAGGACAAAGGAGCAAAAATATAAAAAAAGAAGCGAATTTGGAGCAAAAGTGACTAAAATATGAAAAATTGTCCTATGGCGCCAACAGCGAGGTCGATGGCACCGACGACGTGATTTTCCCGAGGGTTTAGAATATATTCCATGGGAGGCCACCGACGGCGGAGGTCGATACCGCCGATGGTGAGGTCAGTTTAAGGTTCTATTTCTAGAAGGCTGCTAATGACGTGCTAGAGGCCGTTGACGGTGAGATCGGTGGTTCTTTCACAATATTCGTCAAATCTGGACGATTTTCGAAGAGATGCCTGGAAAACCTTTAGAGACTCTTCAAAAATTATAAAAATAACAATTTTAGGCCAAAAAATTGTCCTTTTGAAGTCCTCTAAAAGTCACTAAGAGTCTGTAAAAAGTACTATTAGATATTTCTAATAACTACTTAGTGTTCTATAGGGAGTCAACTTATGTCCATTATTATTAGTAAGTGTTAATTAGTGAGTTCAAATAGAGATTGTGAGGAATTCTTCGAAGGATAGTAAGAGTAGAAGGGAAGTGAGAGATATCTTCTACATTGCCGTTTCGAAGGAGAATTTCGTGTACTGTAAAGAAGGAAGAGATTCAGAGGAACTTCAAAGAGTTGCTTGGGGAAAAATTTGAGATAAGTAGTGTTTATTTATTTTAGTTTGTAATACTTTAATTTTATATATGAAATCCAAGTTTTATTATATCTTCTCCATGAATTCTGAGTACTTGTTCAATCTTTCTCCTTGTTTTGGTATTTTTGTGATATGATAAATAGAATTAATGTGTCATAAAAGATTTAAAAAAGTTGTGATAATCTTTAAATTAGATCTTAATTTACTTTCAATCTGGCCAATTGAATAGTTATAATCTGTCGAGTTTAATAACTATAGCAAAGATTACATCCAATATTCAGGGAGGTCAAAGTCCTTGGAAGGAAGGTGCAAATAAATAGGGAAATAATATTAATCGGGCTTAGAATTTGAGATTTTAGAGTGACAGGCTAAAATCCTCAATTCAGTCCTATTGTTTGGGTGCTGAAGTGTAGATTGTTAGCCCTCAGGCGAGGGGAACGTGGGAGCTCCAAAGTGAGAGCTGATATCCTCCCAACCTAGCCACAGATTCAGTAACCAAGCATAGGATTAGTCAATGTTCTTTATGCCTGGACCAAAGGGTATAGAATAGGTATGATCATTTTGGCACAACACCATTTTAAAAACTAATTCTAATTATCTAATCACTTAAATATCATAACAAAAGAAAAAAAAATTCTTTCCTATATATTTGAACTTAACTTTAGTAGTATTAGTTAATTTTTAGTAGAACTAGTTTAATTTAAACTTCATATTATTGTCGATTGCTTATTAGTGACCGATAGGTAATTTCAATTTAGTTGTGATTCTGAATTGATTTCTATAATCCTAGTATGTCGTCTCTAAAATATTTCTTGTGGGATCGATATTCAGGACTCCACTAGAGCCCTGTATTACTTGAGCTATATGTATACTTGTGTTTAAAGATAACTCTGCGATTAAGAGATTATAATATATAATTGTTAATAAAATTAAAATTATGCTCCAAGTCATGTTTTTAACGCTATTGCTGAGGATTTAGATCTTCTAGTAGTGGTGTTGAATTCTTATATTTTTAAGTATATTAAAAATTGCGGTCATCCTACCAGAGGTCCCCTTCACAGGGCAGATTGCTCTAGTAAGATTTCCTCGCTGACACACCTATTGGTCGTCTGAACCCACAAGATCAAAAGGAAAATAGAGGGACTCCTGAACCCTTCTGTTTAGGAGTGACTAAACAGACAATCCTAAAATCAAGAGAAGTTGATCACACTTTCCCAAGAAAGAAATGGGTGAAGTATGTCAGCGAAAGAATGGTAATTTGGCTCATGAGGGACATGAGCACATTAGTGATATAGGAATATAGTATTTACTGATCAAAATGAAGAGAGAAACTACTCCCAAGAGGAGTCGCCAGAAAACTATCGGTCGTATTTTTGATTGGGTTGAGGTTGATATTTTTAAAATATGTTTTGGGCATTTTGTTTTGAAAAGGGTTTTAATTTTATAAAATTGAATTTTGATTTAATTTAATATATTTCTATATGAACATTTTAATAAAATCAAAACGATCTCATATAAATAATAGTTTGAATAATCAAGCATTTCACCGTAAGTCATGTATTAATCCTGAAGAATAAGTACATGGCTTGAGGTGAAGCTTAATTAAATAAACTAAAGAATTTATGACATCCATTTGATCTGTGAACCGTTTTGACCGACAATTTCCCCAATCTACTATGAAGGTACGAGATAGATTTTATATTAATTTGGGGTCTTTAAGTTTCCTATAAGGGCAAGCACCTATAGTTAATTACATCTTAGATAACTGAAGTCATATAAGAAAACTCTTGATATAGGTCAGGAAATGTTTATATTTATGACTTCCAAAGGTATGGTTTCCAAAGAAAATCTGATAGTTTGAAATTCAATAGGTGAATGGCTCGAATTTTGGAATATTTTATTTTGTTGGATTTCAAAGGAGAGAAGGATAGGGGAAGATCACAGATTAAAGGGAAACCTTGATGTCCTCCCAAACTATCCTATAGTTTGGCTTTAAATCTTAGAAATAAAGTTATTTAATTTCAATCCTGTCAATTAATTATAGAGATTAAATTTATTTAATGTCCAATTATGCAAATAACTTGGAAGATGGGAGGATTTATGTCGTATCAGATGACAACCTCAAAATCCTAAAGTGAATTAGGGCTTATATTGCACAGTAGAATTGTACAAAGTCCTAAAAGGGAAGTTGTGGATTTATACTGCACTAGGCAAGCTACCTTAAAGTTCTATGGTTCGTTGTTTAGACTAAGGAAAGGTTTGTTGATGTAGATGAGTCTTGCAGTTGGAGATCATCGTGTTGCCCACTATGCATCCTCTTAGCTCCTTGTCGTAGCAGGTTTAGTTTAAAGAAATGGAAATTAAGGTGAAAAGAGAAGTATCATGTTTTAGAAAAATTAAAATTGAGATGTCTTAACATTTTATTAGTGGGACATTACAGTTGATTATAACAACACCAGTTAAGATCCCACTGTTCCATCATCTCAGCACCATTATTTTCATCGGATTAACTTAGTCCAAATGAATTTATTAAACTCCACTTAATGAGTTCCATACCTTCATTCAAACTGTGGGAAAGCCTGTTAGTAACACGTGGGTTACCTCCTCCAAGGGATTCTCGATCATCCAACGAAACGTTTAATTTAGTTGTAATTGTAATTTTTGTTTTGTTTGTGGTTAAATTCTAAGTTATTTTATATTTTGAATGTTGTGGAGGTGAATTTTATCTTGTTGTGATTTTTAATTTAGTTTTGGTTTTGGTTTTGTGGCTATTCTAAAGGTTTCAGCTTTCATGTAGGGTGACATTGTTATTTTAACATGCAAGCTTGCAAGAAAAGAAAGTACAGTAGAGCGCAGGTAAGTAAATTATAATAAAATAAAGGCGTACCTGGTGGGTCTTGTCGTCATTTTTAACTGCACTTAAAATGCATGTTAGATCATTTAAGTATTTGAATGAAAACACCTAGGTAAAGCTAAGGGATGGTCCTGGTTGTCTACGAAATCCTAGTCCTATCGCTAATCAATTCCTAAGGTGTGCTTGAGAATGAATTTCTTCATCAAAGAATAATGAAGTTCAATTCTTTTTCTAAAACATTCCATTGGGTTGGGAAAGCGCTTAGGACGAGTCCTGAACATCTTTTCATTGCTTTTGAGATATTTTTGAGTCTAAATGAAATTATTCATCTCGATGAAGTAGTCTTCCGAGGTTTAGTTGAGTTCAGATTCTTGCTCAGTGAACTTGGATGTTTGATTATCCTATGAGTAAGGTGACATTTCATTTAAGAGTTATAATGATGAAAGCCCTTAGGGGCAAATTAGTTTATCAGGAACTTAACCATTCTTAATTAAAGTTGAATTAGTTATTTAAATTGACTCAATTTAGTTGTAAAGTTTTGGCTGATATTTAAATGTTTTAAATTATTTTAAATTGGAAAGGTGTTTAAACCATTTAATTCAGTTAAGTTTTAACATTTTTAGATTGTTTTAATTTAATTATTATATTTCAGATTAATTTTAATATTTTAAATTGCTTTAGTTTATTTATGATGTCGCAGATAAATTTTAATGTTTTAAATTCATTTATTTTTATTTTAAATTATTTCAAATTAGTCTTAATATTTTAAAATTGTCTTAATTTAATTTATGAATCATTTCAGATTAATTTTAAGGTTTTAATATTTAAAATTTGTTTTAGTTTAATTATAAGATTTCAAAATCATTCTTCTTTAACTATTGATTTTAATTATTTTATGATTTCATTAGTAAGAGTTATGTGATACTTGATTAATTCATTGGTTAGGGATTCAGTTTTAAACAATTAGAATCCTCCTATATCACATCCCTGACTTTAACAATTTATGCTTGTAATTATCTTCCAAAGTTTGATGGCTTAATTAATTAGGATTTCCTTTTCCATAATGTTAAAGGTGATTAATGGGTTTCTACCCTTTAGTTTCCTTTACTCAAATCATCTAAATGGAAAATCAAGATCAAATGTTAACCCTACCCTTTGGTTAAGCCTAAATATTAGTTGAGGCTAAAATTTCTTAATTACCTTTATGCCCTTTTTAGCTTGTTCATCTCATAATTCGCTAAATTAAGCTTAAATGAATTTAAAATTTTTATGCCACTTCACTCACATGTCCATTAAGACATGACAAAGGGTAAGGTGATTTTTCTATTTTCTAATTCAATTTATGTAATTATTTTAGTGAAAAATAGGGTTTTTCAATGAAAATTCAACAACATAACAAAGATGAAACTTCTATCCTTAGGAAAATTATGGGAGGTTTCTACTAACTAGAAGACCACTTGAACCAATTTTAATGATTTTTTGAGTTTTAATTTATTTACTCAAATTATTTTAGGTTTTGGAGTATTAATTAATTATAAAATAAAATTGGCGGGAAAAATTAGGTTTTATATTTTTCATAAATCTCTCTAAACTCAAGGAACTCAGAGAAACAAACTTTATATTTTTTTTAATTTTTTATTTGAATTATTAGAATTATTTTAGAGAAAGGATTGAAATATATATTTTTTAATATTGAAAATTACCCTAAGACTTTTAAATTTAATATATTTACTTAGAGATTTAGGAAAAATATTTTGTTGGTTCTCAAGTGAATGGGGGGGGTCAAATATGATATTATGGTGAATTTTAATATTTTTATGATTTTTATAATTTTTTAATTATTTAACTATTTAAAAAAAGTTTAAAAATAAAAATTTTATGAAAATTCCAATTTTAATTTTCTTGGATTCCCCTTATCTTAAATATCTCCCAAATTTGATTTGGTTAATTTTTTGTTATATTTTAGGTTTTATGAATTTTTTAAATTCAAATATGGTTATATCACTTAGGTGATTCATTTATGGGTTGAATTAACTCCAATTGACTTGAAATTTTTATATGAGGTTCTCCTAATCCTAAATCACAGTGAAGAATTGATTTCATGTCATTTTGATGTGTGGTTACTACAAATTAATTTAATTTCAATTTTTAATGGTTGGTTAAATTAGGGTTATTTTTAGTGAATTAAACTAAGTTATAACTGTTATGGGGTCCTCTCGTCCTAAGGTACTTCCCCTAATTTTTCTAGATTTTATGATCAACATGCTAATATTCATAATTAATCATCAAGAAAATGGCCCTAAACTTAGAAAATGGATAACTCCTTTTAGACATAGCCTCTGACCATAGAAAAACTAGAGAATGTTCCCAAGATTAGAGTCTACAAAAGCCCTATAGTCTCATGCCATGGTGAATTGTGTATGTTAATGGAAAATTGAAAGACTCATGATAGTAAATAATTAATTAAAAATCAAACATATGACATAATATTTTGATTTTAATTCCAAATTGTTCTCCTCTGTTCACTGAGCAAGAGGGTTTTTTTTAATTTATTTTTATCATTTTTCTATGCAAAGATATGAATTTTTGAAGTTCTCGCTATTTGAATAAATAAGAAAAAACTTATTTTCCTACTCATTCGACGCGACGCCACATCAACCTAGATGGCTCCAAAGTCACACGCGTTGTCTCCCCATTCGGTATAGCCATCTGAGTTAGTGCTCACTTGTCATTCTACTGCTATGTCTGGCTTGATCTTCGTTATCCATCAGATTCGCTAAGCTTCATCTTTGACTGGTTCAACCCAAGAGCCATCCACACCAAAACCTTAAGATCTTGAGCTACACTTCACCAAATCGAGTGTGGTTTATTTCTAAATGCTCGTATAGTCTAGATGAAGCTATCTATACGGCTAACATGCATTTAAATTAAGTAGACTGAAATGAGGAATTCATGGAAGCTCGGGAGAAGGAGGAGTTCGATACCTTTTCTCTTAGAGGTGAGGCCTCGATCAGAGATGCTCATCACATTCGTAGAGGTCCAAGGAGCCTACAGATTGAGTCTCTGGTCGTGGTGAGGTACCTAGACCTAAGTTCAACTAAGGCCAATTCGGAGCTCTAGCCAATAGGACAGATGGGTAGCCTGTTGATTAGGCTTTCACTAGGAAACTTCTTCTCTTGGTGTGGAGATGGTGTGGGTGAGTTTAATTTGATTTTTGTGGGGGTTTCAGTAGTTTCTTATTTTTAGCCTAAATTTTGATTGAGAAATTGAGCTCAGGTGGTGGAGTTCAGGGCAGGAGGATGGTGGGAATCCTCTTCTCTTGGCTTGAATAGTGTCTGGGAGCAGTTTGGGAGAGTTTTATGGAGAAAATTTCAGCACTTGAAATTTGGTCATGGAGAAGCCATTTTTTAGGACTCACTAGAGAGGGGAGCTCAGGACCTGTCTTTGGGTGCTTTAGGTCGCTTAGGGTGAAGACAGAGCAGGGCCTCTGATCACTGAGGTGATTCCTCACTCACAAAGCTCAATTTTGTGTTTAAAGGAGTATGTCGGAGCTCAGGCTGAGCTATTCCGGTGGCTAGGGAGGCTGATAAGGATAGGGCAGATAGCTGGCATGCTGAGGAGGAGTGGTGGAGTGGCTCAGTGCACTCAGTTTAGCATTGAGGTTGCTTAAACAGGAGTTTAAGAATGAGACTTAAGCTTAGCCACGTGGCTAAACCCAATGGTCCAAAGTAGTGGACCATTGGTTCATGGCTCAAGGGGCCTGGGTTGGTTTAGGTCAAACCAGTCCT
Source organism: Papilionanthe hookeriana x Papilionanthe teres (assembly GCA_022702705.1). Taxonomy (NCBI): domain Eukaryota; kingdom Viridiplantae; phylum Streptophyta; class Magnoliopsida; order Asparagales; family Orchidaceae; genus Papilionanthe; species Papilionanthe hookeriana x Papilionanthe teres. The sequence continues at coordinate 77,970,952 of CM040431.1, forward strand.
AGGAGGCCTACGGTTGGCTTCCATGAAGTTGGTTTGGTTAAATTGGTTCAATTAGGTTTAACTTAGGTCACATTTGTTTTGGGTTTGGCTAGCTTGCGTTTGAGCTTGATTCGGACCAAATTGATTGAACACCAGTTTGTATATGATTGTAAGGAAAATTTTTCATGAAGACTTTTAGTGGTTTTGAATTCATTTGGGGGTTCAATTTGGTGGATTTTAGGATTTTCATCAATTTGGGGCAAGTTGGCTAAGTTTGGATTTAGGTTGGGCTGAGGTTGGGTGCAAGGCCAATTGAAGGTTCCAAATGGTCTATGGGGATGTCATAAAGAGTTCCTAACATTAATTGGGTGGAAATTTTGGGAATAGCACAATCAATTTGGTAGAATTTGGGCATATGTTCAATTTCAGTTAAAATTAGGAGTTTTCGACTTTAAGGGGACTTGGGTGACACTTGAGCTCATATTGGGGACAATTGGTAGTTTAATTCAATTTAGGGGAGTGCTATGAAGGGTTTAGGATTGAAATTTGGGGGAAGTGGTTGACATTGGGTCAATTTGGGGATTTTGGATCATTTAGGTAAAATTGGGGATTTTGGATTTCGAGTGGAATTAAATTTAATTGTGGGTCAATTTGGGCTTAAATATTGTTTAGATTGGTATTGGAGATGTTGAATTAATATTTGGAATTGAAATTGGGCATGATTGGGGTCAAATGGGTAGACATTGGGTTTAATTTCGGCACTTTTAGGTTAAATAGGTTAGATTGGGGCTTTTGGTTAAATTGGACTAAGTTGACAAAATTGAGTCATGTGATAATTGAAGAAAATGAAATTGGGAATATTTGGGAGATTTTATAAATTTTTAGGAATTTTTGGAATTTTTGGAATTTTAGGCCAAAAGGGGTATTTAGGGTATGTGGAGGTTATTTGAAGTGTATTGGGGTGTTTTTGTGGATTTAAGAGTGGGAACTATTTAGAAATGTTTTTGAGGAATTTTGGAAAAATTGAGTAACTTTTAAGGAATTTTGGATGATTTTTGGTTATTTTAGGGCTTTGGGGGTATTTTCGGTATTTAGGGAATTTTGGGGCAAAGGGGTTAGAAGTTGAACTTTTGGAAAAAATTGGGATTGGTTGGAAATGAGTAATATGGAATTGTTTAATTTGAGCCATGAACCAAGGGTTACCCTCATTTGGTCCTTTATGTGTTGGTACTAGCCAAACCCTAGCCTGAGTCCAAGAGCCTGAGAAAACCAATTACAAGAGTTTCCAAAGAGTTAGGGGACCAAACGTGATATGCTTTGTTTTGGGTTGTGAGTGTGTAGTGTGAATTTGGTGTAAGCTTTAGACCTCCTAGGGTAGATCCTATGGTTTGACCACTTATGGTTCCTTCCTCTGGGCTTCCTTATGATTGGTCTGTCTCTTCCTCCAAAATTTTGAGGTTAGGCCTTAATCATATGAAAACTCCCAGAGAAGTAAGAAAAAGTTTGAATTTTATGGGGAGGGTTCCATGACTAGTATTCTATGAAAACCACCAGGAGAGTCCTATGGCTATACCCTAGGCTATTTGAAAGAGAGACTAGACCTCAACCAAAAGTGAGGTCAACAATCCGACGAAGCCTCAGTTCGAAATTTCTACAGATGACACAAAAAGGAATGAACATGAATCAACGTATGATCGAATTAATCATTTGTGATCGTCACCTCCCTCAGATGATTGGTACAAAGTAATTTGGTTGACATGAAATAATGTCAGGCTTTGGAAGTGGCATTCAACTTTGAAGCGGGAAGTTTACTCTTCTTTCATTAATGATTTTCCATAATCCCCTCCAATAAGTCAAAGAAGAAATGGTTTCATCAAATTCTTCCTCCTTAGGATTATAATTCAAATAGAAACAAAATGTATTTGACGGCAGTAGATAAAACTCATTTAGTACCTCGGGAGTAAATTGCACCAACTGTCCTCGTACAAAAAACAAATTTTTCTTTTGACTCCGAAAGATTTGCACAGAACTCCTTCACAACAGAATTAAATGCTATGGCATCGAAACAATAGAATCTATCCCAAAGGCGATTAATGATCATATCTTCTATTACTCTACATGGTTTATCAAATCCTAGGTCTTGAATCAATTTACGTGACTGTAAGGCTTGAACGTAATGATCTTGTGCATTAGAACTAACGAACTTGTCAGAATCAAAAGTGGCTCTAGCCTTTCTCTTCTTTGGTGCCATTTCTAAAATTTGAATAAAAATTACCATAAATTCCATATTTAACTCAAAATCACTAAACTCAACTCATAGAGGCTTACACCACTAAATCCAAGAAATTTCTAAAGCACTTTCTCAAATTCTCACCATGAATAGTGATTTTCAGATTTCTCCGAAATGAATTCAATTTATATGGTGAAAATAAAAAATATGTACATAGGAGTAGTGCTCATACCTCAAGAAGATCAAATATAACAATTTTCACATGAAATGGCTCAAGAATTGCAAATTTAAGTGATGCCCTAGCTTCCTAAGTAGCGTGCACCGAAGGTTAAAGAAAAATTTAAGATTTTTTGGGTTTTTAAAAACTTAAAACTGAATTTCGTGAACTAGTGCCTAAGCGCTAAAGTATGGCCCTTAGCCACGGAGCTTTGGCGCGTAAGCGCGGGGTCTCGGCGCTTAGCTGCAAATTTTCTGTTTTTGATTTTTTTGGTTAAATACACATTTTTACTCACTTAATCAACCCATAAATTATTTTATTAAGTATATCATCACCTTATAATCTTATTATCTTCAGAATTACACTTTTCTAAATTAAAAATATTCAACACAAGTTTCACACATAAATAAACTTTTTACTTAATAAAACACATACAAATTACAAGTACAAATTACAATTCTTTAATCCCAGATACTTGGATAAGATCTCATATTTTCTACTCACATTTAAAACACTTAAAACACAAAAATAAGTATTTAAAACACAAACATATTAGAACATTCTACAAAACATAAAACACTAAACATTAAAACTAAACATAACAAACTAACAATTTACACAACATTAGAACTTAACATAACAATATAAATTAATTCCATTCTCCATTAGGTTGAATATATCCTTCATCATTTCCATCTAAACCATTTGGTATACCGATTTGATAGAACGGGCGATGGTTGAAAACTCTCACTGAATCTCTTTCCATCCACTTCATCTTTAAAAACATAGCTTTATCTACTTCTTCAGCATGACTAGTATGACTAAATTGCATCTTTAATTTCCATCCAATATGTGCTAAATGTATGTTAGTTTCATTTACCTTTGCTTCGATTGATGCAACATCATCCTCGATCTTTGTAATCTTTTCTGATATCTCTTAAATACTAACTACTGGAAATCTGTTACATAACTCTTGTGCACTCTCACAAATAAACTTCTTCTTTTTTACGTCCTCCTTTTTCTTAACTTCATTATCCAAAAAAGACATTTTTCTAATTTAATCTCTTCTGTAAGGCTCTTAAGATGGAAATTTAGAATGGGATGTATTTCCTTTAATTTGTTCCCTTTTTATAGAGTTAGATGGCCTAAAACATCGTCCGATGTTCACAAACCATCCATTAACGTGCCATGCAACTTCTCCTTGATAATGGCTTATAGAAACCCATTTTTCACATTTTTCGTAACTCTGGCGCCTAAGCGCCGATTGCTGGTGCTTAGCCGCCAGTGCTCATTTTAGCACAAGTCTTCTAAACGTCTAAATACTCATTTTTACTCACCCAAATTATATATTAAGGTCTCATTAATCTCCACTAACATAATATAAGCAAAATACTACAATATAAATCTTAGTTTAAACCAAATAAAGAACCCATTAAAAAAAGCACACCGATAACTATGGGTTGTCTCCCACAAAGCGCTTGGTTTAAGGTTGTCAGCCTGACATATCTATTAATTATTCAAGTTTAATTTTATCCAATGAGAAATAAGGTTTCAGTCTATAACCATTTACTTTAAATATTTTCTTAGTTTTAGGATCTTTAATATCCATAGCACCATAGGAATAAACTTTCATTACAATAAATGGCCCCATCCACCTGGACTTAAGTTTTCTAGCAAATAATCTTAATTTGGCATTATATAGCAAAACATGTTTTCCTAGCTAAATTTTTTTTATTCAGAATCCTACGATCATGCCATATTTTCATCTTTTCTTTATATATCTTAGCACTTACATATGATTCATTCTTTATCTCTTTAAGCTCATTTAATTGTAATAATCTTTTCTTACTAGCATCCTTCAAATTATAATTGAACTCTTTAATAGCCCAATATGATTTAAGCTCATGTTTAACTGGTAAATTAAAAGTTTTTTCCAAAAATTAATCTTTATTGGGAAACTCCTATAGGAGTCCTGTGTGCAGTACTATAAACACACAAAGCAAAATCCAATTTGATTAACCAATCATTTTTGTTTGGATTAACAAATTTTTCTAAATTTTTTTTAATTTCACGATTGTATAATTCATCCAAACCAATTGTCTGAGGATGATAAGCAGTAGCAATTTTATGGATGATATGATATTTCTTTACTAGTTTTTTAATAAGTGCATGTTGACCTCATTTTTTATGAGGTCTTCTCTTCTCTCTTTAGTACTTAGGATCTAGCCTTAGGCTTTTTCCTTTGACTATCTTAGAGTACTAGAGATGGAACCTACCCCTTTAGAAACTCAACCACTTTTTAACTCCCTACAAACCCCACAAGCTTGATTGTAAACCCCTGATCACCTAGAGGGTTGAGATCAAATGTGGAGGTTTAAAGGATGAGTTTCCTATAGGACTCTTTGGCCTTAGGACTACCCTGGGTGGCCTGGTCTGGTGAGGGTTGACCTGCACACATTACACTTTCAAACACATTCAAAATCCTAAAACTATTCATGCCTAGCTTGACTTCCTAACTCATGTAGGTAATTCATATGGATGGACCTTAACCCCTAGGCCCTTGGCTAAGAGGGTTATGAACAACATAGTGAATGCCTCAAATGAGTCCTCTCATCGCACTTATGGGCTTGATATGGCTTCATGACTCAACCAAAATAATTCCATTTCACTCACACTGGCTAAATTTTCATTTTTTTCAAAATTTCAATTTTTGATCCCGGGGCCCCGGACCCACCAAACCTACTAAAAGCCCTTGAAACTACCCAAACAAACCAAAATTTCCAAATCACCCAAAACTTTTCCAAAATTAACCTTTAACATTTCCCCACCAATCAAATTGATCATTTACAGCTAAAAATACCAAAATTTTAAAAAATACCCCCAATACCCACCAAATTACCAAAATGCCCCTCTTGACCCAAAAATCCAAAAATTCCAAAAAATTCCCAGAAAATTCCAGAAAATCCCACATATTCCCAATTTCTTTTTGTTCAACTACAACATGGGCCAATTTTGCCAATTTACCCCACTTTTACCAAAACCCCCAATTTAGCCCATGTTAAAACCAAATGAACCCAATGTCAAACCAAATCACCCCAATTGACCTCAATTTTGGTCCAATTCAATTCTAAACTTCAATTCAATATCCCCAATATTAATCTAGTTTAAATACAAGCCCAATTTGATTGACATTTGAATCCAATTTTCTTTTTAAGCTTAACGCCTAATTTTGACCCATAACCCAAACTTAGCCCAAACCAACCCAACTCAACTCCAATTAACCCCAAATCTTTTCTAAACCTTCCCTAACATCTCCATAAATAGAAACACTAACATAATTTGCCCAAAACTTGAACCCAAACCTCACTTAAATTCAACCCAAACCAAAAATCCCCAATTTAGCCTAAACCCAAGCTTAACCCTAACTTAGCCCAAATCCCAAAATTGAACCACTACAAAAGTTGAAAACTTTTTGTAACACACCTATAAACATTTATCAACATTAATTTCACATCAATACCAACTTTAGCCCAAACTTAGCCCAAGCTAACCCAATTTGACCCATTTTTGTCCCCTTACCAAAGATACCCAAGTTCAACCCAATCCAACTCCAAGACTTACCAAATTGACTTCAAATAAATCATGAAACATTCCTAATCCAAATTCAACGCTCATTGGGCTCAACCATTACAAGGCTCCTCATCCTAAAAATCCATTTTAAAATTTAAAAGCCCATTCCCTTAAGCCATTTTAAAAGCTCACCTTTGCCAAATTTTAAAAGCCCAAAAATTCATCCAATGCCCATATGACACTCTCCCTCATCATACATTCAATTTAAAATCACCTCTAAAGTCCTTATTTGTCATCAAATCATTCAAATTTTAGCCACATGACAATCTCCTTAAAATTCATCAAAAATGCCTAAAACCCATTTCTATGAAACCAAGTCAAGCCATCCTAGTCATAGGCAAGCCATGAAGCCATGCATGAGCCACATGGGAGCCATGAAAGCCCCTTTACATGTCACCATGCTATCTTGGGCAAAAGGAGGAGGTTCTTTCGATATTCCCTTAGAGTGATTAACAACACCCATTATTCCCCTAAACCATGCTTAGGCCTAATTATACTTGGATGGTGACTTGACCCTACTGATTAAGCTGAACCAAACAACTTTCTCATCAGCCCAAGCAAGCCATAGGGAGGTGAACCTAGCCAAAAACCATGGGTCGACCCAAACCAAGCCAAAATAATCCCCTCCACATTCCACTTCAATCCAACTCCCTTACACATGGTCAACTCATATTGACTTTACCATTGCCAAGCCCTGCCCTCACTAGTCAAGATGGTGACCTAAGCCTGGCCGGCCTGCCACCACAGCAGCCGAAAAACACCATGGCCAAGACCTTGGGAGGAGCCAAAGTTTGGAATTCCCACTTGCTGAGCTGCCTCATGCCCAATGGCCAATGGAGCTGTTCTTCCCTTGCCTAGAACAGCTGATCCCAGCCATTAACTCCCCTTGGAAAGCCATAGCCATGGCTATTTAAACCAGCCATTCCTCTCGGCCAAAAAGTTTGGCTGAAATTGACCTTCATGAAATCCCACCAGACTCCTCACAAAGCTTCCCCTAGCCAAGAGCATTTGATCCCCACTGTCCTCCTGCCCTAATCCCCATTGATTGAGCTCAATTTTGGAGCTCAATTCTCAGGCTAGAACAAGACACTCCCAAATCGTCCACCAAAATCAAATTAAATTCACCCACACCTGCACAAGACTAAGAGAAGGAGTTCCCCAGTAAAAGCCCCCTCTCCAGTCCACTCATTTGTTCTAGCCTCCAAAGGTTGAAATTGGGTCTGGTGAAAATCAGGTCTAGGAAATTCCTCAGAGCCAGAGACTTCATTTGGAGCTTGCTTGGACTCAATCGAAGGTGACACAACTCTTAGATTGAAGCTTCACTTCTCTAAGCAAAGGTATGAGCTCTCTCTTCTTCCCGAGCTTTTGAACATTCTCTATTTTGATTGGGTTAATTTCATGCCACATAAACCGTATGGATATGTTCGTCTATTCAAGACGAATCCATAGAGTATAAGGACATAAAAATCCATTGAGAATCGAGTGAGATCTTAGGGTTTTAGTGTGGACGGTCACGAGTGCACACCAGTCGTAGACGATGACCGGGAACCGTTTGATCACGCGTGTATCGAGTGGACGGCTCAGATGGCGTCGGACCAGGAGATGGTACGTGAACCGCGGGTCCCGTGGCAACTGACTCAAATGGCAACGTCGAATGGGATCGCGCCGCATGGGCTTTCGGATATGCCGAGGATGACAGGGTGCCGCGCAGGATAAGTAGAAAATTAGGGAATTTTCTTATTTATTAAATACCAACAACTTCAAAAATGCATAACTTTGTGTAGAAAAATCATAAAAATAAAACAAAAATATTTTTTTTCTCAGTGAACAGAGGAAAATAATGTGGAAAAGAAATCAATTAATTTCATTGAGTATTTTATTTTTAATGATTTATTTACTCTCTGCATTGTTTTAATTCTCAATTTGCATAGGTAATTCACCATGGCATGAGACCATGAGGCTTTTGAAGCCTCTGAACTTGGGAACATTCCCTGAATTTTCCAACGTCATAGGCCATCCCTATGAGAAGTTATTGATTTTTCAATTGCATGTTACTGTTTTGAGTATTTTAATTCCAATAATTAAGCATGTTGAGAAATAAATTCTAGTAAAATTTTGTGATGTTTCTTATGACCAGAGGAACCTAGGAAAAATAGGTCTTAAGTTAATTCACATGGAACAACCCTAATTGGCCTAAACACCCAAAATTGAACTTTAATTAATTAGGGTTAACTACACATCAAATTAACTTGAAAATAATTCTCCACTGATCTTTAGGATCAGAGGAACATCACATAAAAATTTGAAGTCAATTAGAATTGATTAACCTCATCAAATGGGTTCATTAAGCCTCTTAAGAAAAATGGATAAAATTAAATTTTAAAAAATTCATAACTCACAAAATACATTTCAAAAATTCACAAAAATGGTTTTGGAGGTTCTCTGATATCAGAGAGACTTAGGAAAATTAAAATTGTAATTTTCTAAAAGGTTGATTTTTATCATTATTTTAATATTTTAATAATAAAAAAATAATAAAAATCATAAAAAATATTTAAAGTCACCAAAATGTCACATTTTGAATTCTAATCACTTACGAACAAACCAAATATTTTTCCTAAGTCTCTAGGGTAAGATATTGAATATTAAAGGCTTAAAACAATTTTTGAATTAAAAAAATGATTTTCTTTAACATTTCCACTAAATTAATTCTAATAAATCAAAGAAAAATTAGAAAAATATAAAATTTTGTTCTCTGATTTCCCTGATAATAGAGAGATTTTTAAAAAATATAAAAACTATTTTTTAACTTCAATTTTATTTTTAAATTAATTAATACTCCAAAAATTAAAATAATTGTAATAAATAAAATATAATTCAAAAAATCACCAAATTTAGTACAAATGGTCCTCTAGACATTAGGAACATCCCATAATTTTTTTCAGGACAGAAACATTTCCTTGGTCATGTTATTGAATTTTCCTTGAAAAGCCCTATTTTCCATTAAAAATAATTACATAAATAAATTAAATACAGGAAAATCATATTTTCTCCTCTAATGTCTTGATTGACATGTGAGTGAGGTCACATAAAAATTTCAATTTCATTTGAGCTTAGTTTAGTGAGTTATAGAATTATTAAGCTTGAAGGACAAAAGGGTAATTAAAAATTTCAACCCTTAATTAAAATTTTAGGATTAATCAAAAAGGGGAGGGTAAAATATTTGATTTTAAACTGATTTTAGATGATTGAAACTTAAATGATAGAGGGTAGAAACCTTCTAACCATTTCTAATATAACTAAAAAAAACTTTAATTAATTAATTAATTGAAATTTTTGAAGAATAATAGAAATTGGAATTATTAAAATAAGGATATTATTAAGAGGATATTTATTCTTTAATTTAAAAAAATCCCTAAATAAATCTCTTCAATAATAATTAATTTTTAATTAAAAAATTAAAAGAATAATCCCAATTAATAATTAAAACTAAAATTACACTAAAATTAAATTAAAATTAAATTTAAACTAAATTAAAAATTAAATCAAATTAAAATTAAATTAAAATTTAACTAAACTAAATTAAATTAAATTAAAATTAAATTAAAACTAAATTAAATTAAATTAAATTAAATTAAATTAAAATTAAAATTAAAATTAAATTAAAGTTAAAATTAAACTAAATTTAAATTAAAATTAAATTAAATTAAATTAAATTAAATTAAATTAAATTAAAATTAAAATTAAAATTAAAATTAAATTAAACTAAATTAAAATAAATTAAATTAAAATTAAATTAAATTAAATTAAATTAAAACAAATTAAATTAGAATTAAAATCAAATCAAATTAAACTAAAATTAAAATAAATTAAATTAAAATTAAATTGAATTAAATTAAAACAAAATCATTTAAGAACAAACCTAAATGAAATCATTAAGAATTAAATCTAAAATAACTTGAACACTATTCCAAACTTAAATTAATTCCTATAATTAAGTCAAAATTGAAATTAAATCATTAAGTTTAAATCATTAAAATACCTAATAAGTTTGCCCTTTTAAAGCTCTTATTCTTATAATTCTTAAATGAAGTATCAAGTGAAGTGTTACTTCACTTATAAGATATTCAAATGTCCTAGTTCATTGAGCAAGGGAGCAAAACTTAAACCCCTGGATGATTAATTTACCTGTGCAACTAAATTTACTTGGACTCAAAACATTCCCAGAAATATTGAAAAGATGTTTAGGACTCGTCCTAAACATTTCCTCAATATGACAGGATGTTTTAGAAGAACAATTGAATCTAATTGTTCTTTGATGAAGAAAATCATCCTTAAACCAAACCAAGAACCTAGACGTCATAGCAGATGACTAACAATAGGATTAGGAATTTGGTAGACAACCAAAACCCTTCCCTTAACTTTACCTAGGTATCTATTGAAATATTTAAATGCCATAACATGTGTTTTAAGTGCAGCTTGGGATGACAGGAAGACCCTCCAGGTACTCTTTTATTTTATTGTAATTTACTTACATGCATTGTACTTTACTTTTATTTCATGATAAATAAAATTATTGCATGAAAACCAAAACCTTTAGGATAGTCCCTAAACTGAAACCATAACTAAATTAAAAGTCACCACAAGATAAAATTCACCGCCACAACATTCAAAATATAAAACAACTCAAAATTTAATCACAAACAGAACAACAAAACTAAAATTACAACTAAATTAAAACGTCTCATTGAATGATCGGGAATACTCTCGGATGATGTAACCCACGTGTTGCTAATGGGATTTCTCACGGTCTAAATGAAAGTGTGGAACTCATTCAGTTGAGTCTAGCAAATTCATCTGGACTAAGTGAATTCAATGAAAATAACGGTGCCGGGATGACGGAACCGTGGGATCTTAATCGGTTCTGTTTAATCAACTTTAAAATTTGTTCTAACTAAAACACTAGAAATACTTGGATTTTAAGATTTTCTCTAAACCAAAACACTTCTCTCATCTCCTAATTTATGACTTTCAAAACTAAATGTCTGCAATAACAAGGAGCACAGAGCATGGTGGGTAGCTCGGCCATCGTCATCAGCAAAACCTGAGTCTACTTCAGCAAAACTTTCCTTAGAATTAAACAACCAAGCCATAGGATTTCGAGGTAGTTTGCTTAGTGCAACATAAATCCTCAACCTCTTCATTAGGCATTTGCATGATCATGTCATGTAAATTAAGCCTTAACCGGTCTTAGGACTCCGAGGTAGTCGTTTGGTACGGCATAAACCCTCACAACTTCGAGGCTATTTGTATGATCATGTCATACAAATATAAGTACTAATTAATTAAAATTGGCAGGATTACGATATTAAATAAATTCCCAAATTGAAGCCAAACAAAAGGATAGTTTGAGAAGTTACCAAGATTCTTCTTGGATCCTCAACTTCTTCTACTTGTCTTCCTTTGAACTCCTGAAATAAATTGTTCCAGATTTGATCCATTCCCTATTGAGATTTCCAAAATTCAGTCCTTTGAAAACCTTAAACTTTGAAATTCTTGAGAGCAAAACCACTAATCATTATCAAGAGTTTTCTTAAATGATTCCCGTCATTTAAGATGTAATTAATTATAGGGGCTTTCCCTTATAGGGAACTTTAAGAACCCAGGTAATATAAACCCTGTTTAATTCATTTATATTAGGCAGGGGTACTTGTCGGCTTATAAAATTGGTTCGCAGACCAAACGGATGTTACAAATCTTCTAGTTTTTTTAACCGAGACCCATCATCAAGCAGTGTGTCTATTCTTCGGGATAGATGCACGGTTTGTGGTGTGGTGCTCGTTTATATAAACTATTTGGGATGTGAGATTAGTTTGATTTCATATCTTAAAATTTTTAAACTTAAAACTATTTTTTAAAATCAAATGCTACTTTCCAAATTATATATATTTAAATTAAATTAAAAATAAGAAAATTCGCCGACAATTTCTGTAGGCGACCCTTTTTTTAAAAATACAAAACAAATCTAAAAATGTGCCGACAAATTCTGGCGACTCCGCTGGGGACTAGTTCCTCTCTCCATTTTGATCAGATGGTTTTGCTTTCATAAATCGGTAGTGAGTTCACGCCCCTAATAGACCAAAACTACCATTCTTCCGTTGGAATACCCGGTTCATTTCTGTCTTGAACGAGTATAGCCAACTTCTCTCGGATTTAGGAGCCACTGTTTAGACACCCTTAAACAGAGAGGTTCCGAGATCCTTTTACCTCTTTTCTGAGGTGGGGTGGACCCCCAATAGGTGTTAGTTTAAGAAGCGGTCATTCGAGTCGAGAAGTCTTTCATAAGATTTTCTCTTCCTTTCTGATTCTAAATCGAATCCTTTACCTTTTTTATACCTTTAAACATTCCACTCCTAATAAACAAATCCTTTAATAAACGACTCTTTCGATGAATAAATCCTTTTAAAATCAAAAATACAATAAGATAAATGAAAATGTGTTCGAACTCTTTCTTTTTTGTCCTAAAATTCACAACAAAAGGAAGCATAATTCAGAACTGATTCTCGGAATCTGCCCTGCAGAAAATGACTACCCAAAAGCTAATCTTCTCCTTCACCAATGGAATGGACTTCGCCGTCTACAAGGATGAACTGCCCGACATTGGGATCATCCGTTTCAGACAAGTATTTGGCAACACAGATGTCAAGTTCGCTGATGTCACTCTCTTCACTTTAATGGACAAAGTGTCAGAAACTGAAGAGCCCATGATTGAGTTCAATCTGAAATCAACTCAAGAATTCCCTCCCCTGTAAAGGGTTTCAGCTGATAAGAGTACCACTATTCGTAGGAGGACTGTTGTCTCTACCCCCACCGGTCTAGTCATCTCAGCACCTACCCCGACTTCTGCCAAACTGAGGGGGAAGGAAATCCAATTTTGTGATGAGCCTGTCACCGTGGAGGGTGCAGACTTTGCTACAATACCATCTATTTTTTAGATTGGGTCCAGTTCAAGAGTTGCACCCCTAACTCGGACTCAAAGGAGAAATAGAAGCAGAAAAATCGCCAAGTAATCCGTAGCCGCTGAAGTTGCTTTTCTAGAAGAAATTCCCGAAGAAAGAGAAGAACTCGCCTGAGTATATACCTCTGTTGGAAGGGAGCAGGTTTCACCCGCTCTCTGCCGCATCAGATGAAGAGGATGTTCATAGGATCTCCACCGCATTACCTCGACCTGCATACTACAACAATTACAAGAGGAAAAGGGATAAGACTATGCCGTTGGCTCGACTGTAAGCTGTAATAGAAAGATTGGAAAAGAAAGAAAGATGCCCTGTGTCAGAAATCTTAAGAAGGATAGGACAGGTGCAAACTAAATCCCGCCTCAGACTGCGAATAGAACCTGTTGCTGCCACAGAGAAACCAAAGAAGAAGATGAAAGCTAGTCCGCCCGTTATTGTATCGGGTCTACAGATTAGGGAGGATACCACCTTCCAGCATATAGCTGACAGACCAGCCGGTCCTAGGCTTCCGGCTGCAAGAAGGATGGTATGGCGACCTACTACTGGCGAGTTAAGACCAAAGAAATGCCCTGAGAAGAAAAGTCTCGTCAGGAGACTCAAATTAGAAGAAAGTTCTACTGCAATAAAGGGGACTCCCGGAAAGGAAGTTCAACAACTGTCACGAGACAACTGCGAGACCGTGCAAAAATGGCCACTGGAGGATGCCATGGATAAGTTAAGAACCCACATCCGACGGTTAGCAAAAGAAAGAGAAGAAGAACTAGGAGATGAAGTTGACTCATAAGAGTTCATGGATGAGGAGTATGCCGAGATCAATATGGTCGAGACACGAGCATCGTCAGCTTCGCAAGGTGCTCCGGCCGCTGCAAAAAGAGATGAACCGGAAGTGTTAAGAGCACAACTTCAGGAAAGAGATGATACAATTTCCCAGATGGCAAAGAGGATGGAAGAAATGGCTGTTGCCTTAACCACTCTCCAAAGTCAGGCCCAGCCTCAGAAAGAGACACCCCTAGAGATCATCCATATTGCGGATGGAGGAAAAGAGATCACATCTGTCAATGGGGATGAGCAACCAAAGAAGGACTCTACACAAAGCATGATTCCATAAAAGGATATTAAAAACATGGTAGAACAACAGGTGCGAGAAGCCTTAGCAGAATCCAAGAATGGAGTATCTATTCAAACGGGTAGACCTTACCCCGAGGAGTTCGATGCAGTTTAATACCTGAAAGGCTTCGTACCACCTCTGTTTAAGACATTTGATGGAACAGGAAACCCTCGGCAGCATGTCACACATTTTCGTGCTAGTTGATGCAATGTCGGTGGGAGCTACGCTTTACTCTTGCGCCAGTTTGTCAGCAGTTTGTCAGGGATCGCCTTCGACTGGTACGCAGAATTGCTGAACGGCTCAGTGAACACTTTTTCAGAACTGGAGAATCTCTTAGTTAAACGATTTGTTGAGGCTCAGCACCACATCACTATCGGTGATCTAGTGGTGGAGCAGCAAAAGCCGAACGAGACTTCAGTGGATTACATACTTTGATGGAGAAACTTAAGCATGAAGTGTGAACCACAGCTTCAAGAACAACATGCAGTCGGTATCCTTCTTAAAAGTATCCATGGCCCGATAGCACTTCTCCTTAAAGGGTTTACAATCAAGACTTTCGAGAAGTTGCTTAGCAAGGTCGAGAGCTTGCAAGAAGAGGCAAAACAGTTAAGTTTCACCGATAAGAACAATAAGCAGAAACCTGTGAAAACATTCAAAAAGAAATCTGGAATCGTCGCGGCAGTAGATAAGGGCAAGCAGCCGGTTCAGATACAGTTAGAGCGGCCACAGCCTAGTTATCAACCACCACAATGGACTTATTATCAACCTCAACAAGGCTATCAACAACCTCGTCCGAGCTATGAGTCGTCTCAGCATTATGAACAACCGCCTCGTTCATTGCGTACCTTAAGAGAACTTCTAAATAAAGAATATCCATTCAAAACAGTAGCGATGAACGAAGATGTTCCGCAGCTTAATGAAGACACTGGATTTTCAGCTGCCAGAGCGCAAGAAGCTAGAAAAAGTCAATAAGAAAGATCATCTGAACTATTGCCCTTACCACCAGATGCTTGGACATAAGATAGAAGATTGCATCATTTTCAAGAGTTGGCTTGATGACAATCTCCGAAAAGGGAACATAACGATCCCAAAGGAATACATGAAGGAACCCCAGAAGGGAGGTTCCGTCAATGTTATTTCAACGGATCCTATTGTTCCGATAGACCTTTATGCGACTGATGATGGATGGAGTACCATCTGGACGAAGTCGTCAAAGAAAATTTTGGATCACATCCAGGCCGCTTCAGTGCGTGCTTCAGCTCAGAGTTCGAAACCTGTCGAGCCGGCACTATCACTTGCGATTGAAGAACTACCCCAGAAGGAGGAGAAGATCGTGGAAGAAAAGAAGACCGAGGCTCCGAAGGGTAGACTAGGGGAAAAATCCCCCGAACTCCTGACTCTGTATGATTATCTGTCCGCCCCGGCGGGATCTTATAATGACAAGGGTTATGGCGTTGGCTACGTTTTGACTGTTTCTAACATTTACGTAACTAGTGACAACCGACTTAATTTGGATCTCGATTCGAATACAAATAATGATTCTCAAATCATACACAACCTCGATGTCCACGACAAAGAAGATGTTCACAAAGGAGGCTACGAAATCTCGACAAGCAACAAGTCCATTTGTAAATTCTGAGGGGCTCCGATCACAATAGAATTAGAACCATCAGATTCTGAAGCAACTTCAAAAAAGCCAGTTGTTCCAATTCAATGGGATACACCGACAGATTCAACACCAAATTCAAAAGAGATAACTGAAGTAAATTTAAGAAGTGGAAAAGTTCTACCCCCGAGAATGGGTCCAAAGGATAAAGGAAAGCAGGTGGTTTCTCAGGAAGAGCCAGCCCCGGCAGAGGAATTTTGCCATTCGGGAAGAAACCGAGGAACATGGTAATAAAGTGGACTATAATGTGCTAGCCCATCTTAGGAAGCTACTAGCCAAACTAAGCATATACGACGCTCTGATCCTGTCAAAAGAGATGAGGGAGGCTGTGATCAAGGCTTTACTTGATCCAGAGATCTGTTTAGCTCAAATGACCAGTAATTCCTTCGATGAGGTTTGCTCGTTAAAAGAACAGCGAGGTGTTACCTTTACGGATAATGATCTATTACTGGGAACAGCAGATCACAATCGACCGTTATACATTTCAGTCACTATTGGAAAGTTTACGCTCTCCAGAGTGTTGGTTGTTCTGGGAACATTAATCAACAAAATGAATCTTCGGACGCTAGCATATTTGAAAATTGACACTCGCGAACTTGAAGTAGACAAGATGCTATTAAGAGGCTTCAATAAAAAAGAAGAAAGAGCTCTTGGATCGATAACACTACTAATGAAGACCAGTGATTTAGCAAAGACAACCGCAAAATTTCAAATAATTGATTCTGAGACATCGTTCAACACTCTACTGGGTCGACCGTGGATCCATGAAAACAGGATGGTACCATCGTCTCTGCACCAGTGTATAAAGTATTACGAAGGAGGGGAACAGTGTATCAAAGGTGACTTACAACCATTCTCCGTACACGAGATTGGAATTCATGAAGATGCGTCTTACTACGCACCCACGAAGAAAACAATCTTGTCCAGAAATACTATACCGAATGAAGCAAAAGAAATCCAAGACGATGAAGAACCTGAAGTTCTAGTTCAACAGTTACTCACCACTCCCTTACGGTGAGATGGTGAAGATTTCTCCAGAACTCGCACCCGAGGTCGAGGCCGGGGACGAGGACGTGGAAGAAATGTTAGAACAGTTGGACAGAAGAAATCGATCATCGATGTTGATTGGGAAAACACTTCCGAAGAAGAAGAAGAAATCAAGAAAGAAGCAGCGACAATAAGTCAAAAGAAACCCCTGTTCCAGATCTCTCTCGAAGATGAAAAGAATGAAGAATACAAATCAATGTACAAGAAGATTAACCATCATGTACATACTATGACCCTGACCCCGATCCATTCTAATAAGATCGAGGGTATGGTGGTCAAGGAAGTGCATGGTGGTGGTACTAAGCCAATCAAGTTTTACTGTGGTTCTTCTTCTTCCAATAATGAAAAAGATGTATAATTTAAAGATGTTACTTCTTCCGAATTAATAGAATTACCTTTTGAGTGGTACTCTCCCCGTGTTCAAAATTTAATTCAACGTGGTGTCTTACCTCGACAATGGACAAAATACCGATCACAACACTTTCAAGAATTATGGAATAATGTCGAACGGCCTCCCAATTCAAAACATGGTCTCGGATTCGGCACAGTAGATTCAGTTGACTATACAAGATTTTGCTTGGTTGTCACTTGCGAACCTAATGAAGACTGCATGGAAGCTTCAGGAGATCTCGAAGATCTACCAATCGGAGATGCTCAACCAGAATTCGAAGAAGAAATCAAATCTACAATAGACGAGTTAATGGAAGTTAACTTACGTACTAGCGAAGAGCCTAGGCCAACCTTTGTTAGCTCCTTACTCAATAGAGAAGATTCCGAGGAAACAATCAAGCTACTAATGGAATTCAAGGACTGTTTTGCTTGGAGTTATGACAAAATGCTAGGATTAGCTCCAAAAGTCGCAGTTCAGAAGTTAGGAGTAGATCCTACTTTTGTTCCAGTCAGACAAGCTCCCAGAAGAATGCGTCTAGAAATTGAGCAACAACTAGTAGCCGAAGTTAAGAAGCTAATAGATGCTAAATTTGTCTGTGAAGAATAATACCCTACTTGGTTAGCCAATGTGGTACAAGTCAGAAAGAAGAATGGTCAGATCAGAATCTACGTAAACATCAGAGATTTAAATAAAGCATGTCTAAAGGACGAATTTCCACTACCAATCCCAGAACTGATGATCGGTATTGCTTCAACACATGAAATATTTTCATTCATGGATGGATCATCAAGATACAACCAGATAAAGATGGCACCAGAAGACGAAAAGCTCACGACATTCAGAATGTCGATCGGAGTGTAGTGCTCCACAGTAATGCCATTCGGACTAAAGAACGCAGGAGCAACATGAGAAAGAGCAATGACAAAGATTTTTTATGATCTCATTCACAACCAAGTCGAGTGCTACGTGGATGATGTGGTCATCAAAAGCAAACTGAAGGAAGATTACCTGTATGATTTGAGAATTGTTTTCGAGCGACTAAGATAATACAACCTTAAGTTGAATCCCTTAAAATGCGCCTTCGGCATTACCTTCGAAAAATTCTTAGGATTTGTTGTCCGACATCGCGGGATTGAAATATATCCAGAAAAGATTAGAGCTATCTTAGAAATGCCACCTCCTAAAACCTTGAAACAGCTACGATCCTTTCAAGGAAAGTTGGCATATCTTCGACGCTTTATATCAAATTTGTCGGGAAGGTGTCAGCATTTTTTCGCTTTGGTTAAGAAGGATGCCAAGTTTACTCAGGACTCCAAATGTCAACATGCCTTCGATGACATCAAACAATACTTAATGATACCTCCTGTCTTAGTAGCCCCAGTCTCAGGTAGTCCGTTTATACTTTATATCACGGCTTTAGACGACTCCCTTGGAGCCCTGCTAGCCCAGGTCATTGATGAGAGAAAAGAAAATGCTCTCTACTACTTAAGCCGTCGTCTAATTTCGATGGAGGTAAAGTATCCTCCTATTGTGAAGCATTGCTTGGCCCTGATCTTCGCCACACAGAAGCTCAGACATTGCATGCTTTCTCATAAGGTCAACCTTATTTCGAGAGTTAATCTGTTGCAATACTTGATGACCAGACCGACACTCTCTGGCAGAATTGCCAGGTGATCTATGATACTATTGCAATTCGACATAACTTTCGTTCCTCTTCGCGCCGTAAAGGGACAAATTCTAGCTGACTTCCTTGCAGCACACCCTTTACCGGCAGATTCGCCTCTCGACGACGATTTTCCTGACGAGCAGATAATGAGCCTAGAAGACCCTGATGATCGACGTTGGGAACTATACTTCGACGGAGCATCCTCAACACAAAAGAACAAAGAATTGCAAACGATAGTGCTCGGTAAGGCAGGAATCAGACTAATCTTTATAACACCGGAGTGGGGGATGTTAAGATACTCCTACCACTTAACAGAGCCGTGTACAAACAACGAGGCAGAATACGAAGCCCTCATAACAGGACTAGAACTAACCATTCAAATGGGAATAACGGACATCAATATCTACGGAGACTCTCAGGTGATCATTCAACAGGTCACCGGACAATACTGAATTTTAAAGCCAAGACTCGAGCAGTACTTTTAGTATGCCAGGAAACTATTGGAACATATTTCGAATGTAAAAATCTACAAGATTCCCAGAAAAGAAAATGCTCTTACAGATGCGCTAGCTCGCCTTGCAAAAGAATTTGCCTGCTTACAAGATGAGTCTGTTGAAGTGTCAGTTCAGGGACGACAGGTCCTATAACAGCTCGACATGGATATGATACAGAAATCAGAAAAAGCAGAGGAATCGATTGCAGCAATAACGAGAAAACACAGAAGATTGACGTCAACCGCTAATAGACTACCTGCAAAAAGGAAAATTACCAGACGATAAGTCATTAGCCCATCAAATCAAGAAACGAACTCTGTCTTACGCATTAATAAACAATACGTTATACAGAAGTTATTTTGATCAGATGTGGCTAAGATGCCTGAGTGGGTCTGAGGCTCGTGAAATTGTGAAAGAGGTACACTCAGGACTCTGTGGCGCTCATCAGTCGGGTCCGAAAATGAAAATGAAGATTAAAAGACTAGGGTACTACTGGCCCTCAATGATGATCGACTATATGAAGATCGCCAAGGGCTGTCACCAATGCCAAGTGCATGGAGTAGTTCTACACAACCTCCAAATGTGCTACATCCGACAATCGCGTCGTGGCCGTTTGAGTTTTGGGGCACAGATATAGTTGGTCCGATAGAACCGCCTTCTTCAAGAGGACATCGCTTCATCCTTGCAGCTACACACTACTTTTCTAAATGGACAGAAGCTATGCCACTCAGGGAAGTGAAGGCACACCACGTGCTATAGTTTTTCAAGAACCAAGTTGTCTACCATTTTGGGGTACCGCGCAGAATCATTTCAGATAATGGCTCTGCATTCAAAAGTACAAAGATCAACAATTTTGTCAGAAGTCACGGGATCGATTGACGATAATCAACGATCTACTACCCAAGAGCAAACGCCTTGGCGGAGGCTTTTAATAAAACTCTCGTTCAAATTCTAAAATAAACTTCCTACTCAGTCTACGCCCTAGCTTTAGTTTACGGGTCCGAGGCAGTTCTACCCTTGGAAGTTCAGCTCCCATCACTGAGAATTGCAGTTGCCAACAAAATCACTACGGAGGAAAATGCCAGACTATGACTAGAAGAATTGGAAAGCTTGGAAGGGAAAAGACTTACCGCGCAACAGAATTTGGAACTGTATCAAGCCAAAATGATCCATACCCATGATAAACTGGTCCGCCCCAGGACATTCAAAGTCGGTGACTTGGTTTTGGTTCTCAGAAGACCTATTCTTGCACATCGCAAGATAGGTGGTAAATTTGAACTGACTTTGGAAGGGCTGTTTGTGGTCAAGACAGTCTACTCAGGAGGCTCCTACCAAATTGTGAATTGCCAAGGAGAACGACAAATCCTTCCAATCAACGGATGATATTTGAAGAAGTATTCGCAACCTGATGTTTCGAAGGAATGAATTCTCATCCCTAGAAACACGGGTGAAGTAACCACTTGTGACTGGGTCCGAACCCAAAAACATAAAAATGGATGACAAAAGAAAATAATTAACAAAAAATATGTGCTAAAAATAAAATATGTGAAATCATAATAGTAAAGTTTTACCCTTCCATTCAAATCAAATCTTGTTCCTGATCTTTCTTCATCTTTTCCTACTTTCCTTAAAAATTAAAATAAGTGAATAAGAATCTTCAGTGATAAATATTTTCCTAATGTTCTTGTTCTTAGTACAGCTCCTGATCCTTTACTTGTCTTTTTCGCAGGGAAATGTCGAACGGGCGGTTGGTCCTAAACTTTGAAGATGGCGTGAGTCTCGCACTCAATGAAAAGAGGGTGAAGGATGGAGCAGTGATGGAATTTGATTCTAACTTCACACCAGCCAGCCTACAGTATGAAGAAAATGATTGGGTCCCAGTTGACCGAGAAGAGCTTCACAGCCAGATAGTGATGAAGATGGGTGGCCCAAGCCACCAATCCAGCAACAAGAAGTGCCAAGAAGAACAGAAATAGAGTCAGTGCCTCGACGCCGGACAGAGATACCAGATCTGAAGAACCTTGTTGCGGAAGCAACCCCAGAGGATTTCCGGACAGAGAAATCCCCGAGGAGCCAAGGTATGCAGGAGAACGTGACAGGATTGAGCCATACATCCCGCAGTACGTTACTAGGCCTCGTCACTTGCAGATCATCCCAGAATATGAACTAGAAAGAATGCAAAATGTTGAGAAGAAGACTTTCGAATACTTTGAAAGGATTAAAGGCAAGAGAATCAACATTTTGGAAGGCCTCGAGTTACACACAAATGTATTCTCGGAGTACGAGCAGCAGCAGATTGTGGATTGCATCTTAGAACGTCAGAAGATGGGTCGAGCAGGCTGTCTGAGGGAAAAGACTTATTCAGATACCCAGAGATGGATGCCAGGGAAAGGAAGAGTCACAATACAATGTGGATGTTGCTATAACTTCGCAGAGGACAGAAAAGGAAATCCATCAGGGATACTCCGTCGCAGTGAGGTGGATCCAATGCCAAGGATAATTAAAAGAATGGTGAAAAGAATGGTAACGTGGAGGGTACTGCCAGCAGACTGCATACCAACAGTTGCATCATCAACATTTATCAGAAGGGCGACTGCATACCTCCACACATAGACCACCACGACTTTGTCAGACCTTTCTGCACAGTTTCGTTTGTCAACCAATGCAATATCATGTTCGGATCTGACCTCCAATGCACATCCATGCAATATCATGCCAGATCCAGAATTGGATAATCTCCGGCCCTACGAGCTGTGAGTTACCTGGGAAATAGCACACCCCCAATACACATCCATTCGGCATTCCTGCCAAGGGTGACTTGGAAGGTGATGTTATTACCCATGTTTCTTACTATTCAGACGTGGATTTTTGGCAGACGGTTTTGGATGTACCAACAAGAAGTTTACACAGTCCGTTT
This sequence comes from Papilionanthe hookeriana x Papilionanthe teres, assembly GCA_022702705.1. Classification (NCBI taxonomy): domain Eukaryota; kingdom Viridiplantae; phylum Streptophyta; class Magnoliopsida; order Asparagales; family Orchidaceae; genus Papilionanthe; species Papilionanthe hookeriana x Papilionanthe teres. Next base: position 77,993,313 of record CM040431.1, read on the forward strand.
TGGATTTACATGGATTGTATGAGACATCAAATTTCTGAGGAAAATTTCATCATGACTAGACCAAGTTGTATGATGTACTTTCAGCAAGTTGGAATGAAAATGACTACGTCATATTTTGCCTTCACCTCTTTTTGTGCAAATTGACTGGGAAATGCCATTAGAGTTAAATGAACATTGAATTAAGAATAGAAGAGAAAAGAAAATAAATGAGAACTTTTCCTAAAAATCTAAATAGTAAAATGAACTTCAAATTCACAAGAACACTAAATAAACAACAAATAAAAAAAAATCAGATCGTTAAAGGACAAACAAAACGAATCTTAATCTCAAATTGAATTCAAGTCTAAATCCATCTTTTCAAACCCTCCAATGTTTCTTCAAATCAAGATCTACTTCAGACCTCCTTTGAAACCCTCTCTTGGGATGATTTCAGAACCACTAAAAATTTTTTGATTTGATTTTGATGGCATGGATTCATACAGTTCACCAAATAATCAAACTTTGATTGATTCTCATGGGATGTGGAACACTTTCATATCTCATTTCCATCTCCCGCTAAATCCAAATCTCCACAGTACATTTCAATTCAAAATTTCAGAGACTGGTACCTACATTCCAGTTCTCATTTTGAGATCGATACCTACATTTCGATTCTCATCTGAATTGAAACCTACATTTCAATTCAAAATTTGTGAGACTGGTACCTACATTCCAGTTCTCATTTCGAGATCGACACCAACATTTCGATTCTCATCTGAATTGATACCTACATTTCAATTTAAAATTTCCGAGACTGGTACCTACATTCCAGTTCTCATTTCGGGATCGATACCTACATTTCGATTCTCATCCGAATTGATACCTACATTTCAATTCAAAATTTCCGAGACTGGTCCCTACATTCCAGTTCTCATTTCGGGATTGATACCTACATTTCGATTCTCATCTGAATTGATACCTACATTTCAATTCAAAATTTCTGAGATTGGTACTTACATTCCAGTTCTCATTTCGAGATCGATACCTACATTTCGATTCTCATCTGAATTGATACCTACATTTCAATTCAAAATTTCCGTGACTGGTACCTACATTCCAGTTCTCATTTCGATATAGATACCCACATTTCGATTCTCATCCAAATTGATACCTACATTTCAATTCAAAATTTCTGAGACTGGTACCTACATTCCAGTTCTCATTTCGAGATCAATACCTACATTTCGATTCTCAACCGAATTGATACCTACATTTCAATTCAAAATTTCTGAGACTGGTACCTACATTCCGAGTTCTCATTTCGAGATCGATACCTACATTTCGGTTCTCATCTAAATTGATACCTACATTTCAATTCAAAATTTCCGAGAGTGGTACCGACATTCCAGTTCTCATTTTGAGATCGATACCTACATTTTGATTCTCATCTGAATTGATACCTACATTTCAATTCAAAATTTCTGAGACTGGTACCTACATTCCACTTCTCATTTCGAGATCGATACCTACATTTTGATTCTCATCTGAATTGATAACTACATTTCAATTCAGAATTTCCGAGACTGGTACCTACATTCCAGTTCTCATTTTGAGATCGATAACTACATTTCGATTCTCATCTGAATTGTTACCTACATTTCAATTCAAAATTTCCGAGACTGGTACCTACATTCCAGTTCTCATTTCGAGATCGATACCTACATTTTGATTCTCATTCGAATTGATACCTACATTTCAATTCAAAATTTCTGAGACTGGTACCTACATTCCAGTTCCCTTTCGAGATTAGTACCTAAATTCTGATTCTCATCCTTTTCAATCGACACTTGAGCTCGGATGCTTACTCCAAGGCTGCTACCTAAAATCCAATTTTCTTCGCAATCCTGAGGTTGAAACTTGGGTTTCAATTCTCATTTCAAATCCAAATTTCATCAAAATTGATTTTAAATCAAACTTCAATCTAAATTAAAACTCAAAATCTAAACTTATACATCAAAACTTGAACATTAAATGAAACGAAATCTAAATCGAAATTTTCCAAATCTTGTGATTTGGAATTTACCTCCTTTTCTTTTTCCCAGCGAGAGTTCAAGAACCTTCAGTCTTGGAAATATACTTGATACTCCCCAGCAAAAATTTTTCTACTCTGTCCTAAGTTAGTCACTTGGGCATCTGTGTTGGTTTTGTTGATCTCTTCGGTCAACACCAACACGCGCGGTGTGCTTGGTTAGCACACCACACCTATTGGGGGTCCATTTGTTGACCTCATTTTTTATGAGGTCTTCTCTTCTCTCTTTAGTACTTAGGATCTAGCCTTAGGCTTTACCCATTAATTATCTTAGAGGACTAGAGATGGAACCTACCCTCTTAGAAACTCAACCACTTCTTAACTCGCTGCAAACCCCACTAGCTTGATTGTAAACCCCTGATCACCTAGAGGGTTGAGATCAAATGTGGAGGTTTAAAGGATGAGTTCCTTATAGGACTCTTTGGCCTTAGGACTACCCTGGGTGGCCTGTTCTGGTGAGGGTTGACCTGCACACAAAACACTTTCACACACATTCCAAATCCTAAAACTATTCATGCCTAGCTTAACTTCCTCACTCATGTAGGTAATTCATATGGATGGACCTTAAGCCTCGGCCCTTGGCTAAGAGGGTTATGAACAACATAGTGAATGCCTCAAATGAGTCCTCTCATGGCTCTTATGGGCTTGATAAGGCTTCTTGGCTCAACCAAAATGATTCTATTTCACTCACACTGGCTAAATTTTCATTTTTTTAAAATTTCAATTGTTGACCTGCGGGGCCCCGGACCCACCAAACCTACTAAAAGCCCTTGAAACTACCCAAAACCACCAAAATTTCCAAATCACCCAAAACTTTTCCAAAATTAACCTTGAACATTTCCCCGCCAATCAAATTGATTATTTACAGCCAAAAATAACAAATTTTCCAAAAATACCCCCAAATACCCTCCAAATTACCAAAATGCCCCTCTTGACCCAAAAATCCAAAAATTCCAAAAAATTCCCAAAAAATTCCAAAAAATCCCAAATATTCCCAATTTTATTTTGTTCAACTACACAATAAGGCAATTTTTCCAATTTACCCCACTTTTACCAAAACCCTCAATTTAGCCCATTTTAAAACCAAATGAACCCAATGTCAAACCAAATCACCCAAATTGACCTCAATTTTGGTCTAATTAAATTCTAAACTTCAATTCAATATTCCTAATATCAATCTAGATCAAATACAAGCCCAATTTGATTGACATTTGAATCCAATTTCATTTTTAAGCTTAAAGCCCAATTTGATTGACATTTGAATCCAATTTCATTTTTAAGCTTAAAGCCCAATTTTGACACATAACCCAAACTTAGCCCAAACCAACCCAACTCAACTCCAATTAACCCCAAATCTTTTCTAAACCTTCCCTAACATCTCCATAACACTAACATAATTTGCCCAAAACTTGAACCCAAACCCCACCCAAATTCAACCCAAACCCAAAACCCAAACCCAAACTAAAAACCAAGACAAGATAAAATTCACCGCTACAACATTTAAAATATAAAACAACTCAAAATTTAATAAAAAACAAAATAATAACTATAGTTGTAACTAAAATAAAAACATCTCGTTGGATGATCCGAAATCCCTCAGAGGATGTAACATATATGTTGCTAACAAGGTTTTCCCATGGTATAAATAAAAGTATAGAAACCATTAAGTTGAGTTTAGTAAATTCATTTAGACTAAGTAAATTCGATAAAAATAGCGATGCCGGGATGACGGAACCGTGGGATCTTAACCGGTGTTTCTATAATCAACTTTTATGTTCCCCTAATAAAATATTAAGATACCTCAATTCAAATATTTCCAGAATATGACACTTCTCTTCTTTCCTTAATTGCCACTTCTTTAAACTATACCTGCTACGAGGAGGTATTTGGAGCATGCATGGTGAGCAGCACGACCATCTTCAACAGCAAAACTTATCTGCATCAGCAAATCTGTTCCTTAGAAATTTAAAAAATAAGCTATAAGATTAAAAGTTCGCTTTCCTAGTGTAGCATAAATCCTCACCTTCTCCTTAGGCTTTTGTATAACTATGTTTTGTATTGTAAGCCCTAACTCGTCTTAGGATTCTTAGGTTATCATCGGGTATGACTTAAATCTTACTATTTTACAGGCCATTCACATGATCAGTATCGAGTTAATGTAAGTCCTAAATAATAAAACTGACATGATGAAACACCTAATAAATATCCTAAATCAAAGATAAACCATAAGATAGTTTGGGAAGACATCAAGATTTTCCTTCAATCTATGTTCTTCCCCTAGCCTTCTCTCCTTTGGATTCTGAAAAAAATGAAATGTTCTGAAGCTTAAGCCATTCACCTATTAAATCTCTGACTATCACATTTTCCTTAGAAACCTTAGCTTTGGAAGTCATGAATATGAATATTTCCTGATAAATATTAAGAGTTTTCTTATGTGACTTCGGTTACCTAAGATGTAATTAATTATAGGGGCTTGCCCTTATAGAAAACTTAATGACCCAGATTAATATAAACCCTATCTAATTTCTTCATATTAGATTGGGAAAATTGTCGGTCAAAATTGGTTCACAGACTAAACCGATTTCATAAATTCTTTAGTTTATTTGATCAAGCTTTACCTCAAGCCATGTACTTATTCTTTAGAATAAATACATGTTTTGTGGTGAAATGCGTGATTATTTAAACTATTATTTATATGAGATCAGCTTAACTTCGTAAAATTATTATTTTCAAAATTCATATTTATATATATAAGAAATTAAATCAAATTTCCATTTTATAAAATTATATTCCAAACCTTTTCAAAAATATCTACCTCTAACCAAACAAAAATTTTAATAGCCGACAGTTTTCTTGCGACTTCGCTAGGGATTAATTTCTCTCTTCATTAAGATCAGAAAATGTTATATTCATGTATCGAAAATGTGCTCATGTCCCTCATGAGCTAGATTAACATTCCTCTGTTGACATACTTCACCCATTTCTTTCATGGGAAAGTGTGATCAAATCTTCTAGATTTCAGGACCGTCTGTTTGGTCACCCCTAAATAAAAGGGTTTAGGAGTCTTTAAGTTTTCCTTTTAATCTCGTGGGGTCAAACCCTCAATAGGTATGTCAGCGAGCAAATTTTGTTAGGGCAATCTGCGTTGTGAACGAGATCTCCGACAGGATCCCATACTTCTCCTGCTTTTTGTACCTCTCAGGTCAAATCCTGTCGTTAGCAAATTGACCCACTCTTCCTTAAATGCTAAGACTCCTTTTAACAAACATATGAATGCCTGAGAATGAGATAAAAATATACATAAAACAATAAAATAAAAATAAAATTTTCTCAGTGCATAGAACAACCTTTTCGTAGTGTTTGCACAATGATGACAAGGTATTTGGCCCTCATTAACCTTCAGAATACTTCTCTTGACAGTTAAAGATGTTAACCCCTATGCAAACTTTCTCCTGTAACTTGCCCTTCTCACGTGAGGCCTGACTTGCAGTACCAAGGACTCAGTTTGGGACCGGCTTTAGTGAGTTTGATGTTATACTCATATAAGCCACATTCATGGTTGTGAAATTTGCAACTCTTGAAATTCAAGTGTCGTCTGTTGAGTTTGATCTAAATGTCTAAATTCTTGATGGATTTCAGCATTTTAATTTGTCATTTTTTGAATATTTTTATCTTTTTCTGTATTTTTTATTTTTCTGATTTCTCTTATAGTTCTTTATAATTCAAAATTCTATGCACAAATTATTTCTAACATGAACTACGCATATATTATTTTAAAAAAATAAAATAAAATCACACAATAAAAAAAACAATTTTCTATAATAAATCTAACAAGTTTAAATTGGACTTTAAAAATTAAAACAATAATTTTTCTTTAAACTTTCTTTCTTCTCCGGCAACCACACCAAAAACTTAAACCCTTGATATTTATGCTTATGTATTATATACAAATTAATACATCTCTTTAATCATATCTCTTTCTTTACAAGGACGCCAAAAACTTGATGTCAATGTAAAAAAGAGATTTAAATAATATTTTTAAATGGTATACTACGCAAGTATATGTATCGTTATCAAGTAATATAGAACATTATGATTAAACCACGAGATATCGAACCCACAGGGAAAGTATTAAATATAAATTTATATTTTTAGCAAAGAAAAAAGAAAAATAACTTTTTGCTTTCTTTAGAAACATTTTACCCAAACTAAAGACAATCTTTTAGGAAATAAAATTCGATTATTTTTGTTAATTTTTATATTTTGAAATAAAAGTAAACAACAAATTTAACTGAACTTTTATAAGAAGTAAGCAAATGCAAATAAAATATTTTATTCCTTTTTATGAATCAGTAACAAGTCATGGAAATTTATTTTTGTTGAAGTATCTAAAATGAGTTTTGACAAATAGGAGGAATTATATTCTTTACGCTTACTAACATGCCATAAAGAACATAGGTTAATCTATTGTTTTATAAATCGTGAAGATGGGTTAGGCAGGAAAGATACTAGCTCTCACTCTAGTTACCTCTATTCCTCCACCTTGAGCTACATCTCAGATTAAAACATAAAAAAATGTTTGTTATTCTAAAGTCCTCTAATTGTACACCCATCAAAGTATATCTCCATATTTATTTGCACTCAACCATATGGATAACATTCTCACCCATATAATCTTTTATGGTTGAGATAATACCATATCGGTTCTTACATGTTCTCACAACAGATTTTAACACTTAGTTGGCTAAATCAAGAAGTAAATGAAGTGCAAGGTTTTGAATCACCACAACTTCTTCCAACATTGAAATCCTATACTTAACAAAACACTTTCCTAACTTTATTACTTCATCATATTAAGAAAAAAGATAAAAGAAAACTACTCTGAATTCATGGAGAAAATACAATCAAAACTTGGTTTAAAAGTAGAAAACATAGTGAAAGCACAAGAAGTCTTAATTAAAAACCAAATATAATAACAAAGATAAAGACTTATTTGAAAATGTTTTCCACCAAACTCTTGAAGCTCCTTTGAAAATTTTGTTTTCCCTTACAATGCTCGTTAGAGGTTGGTGCCCAACTCAGAGGACTCCAATTCACTTATCTAGTCTCAATACAAACTATAGTAAAATAAAGTAAAAATGGTGAAGTCAAATTGTCTTTTTCTAAAATAACTCTCTTACACAATAAACATAAACCACACTCTCCAAAATCAACAATTTTTCTGATCTAATAGTCCTCTTTTTATACTTTTCAACAGGTGCATTCGCTTCTCTTTAAAATTTGTCTAGATTCATTAAATCCTCCAAGAGATGTGTGTTAACCTCACTTTTGGTTGAGGTCTAGTCTCTTTTTAGAATAGCCTAAGGTCTAGCCATAGGACTCTCCTGATGACTTTCTTAGAAGACTATTCATGGATCCCCTCCCCATAGAAATTCAAACATTTCTAACTTCACTGGGAGATTTCATATGCTTAAGGCCTAACCTCTAGCTTTTGGGACAAAGAGATCAAGCATAACGAAGCCCAGGGGAAGTCCCCTATAGGTGGTCAGACCGTAGGATCTACCCCAGAAGGTCTGGAGCTTACACCAAACTTGCACTACACAGTCACAACTCTAAATAAGGCACATCACCTTTGATCCCTTAACTCTTTGGAAACTCATGTAAGTGTTTTTCCCTTATTCATTAGACTCAGGCTAAGGGTTCTATTAGTTCCAACACATAGATGACAAAATGAGGGTGACCCTTGGTCCATGGTTCAACCTAAACAATTCCATCTTGCTCACTTTCAACCAATCCCAATTTTTCCAAAAACTTCAAATTTCTAACATCTTTGATCCAAAATACCCAAAATAACAAAAATACTCAAAATACCTCAAATACCCCAAAAACCTTAGTATTCCCTAAAAAATTCCAAAATCACCCAAATTACCCATAATTCTTCAAAAATCTTCCCAACATACTCCTTGCCGCTCAAATTAACCAAAATACCACTCTTAGCCCAAAATTCTAAAAGTTCAAAAAATTCATAAATTCCCAAAACCTCCCAAATATTCCCTTTTTTATTTCTCTCAGCTACTACATGAAACAATTTGGCTATTTTTGCCCAATTTAACCAAAAACCTTAATATGATCCATTTTAACCTAAAAATACCAAAATTAAGCCGAATGTCTACTCAATTGACCCCAATCATGCCCAATTCTGATTCCAAACTAAAACTAAACTTCTCCAATACCTATCTAAACTAAATCCAAGTCCAATTTGACCCCCATTTGAGTCTAATTTCAACCTTAATCTAAAACCCCCAATTTTGACCCTATGACCCAATTTACCTAAAAATTGACCCTATGTCAACCAATTCCCCAAAATTTCAATCCTAAACCCTTCATGAAACTCCCTTAAACTGAATTGAACCATCGATTACCCCCAATTTGAGCCCAAGTCTCACCCAAATCCACTTGAACCATGCTTAACCAAGTTTAACCCAAACATGTTATATGCCCAAAATCTCCAAAATTGGTTGCTCTACTCTAAAAATTTCTGCCCAATTGATGTTGAGAACCCTTTATGGCATCCCCTTGGACCATTTTGAGCCTTAAATTGGTCGTGAACCCAAATCTAGCTTAACCTAAACCCAAACTTAGCCAACTTGCCCCAAATTTACCAAAGCACTAAACCAAGCCAAACTAAATCCCCAAACCTCTCCAAAATCACTCAATTTCTTTTCTAAGCCATTTATGACAATCATGTGGACCATTTTGAACAATCAATTTTGTCCAACTCAAGCTTAGACACACTCTAGCCCAACCAAAACCTAATGTGACCCAAATTGAACCCATTACTTAATGTCAATCAAAGTAAACCAAACTGACCAAACCAACTCCAGGTAGCCAACCTTGGGACCCCAAGGACTACCCAAAACCCTTTAGACCCGAGCCCATTGAGCCATGGACCAAAGGTCCTTCACTTGGGTTGACGGCTTTCACCTTTTTGGTCAACCCATTACTCTATGCAAACTACTCATGATGACAGGTAATTAACTTCATTAACTCCTCCCTCACATCCCATCAATCTGCCAGCCACCTTCCCAATCCTTGCCGACCACCCCTGCTTTGACATTGCCCAGCCCAAGCGCCCTCATGCTCCATTAAACTCAAAATTGAGCCTTATTAGTGAGGGATCACCTTAGTGATCAATGGCCCTGTTCTGCCCTCACTCTAAGCAGCCTAAAGCACCCTATGCCAAGGCTTGAGCTCCAGCCATTGGCCATGGATATAAAAGCCACCTCTTCATGGCCAAAACCAAGTGCTTAAAATTTCCTAACAAAACTCTGCCAAAATCTCATCAGAGCTTCTCCAAAACTTTCTAAGATCATTTCAGTCATTTTTCCCCTCTGATTCTCACTGTCGGAGTTCAATTTTAGAGCTCAAATTTGGTCGAAAACCATGACATATTTCACAACAACTCCATAGTGCTCCAAAGAAAAATTAACTGCACCCACACCTTCAATGTAGTGAAAGAAGAGGATCCCCCATTAAAGCCCCATCATAGAAGGCCTCTACACCAGACCTCCATCAATACCTGAAATCAGGCTGGTCGAGTTTGGGTCTAGATAACTCACCAGGGCAAAAGATCAAATTGGAGGTTCGTTGGGGCGAATTGAAGCTAACAAAATCATCTGATTAAGGCATACCCTCTCAAACAAATTTATTGGACTCACTCTTCCTCCTGAGCTTTTCTTCGTCCTCCATAATTCTACACTTTATTTCATACAATATGAACCATATGGATAGGTTCGTCTAGGATAGATAAAGCTCTAGGAACAAATCCCATGTGATTTATTTTAGTGTAGCTCGAGATCTTAGGTCTAGAAGGTGGACGACACTCGGATTACACTAGTCGAAGACAATGACCAGGAGCTGTCGGATCGCGCCTGTAATGAATGGATGGCCAGGATTGCGTCGGACATACTCTTGATGCATAAAGCATGCGGTGACTCAGATTGTGGCACCCAATCAAAAGAAGATGCATGGCCTTTCAGAGCGGCCGAGGATGACGCGGTGCCAATGTGGTTAAGTAGCAAATTAGGGGATGTCGACATATTTTTAGGTTGTGTGTTTTATTTTGAAAAGGGGTTCGCCTAACAGAAGTTGTGGGCGAATTTTTAATTTAATTTAAATAAATAATTTTGAAAAGTAGTATTTGATTTTGAAAATAATTTTAAATTTAAAGGTTATAAGATATGAGATTAAACCAATCTCACATCCCAAATAGTTTATATAAACGAGCACCGCACCACAAACCGTGTATCTATCCCTAAGGATAGACACACTGCTTGATGGTGGGGCTCAATTAAATAAACTAGAAGATTTGTGACATCCGTTTGGTCTGCGAACCAATTTTATAAGCCGACAAATTCCCTTGCTTAATATGAAAGCATTAAACAGGGTTTATATTACACAGGTTCTTTAAAATTCCCTATAAGGGCAAGCCCCTATAGTTAATTACATCTTAAGTGACGGGAATCACCTAAGAAAACTCTCGATAATAATCAATAATTCTGCTCTCAAGAAATTCAAAGTTTAAGTTTTCAAAGGATTGAATTTTGGAATTTCAATAGGGAATGGATCAAATTTGGAACATTTTGTTTTGGGAATTCAAAGGAAGAAAGGTAGGAGAAATCACAGATTCGAAGTAAACTTCGATAATTTCCCGACTATCCTATTGTTTGGCTTGAATTTAGGAAAGTTCTAATATTTATTTAATGTTTTGATCTTGCCAATTTTAATTAATTAGGGCTTATATTTGTTTGATAAAATCAAACAAATAGCCTCGAAGATGTGAGGGTTTATCGTCGTACCGAACGACTACCTCGGAGTCCTAAGACCGGTTAGGGCTTAATTTGCAATGCAAATGCCTAACGAAGAGTTGAGGATTTATGTTGTACTAGGCAAACTACCTTGAAGTCCTATGGCTTTGTTATTTAATTCTAAGAAAGTTTTGCTGAAGTAGACTCAAGTTTTGCTGATGACGATGGCCGTGCTGCCCACCATGCTCCGAGCTCCTTGTTGTTGCAGAGGTTTAGTTTTAGAAATCATAAATCAGGGGATGAGAAAAGTGTTTTGGTTTAGAGAAAATCTTAAAATCCAAGTGTTTTTTATGTTTTATTTAAAACAAATCTTAAAGTTGATTATAACGACACCGGTTAAGATCCCACGGTTCCATCCTTCCGGCATCATTATTTTTATCGGATTCACTTAGTCCAAATGAATTTTCTAAACTCAACTGAATGAGTTCCACACTTTCATTTAGACCGTGGGAAATCCCGTTAGCAACACGTAGGTTACATCATCCGAGGTATTCCCGATCATCCAACAGGACGTTTTAATTTAGTTGTAATTGTAGTTTTGTGTTCTGTTTGTGATTAAATTTTGAGTTGTTTTATATTTTGAAATGTTGTGGTGGTGAATTTTATCTTGCAATGACTTTTAATTTAGTTTTGATTTCAGTTTTAGGGACTATCCTAAAGGTGTGGGTTTTCATGCAACAGTTGTTTATCATGCAAGAAAAGTAAGTGCGATGCAATTGCAATAATGTAAATTGCAAGAAAGTAAATTGCAATAAAATAAAAGCGTACCTGGAGGGTCTTCCCGTCATCCCAAGCTGCACTTAAAACACAATTAGAATATTTAAGCAAGTTCCTAGGTAAAGCTAAGGGAAGGGTTATGGTTTTCTACCAAATTCCTAATCCTATAGCTAGTCATTTCCTATGACGTCTAAGTTCTTGTGTTTTAGTTTGAGGACGATTTTCTTCATCAAAGAACAATTAAATTCAATTGTTCTTATGAACATCCTATCATATCGAGGAAGTGCTTAAGACAAATCTTAAACATCTTTTCAATATTTCTAGGATTGTTTTAAGTCCAAATGGGTTTAATTATACAAATGAATTAATCGTCCGAGAATTCAAGTTTTGTTGTTATCTTGCTCGATGAACTAGGACATTTGAATATCCTATAAGTGAAGTAACATTTCATTTAATGTTACGTTTAGGAGTTATGATAACTAAAGCTTTCGAGGGTAAATTGGTGTTCAAATGGTTTGTGATTTAGTTTAATTTCCATTAGTGGGTTTAAATTTGGAATAGTATTCAAGTTATTTTAGATTTATTTTGAATTCTTTATGTCTTTGGTGATGTTATATTTAATTCAACCTAATTTAATTTAATTTAATTTAATCTTCAATTTAATTTAATTCAATTTAATTCAATTTAGTTTGATTTGATGTTAAATTAAATTAATTTGATTTGATTTAATTTTAATTTAATTTGATTTAATTTAATTTTAATTCATTTAATTTAATTTTAATTCATTTTTAATTTGGTTTAACTTAATTTAATTTGATTTTATTTATTTAATTTAATTTAATTTAATTTAAGTCATTTAATTTAATTTAATTTGTTTATTTAATTTAATTTAATTTAATTTAGTTTGATTCAACTTTTAATTTTAATTTAATTTAATTTAATTTAATCCAATTTAATTTACTTAATTTAATTTAATTTTTAATTTAATTTTATTTTTTAATTTTAATTGAAATTTTTAAAAGAGTTTAATAATTTAATTTTAGTTTAATGATTAAGTCTTTTAATGTTTTGAATTTGAGTTATCATTTTAATTAAGAATTGAGTATTAATGAGATAATTAATTTAGGGATTTTTAAATTAAAGAATAAATCTCTTCCTAATAATATCCCTATTTTAATAATTCCAATTTTATTATTCTTCCCAAATTTAATCAATTATTTAATTAAGGTTTATTTCAATTATTTTAAATTGCTTAATGGGTTTCTACCCTTTAATTATTTAAATTTCAATCATCCAAATCAGATTAGGATCAAATATTTTATTTATTAAATTTTTATTAAACCTAAAGTTTTAATTAAGGATTAAAATTTTAATTACCATTTTACTCTTTAAGCTTAATAATTTCATAACTCACTAAATTGAACTCAAATGAACTTGAAATTTTTATGTGACTTCACTCATATGTCATTAAAGACATGAGAGGGGAAAATGTGATTTTTCTGTATTTAATTTATTTATATAATTATTTTTGGTAGAAAAATAGAGATTTCCAAGGAAAATTTAATGACATGACCAAGGGAAAGTTTCTGTCCTTAAGAAATTAGGGGACATTCCTAAGGACCAGAGGACCACTTGGACCAATTTTGGTGATTTTTTGAATTACATTATGTTTATTATAATTATTTTAAGTTTTCGAGTGTTAATTAATTTAAAAATAAAATAAATGTTGAAAATTGAATTTTATATTTTTCAAAAATCTCTCTGATATCAAGGAAATCAGAGAATCAAATTTTACAATTTTCAGATTTTTCTATGATTTATTATAATTATTTTAGTGAAAATGCTAGAAAATACATTTTTTTAATTTTAAAATTACCCTAGAGCTTTAAAATTTAATATCTCACAAAATAGACCTAAGAAAAATATGGGATTTGTTCCTAAGTGATTAAAATTCAAAATGTGACATTTTGGTGAATTTTATTATTCTTGTGATTTTTATTATTTTTTAATTATTAAAATATTAAAATAATATTAAAAAATCAACTTTTTTAGAAAATTAAAATTTTAATTTTCTTAAATTCCCCTAATATCAGAGAGGCTCCAAAGCCAATTTGGTAAATTTTTAAAAAGTATTTTGAAAGTTATGAATTTTTGAAGTTTAAAATGACTAAATGGCTTAATCAACCCAATTAGTAGGGCTAACCAAGTCCAATTGACCTCAAATTTTTATGGTGGGTTCCTCTGATCCTAAAGGTCAGTGGAGAATTGATTTCAATTTAATTTTATGTATGGTTAGCTCTAATTAATTAGAGATCCATTTTGGGTGTTTAAGCCAATTAGGGTTGTTTTAAATGAACTAACTCAAAACCTATTTTTCCTAGGGTCCTCTGGTCATAAGGAACATCACCAAATTTTCATAGAATTTATTTCACAACATGATATTTATTGGAATTAAAATACTCAAAACAGTAACATGAATTTGAAAAATCAATAACTCTTTATAGGGATGGCCTCGACTTTGGAAAATTCAAGGAATGTTCCCGAATTCGGAGGCTTCAAAGCCCTATGGTCTCATGCCATGGTGAATTGTATACATGCATGAAGAATTCAAAATATGCAGAGAGTAAATAAGTTATTAAAAATAAAATACTTGATGAAATTAAATAATTTCTTTTCCACATTATTCTCCTCTGTTCACTGAGCAAGAGGTATTTTTATTTTATTTTTCTGATTTTTCTACACAAAGTTATAAATTTTTGAAGTTTAGGGAATTAAATAAATAGAAAATACCCCTAATTTTCTATTTATCCACGCGGCGCCGCGTCAACCTCGGCAGCTCCGAACGCACACGCGTTGCGCTCCCATTCGACGCCGCCATCTGAGTCAGCAGCCCGGGCCCCACGGTTCTCGTACCGTCTCCTGATCCGATGCGATCATGGTCGTCCGTTCGCGCGTGTATTGAATGGACGACATCCGTTCATAGTCCCCAAGCGTCCTCACCTGAGAGCCGTCCACACTAAATCCCTAATATCTCACTCGATACTCAATGGATTTTCATGTTCTTATGCTCTATGGATTCGTCTTGAAGAGACGAACACATCTATACGGTGATCATGCATTGAAATTAAAGCATTTGAAATGGAGAATCTCCGAAGCTCGGGATGAAGAATTAGCTCATACCTTTGCTCGGAGAAGTGTGGCTTCGATCCGAGGGTTGTTGCACCTTCAATTGGATCTCGGCGAAGCTCCGGATGAAGTCTCCTGAGTCACGAGTGAATTGTCTAGGTGGGATTTCGACCAAGCCCGATCTCAAAGCTTGGAGGCTGGAGCAACTGGGTAGCCCGGAGATGGGGCTTTTGCTGGTGGACACCTTCCCTTGGTCTGGTGAAGGTGTAGAACCAATCAATTTGGGGATTGGCTCACTGTGGAGAAGTGTCCGGGTTTTGGGCCTAGATTTCAACTGCGAAATTGAACTCACGAGAGAAGAAATGGCGGGGGATCTCGGTGGGGATCAAGTGCTCGTGTGTGGGGAGGAGTCCGGAACAATTTTGGCAGAGTTTCCTTAAGGTTTGTTTCAGCACCTCTCATGGCCGAGAGGGGTGGTGTTTAAATAGGAGAGGGTGGAGGGCCTCCGGGAGAGTTAGGGCTTGGGATCGAGCTGCTCTTGGCAAGAGAAGAACGAGCTCAAATGGCCAGCTGGGGATGGGGCGGCTCAGCAGGTGAGAATTCCAAGTTGGGCTCACATGTGAGCTCTCGGCCATGGTGTTTTCCGGCGGCTCGGCGGGCGGCCGGCCGGGCATGGGTCACCCTCAAGGTCGGGGAGGTCGTGGCTGGAAGTTTGTGCGATCGATTGGCCATGGACATGTGTAAAGGAGTTGAATTGAAATGGAATGGGGGATGAGCTCATTTTGGGTCCAAATGGGTCAACCCACCTTTTGGGCTTGGTTCACCTCCCCATGGTTGATTTGGGCTGAGGGAGGATCAGATGGATCAGCTAGGAAAGGGTGGAGAAGTCACCATCCATGAATATTTTGATTAAACATGGATTAAGGTGAAGCATTAAAAGGGTTAAAACCTTTTTAAGGGGGCTTAAAAGAGGCTCCTCCTCTTGCCATTAGTGGCTTGATCACATGTCAAGCCTTCCATGGCTTCATGTGGCTTGTCCATGGCTTGCATGGCTTGTCTTTGGCTTGACAAAAAGTTTGGTCAATTTCATAAAAATGGATTTTAAGGATTTTGGATAATTTGGTGGAAATTTGGATGAAGCCTCATTTAGAATTATTTGATCATTGGTTTAGGACTTAGGGATGATTTTAATTGAAATTATGATGAGGGGAAATGTCATATGGGCTTTGGGATCAATTTTGGGCCTTTATATGTGGTAAAAGATGGGCTTTTAAAATGGTTTAAGGAATGGGCCTTTAAGTTTAAAAAATGCATTTATGGATGGGAATTTTGTAAAGAGGTTGGGCCAAATAAATGTTGTGTTTAGCTCATGGATGTGTCATGAGTGACTTGAAGTAAATTGGGGGTGACTTGGGTTTGAATTGGGTTGAATTTGGGCTCTTTCGGTGAATGGGCCAATATAGGTCCAAGTGGGCCAAGTTGGGCCAATGTTGGGCTAGGGTTGAAATTGATGTAAAATTAAAGTTGAGAAATGTTTAATGGAGTGTTTCAAAGAGGTTTTGACTTTGGTTGGGCTTTGATTTTGGGGTTTGGGCTCATTTGGGTTAGGTTTAGGTTTAGGTCAAAATTGGGCCTTTAGCTTTGGGTTGAATTTGAGTGGGGTTTGGGTCTAAATGTTGGGCAAATCATGTTAGTGTTTTGTTTGTGGGGATGCTAAGGAAGATTTAGAAAAGATTTGGGGTTAATTGGAGTTGAATTGGGTGAGTTTGGGTTAGGTTTGGGTCATGGGTCCAAATCGGGCTTTAAGGCCAAAAGTGAAATTGGATCCAAATGTCAATCAAATTGGACTTGTATTTGGTCTAGATTGGTGTTGGGAATGTTGAATTGAAGTTTAGAATTGAATTGGACCAGAATTTGGGTCAATTTGATAGGTTTGGTTTGACATTGGGTTCACTTAGGGTTAAAATGGGTCAAATTGGGGGTTTTGACAAAAGTAGGCTAAATTGACAAAATTGGCCCATGGTGTAGTTGAACAAAATGAAATTGTAAATATTTGGGATTTTCTGGAATTTTTTGGAAATTTTCTGAATTTTTGGATTTTTTGGGTCAAGAGGGGTATTTTGGGTATTTGGAGGGTATTGGGAGGTATTTTTGGAAATTTTGGTATTTTTGGGTATGGATGATCAATTTGAGTGATGTGGAAATGTTTGGGATTGATTTTGGGGAATTTTGGGTAATTTAGGTGATTTTGAAAATTTTGGGTAATTTCAAGGGCTTTGGGTAGGTTAGGCGGGTGTAGGGTCCCGGGGTCAAAAATTGAAAATTTGGAAAATTGAAGATTGGGTAAATTTGAGTGGAATGAAATCATTTTGGTTGAGCCATGAAGCCACATCAAGCCCACATGAGCCATGAAGGGACTCATTTGTGTATTCATTATGTTGTTCCTAACCCTCTTGCCGAGGGCTTAGGGGTTAAGGGCCATCCATGTGAATCACCTTCATGAGTCGGGAGGTCAAGTTGGGTATGGGTGTGTGAAAGTGTAGTGTATGTGTAAGTGTATGTGTAAGTCAGCCCCTTCACCGGACCGGGCCACCTGTGGCGGTCCCAAGGCCAAAGAGTCCTATAGGAACTCATCCTTTAAACTTCCACATTTGATTTCAACCCTCTAGGTGATTAGGGGTCTACGATCAAGTTTGTGGAGTTTGCGGGGAGTTAAGAAGTGGTTTGAATTTCTAAAAGGTGGGTCCCAATTCTAGTCCTCTAAGATAGTCGAAAGGAAAAGCCTAAGGCTAGATCCTAAGTACTAAAGGGAAGAAGAGAAGACCTCATCAAAAATGAGGTCAACAAATGGACCCCCAATAGGTGTGGTGAGCTGACGAAGCACACCGCGCGTATTGGTGTTGACCGAAGCGATCAACAAAACCAACACAGATGTCCAAGTGACAAACTTAGGACGAAGTAGAAAAGTTTCCGCTGGGGAGTGTCAAGTATATCTCTGAAACTGGAGATTCCTGAACTGTCGCTGGGGAAAGGAAATGGAGGTGAATTCCAAATCACATGATCTGGGGGAATTTCAATTTAGATTTCATTTTGTTTTAGTTTAAGTTTTGATGTGTGAGTTTAGATTTCAATTTGGAGTTTCGATTTAGATTGAAGTTTATCAAAACTAATTTGAAGGGATTTGATTTGAAATGAAAAAATGGAATTTCGTGGTTTTAGATGTAATATCTTCAACCTCGAAAGAAAATTGAATTGATCGGATTGAATCATTGCAATGAGGAGAGATCCCAGAGCAATGTGGTATTGGATGTAAAATCCTTAACCTCAAGAGTTTGATTTTGATGTATTTCATTGCAATAGGGAAAGAATCCTAAAGCAGTGCAGTCTCGGATGTAAAATCCTCAACCCCAAAAGTTTGATTGGAATGTATTTCATCGCAATAGGGAAAGAATCCTAAAGCAATGCAGTCTCGGATGTAAAATCCTCAACCCCAAAAATTTGAATTTGATGTATTTCATTGCGATAGGGATAGAATCCTAAAGCAATGCAGTCTTGGATGTAAAATCCTCGACCCAAAAGTTTGAATTTGATGTACTTCATTGCGATAGGGAAAGAATCCTAAAGCAATGCAGTCTTGGATGTAAAATCCTCGACCCAAAAGTTTGAATTTGATGTACTTCATTGTGATAGGGAAATGATCCTAAAGCAATGCAGTCTTGGATGTAAAATCTTCGACCCAAAAGTTTGAATTTGATGTACTTCATTGCGATATGGAAAGGATCCTAAAGCAATGCAGTCTTGGATGTAAAATCCTCGACCCAAAAGTTTGAATTTGATGTACTTCATTGCGATAAGGAAAGGATCCTAAAGCAATGCGATCTTGGATGTAAAATCCTCAACCCAAAAGTTTGAATTTGATGTACTTCATTGCGATAAGGAAATGATCCTAAAGCAATGCGATCTTAGATGTAAAATCCTCGACCCAAAAGTTTGAATTTGATGTACTTCATTGTGATAGGGAAAGGATCCTAAAGCAATGCGATCTTGGATGTAAAATCCTCGACCCAAAAGTTTGAATTTAATGTACTTCATTGCGATAGGGAAAGGATCCTAAAGCAATGCGGTCTTGGATGTAAAATCCTCGACCCAAAAGTTTGAATTTGATGTACTTCATTGCGATAAGGAAAGGATCCTAAAGCAATGCGATCTTGGATGTAAAATCCTCGACCCAAAAGTTTGAATTTGATGTACTTCATTGCGATAGGGAAAGGATCCTAAGCAATGCGATCTTGGATGTAAAATCCTCGACCCAAAAGTTTGAATTTGATGTACTTCATTGCGATAGGGAAAGGCTCCTAAAGCAATGCAGTCTTGGATGTAAAATCCTCGACTCAAAAGTTTGAATTTGATGTACTTCATTGCGATAGGGAAAGGATCCTAAAGCAATGCAGTCTTGGATGTAAAATCCTCGACCTAAAAGTTTGAATTTGATGTACTTCATTGTGATAAGGAAATGATCCTAAAGCAATGCAGTCTTGGATGTAAAATCCTCGACCCAAAAGTTTAATTTGATGTACTTCATTGCGATAGGGAAAGGATCCTAAAGCAATGCAGTCTTGGATGTAAAATCCTCGACCCAAAAGTTTGAATTTGATTGAGATTTGAGATCTGGAAAGATTGAATTCGAAATTTGGAAGGATGAGTTTGAACTCGATTGAGATTTGATTTAAGATTTGATTTGAAATTTGGAAGATCAAATTTGAAATTTGATCGAGATTGGATTTGAAATTTGATTGAGAATTTGATTTGAGATTTGGAAAGATTGAATTTGAGATTTGATTTAGATTTGATTTGATTTGAAATTTATGTTCATTTCGTTTGTCTTTTAATGTTTCAAATTTTATTTTATCGTTTGTTTAATGTTCATGTGAATTTGGTGTTCGTCATTTTTAAGATTTTTTTTTTTAGGAAAGTTTTCTTTTATTCTCTTTTTTTTCTCTTTTTCGTTCTTTGTTCGAAGTTCATTTAACTTTAATGGCGTTTCCCGATCAATTTGCACAAAAGAGGTGAAGGCCAAAAATGTGACATGGTCACTTTCATTCCAATCATGTTGAAGATACATCATACAACTCGATCTGGAATACATCTCATACAATCCATGTAGACTCAAAACGGACTATGTATGATCTTCGTTGATCCATCCAAAGAAGCATCTGTCAAAAATCCATGTCTGAATAGTGGGGTACATGGTCAATAACATCACCTTCCAAGCCATCCTTGACAAGGATGCCGTATGGATGTACATTGGAGGTGTGATATTTTCCATGTAACTCACGACTCGTAAGGCCGGAGGCTCTCTAGCTCGTGGTCCGGTCGGAAATGGTAAGGTGTCTTCCCGTCGTCCATCCTTCTTTAAGTAACCGAGATCCGCTTCACCGGTACTCCCGGTATGCAATGCTTAGCGATATCCGCTCCGTTGCCCTTCGGTATCATGACGGAACCTACCGGTAAAGGTTCTTCACCGGCCCTCGGAACTCACTCGGGCCTCGCTATCCGGAGGTCGGATTCGAACATGATGTTACACTCGTTTAGGAAAGAGACTGCGTGCAGAAGGTCCGACAAAGTCGTGGTGATCTATGTGTGGGGGTATGCGGTCACCCCGCTTGTAGATGTTGATAATGCAGCTATTGGGTATGCAATCCGCGGCAGTACCCTCCATGTTATCAATCTCTTTACCATTCTCTTGATGACTAATGGCATCGGATCCACTCGCCCATGACGGAGTATCCCGGTGGGTTTCCCTTCTGTCTTCCGCAAAGTTGTAGCGAGCATCCGCATTGTATTGTGATTCTTCCCTTCCCCGGCATCCATCTTCGGGGTTCCGAGTATGTGTTTTCCCTCGGGCGGCCTCGCTCGGCCCATTCTTTTCAAATCCCGGATGCAATCCACGTTTTGCTCGTTGTTCATACTCTGAGAATACGTCTGTATGTAGCTTGAGGCCCTCTAGTATATTGATTCTTCTACCTTTAATTCTCTCGAAGTATTCAAAGGTTTTCTTTTCAACATTCTGCATTCTCTCCAGCTCGTATTCCAAAATGATCTGGAGATGGCGAGGTCTGGTAACATATTGTGGGATATACGGTTCAATCCCTTCACGTTCTCTTGCATACCTCGGCTCCTCGGGGATGATGCCTGTCGGGACATCCCCCGGGGTTGCTTCTGCAACAAGGGCATGCATTACTGGTGGTTCTATCCGGTGGCGTGGTAGCCTTCTTTCTTCTGATCTTCTGGAGATTTCTCCGGTCCTTTCGTTATCCTAGGAGCCGGCCTCCTTTCATCCGGTACCCGGTGAATCGGCGTCCTTGAAGTGTATGTACCGGCGAAGAATCGCCTCGTCGCGCCGGTCCGCGGCTAGTTTGGTTAACATCTTGCGGATACGGCGATTTTTATTTCTTCGTTGCGTTCGTCGTGAGAGTAGCTCTTCGAACTTCTTGAATCTCTCGTGGGCGCGGCGCCGACAAGCCTCGCCCTCTACTATAGCAACTACGCATTTCATTTTCTTATCTTCTTCGGTGTTTGCTTTTCTTTTCTTGCTGCTCGGATTGGTGGCTTGGGCCACCCACTTTCATCACCGTCTCGCTCGGGCGGTTCTTCTCGGTCAACCGGGACCCGGTCACTTTCCTCGTATCGTAGGCCCTACCGGTGCGAAGTTCGAGTCAATCTCGATTATCGCTCCATCTTTCACCCTCTTTTCATCGAGTGCAAGGCTTACGCCATTCTTAAAGTTCAGGACCAACCGCCCGTTCGACATTTCCCTGCGAAAAGACAAGGAAAAGGATCAGGGGCTGTACTAAGAACAAGAACATTAAGAAAATGTTTATTAAAGACACATTTTTTTTATATTTTTTTCTTATATTTTCGAATTTAACAGGAATGAAGTAGGATAAGATCAGGGAAGAGATTTTGATTTGGAAAAGAAAACAAGGAAAACTCAATTATCATGACTTTATTTATTTTAGCACATTTTATTATTTTTTGGGTTCGGACCCAATCATAAGTAATTACTTCACCCGTGTTTCTTAGTGATGAAGAATTCATTCCTTCGAAACATCAGGTAGCGTAATACTTTTTCAAGTATCGTCCGTTGATCGGAAGCATATGCCGTTCTCCCTGGCAATTCACTAGCTGGTAGGAACCTCCTGAGTATACTGCTTCAACCATAAATGGCCCTTCCCAAGAGGGTTCAAATTTTCCTTCTATCTTGCGATGTGCAAGAATAGGTCTCTTGAGAACGAGAACTAAGTCACCAACTTTGAAGGTTCTTGGGCGGACCAGTTTGTCATGGGCTTGAACCATCTTAGCTTGGTATAGTTCTAAATTCCGTTGCGCCGCAAGCCTTTTCCTTCCGGGCTTTCTAATTCTTCGAGTCGTAATTTGGTGTTCTCTTCGTCGTGATTTTATTTGCAATCGCAATTCCGAGTGAAGGAAGCCGAACCTCTAAAGGTAACATCGCCTCGGACCCATACACCGGAGCGTAAGGTGTAGCTTGAGTAGGAGTTCGAAGGTTGTCCGGTAGGCCCATAAGGCTTCTAACAACTTCTCGTGCCAATTTCTCTTATTATCGTCCAAGGTTTTCTTCATGATTTGAACGAGAGTTTTATTAAAAGCCTCAGCGAGGCCGTTTGCTCTTGGGTAGTAAATTGTTGAGTATCGCCGCCGATTCCGTGTCTCCCGACAAAATTGTTAATTTGCGTGCTTCGAATGCCGACCCATTATCCGAGATGATCCTGCGCGGCACCCCGAAATGGTAGACAACTTGGTTCTTGAAAACCGCAGCACGTGGTGTGCTTTCACTTCTCTAAGTGGAACTGCCTCGCCCACTTGGAAAAGTAATCCGTAGCCGCAAGAATGAAGCGATGTCCTTTTGAAGATGGTGGTTCTATCGGACCCACTATATCCGTGCCCCAACATTCAAATGGCCACGACGCAATTGTCGGGTGTAAGCACATTTGGAGGTTGGTGTAGAACCACTCCGTGCACTTGGCATTGGTGACGGCTCTTGGCGATTTTCATGCGGTCGGTCATCATCGAGGGCCGGTAGTACCCTAGTCTTTTAATTTTAATTTTCATCTTCGGACCCGACCGGTGAGCGCCACGAGTCCCGAATGTACCTCTTTAACAATTTCACGGGCCTCGGACCCGCTTAGGCACCTTAGCCACATTTGATCAAAAGACCTTACGTACAATGTGTTGTTTATTAATGCGTAGGACGAGTTCTTTTCTTGATCCGATGGGCTAGCGACCTATCTTCCGGTAGCTTTCTCGTTTGCGGATAGTTCATCAATGGCCGTCGCCAATCTTCTCGTGTTTTCACGTCACTCGCCGCAACCGATCCTTTTTCTTTTCTCGATTTGTGTATCGTGTCTATGTCGAGCCGTGATAGGACCTGACCTCCTTGAATTGACACTTCCACTGATTCATCTTGCAAACAGGCAAATTCTTTTGCGAGACGGGCTAAAGCATTTTCTTTTCTGGGAATTTTGTAGATCGTCACATTTGGAATTTGTTCCAACAACTGTATGGCATACTGGAAGTATTGCTCGAGTCTTGGCTTTAAAATTCTGTACTATCCGGCGATCTGTTGAATGATTAACTGCGAATCCCCGTAGATGTTGATGTCTGTTATCCCCATTTGAATGATTAATTCCAGTCCCGTTATGAGGGCTTCGTATTCTGCTTCATTGTTTGTACACGGTTCCGTCAAGTGGTAGGAGTATCTTAACATCCCCCGCTCCGGTGTTATAAAGATTAGCCCGATTCCCGCCTTACGGGCACTATCACTTGCGATTTTTCGTCTTTGTGTGCTGAAGATGCTCCGTCGAAATATAATTCCCAACGTCGATCATCGTGGTCTTCCGTGCTCATTATTTGTTCATCCGACAAATCGTCATCGAGGGAGATTCCGCCGCAAAGGGTGTGCCGCGAGGAAGTCCGCTAAGACTTGTCCCTTTACGGCACGAAGAGGCACGAAAGTTATATCGAATTGCAATAATATCATCGACCATCCGGTAAGTCCGCTGGAAAGTGTCGGACGAGTCATCAAGTATTGCAATGGATTAAATTTCGAGATCGAGTTGACCTTATGAGAAAGCATGTAGTGCCCGAGCTTTTGAGCGGCGAAGATCGAGGCCAAACAATGCTTTTCAATTGCAGGATACCTTATTTCCGTCTGAAGTAAACGACGGCTTAAATAGTAAAGAGCATTCTCTTTACCCTCATCATCGACTCAGGCTAACAGGGCTCCGAGAGAGTCGTCTAAAGCCGCGGTGTAAAGTATCGACGGTCTACCCGAGACTGGGGTCTGCTAAGATAGGAGGTGTCATTAAATATTGTTTAATGTCCTCGAAGGCCTTCGGCATTTCTCTTCCCAAATAAATTTGGCGTCCTTTTTAACTAGTGCCGAGAAAGGCCGACACCTACTCGACGGGTTCGAGATAAAGCGTCGAAGATATGCCAACTTCCCTTGAAAAGATCGTAGTTGTTTTAAGGTTTTGGGAGGCGGCATTTCTAAGATAGCTTTAATCTTTTCCTCGGTCGATTTCAATTCCACGATGTCGGACAACGAATCCTAAGAATTTCCCGGAGGTGACGCCGAAGGCGCATTTTAAGGGATTCATCTTAAGGTTAAATTGTCTTAATCGTTCGAAAACAATTCTCAAATCATACGAGTGGTTTTCCTTTACTTTTCTTTTGATGACCACATCGTCCACGTAGCATTCGACTTGATTGTGGATGAGATCATCAAAAATTCTTGTCATTGCTCTCTGGTAGGTTGCTCCTGCGTTCTTCAGTCTGAATGGCATCACTGTGTAGCAATATACTCCAATCGGCGTTCTGAATGCTGTAAGTTTTTCATCTTCCGGAGCCATTTTTTATCTGGTTGTATCCTTAAGATCCATCCATGAATGAGAATATTTCATGTGTCGAAGCAATGTCGATCATTAATTCTGGGATCGGTAGAGGGAATTCATCCTTTGGACATGCCTTGTTTAAATCTTTGAAATCCACACAAATTCTGATCTGACCATTCTTCTTCCTGACTGGTACCACATTGGCTAACCATGTCGGGTATTGTTCTTCACGGACAAATTTGGCGTGCTATTAGCTTTTTAACTTCGACTATTACTTGTTGTTCGATTTCTAGACGCATTCTTCCGGGACCTTGTCCGACCAGGACGTAGTAGGATTCACTCCTAGCTTATGGATCGCGACCTTTCGAGCTAAACTCGGCATCTCATCGTAGCTCCAAGCAAAACGAGTCTTTAAATTCCATTAATAACTTGATTATTTCTTCGGAGTCTTCTTTATCGAGTAAGGAGCTAACAAAGGTAGGTCTAGGATCTTCGCTAGTACCTAAGTTAACTTCCGTTAACTCATCTATCGTAGATTTAATCTCTTCTTCGAATTCCGGTGGAGCGTCTCCAATTTGTAAATCTTCAAATTCTTCTCGTAGTTTCCATGCGGCTTTCATTAAACTCGCAAGTGACAACCAAGCAAAGTTCAATATCGTCAACTGATCCTACTGTGCCGAATCTGAGACCATGCTTTGAATCTGATGGACGACTGGAGTTATTCCATAATTTTTCAAAATGTTGTGATTGACCTTTTGTCCATTGTCGAGGTAAGAAACCACGCCGAATTAAATTTTGAACACAGGGAGAGTACCACTCAAAAGGTAATTCCATTAATTCGATGAAGTGACATCTTCAAATTGTACATTATTTTCGTTTTGGAGGAAGGAGCACCATGGTAGAATTTGATGGGCTTTGCACCGCCGCTACGTACCTCTTTGACCACCATACCCTCGATCTTATTAGAATGGATCGGGGTCAGGGTCATAGTATATACGTAGTGGTTAATCTTTTCGTACATTGATTTGTATTCTTCGTTCTTGTTGACCTCATTTTTGATGAGGTCTTCCCTTCTTCTTTTTAGTGCTTAGGATCTAGCCTTAGGCTTTTCCTTTGACTATCTTAGAGGACTAGAATTGGGACCCGCCTTTTAGAAATTCAAACCACTTCTAAACTCCCCGCAAACTCCACAAACTCGACTATAGACCCCTAATCACCTGAGGGTCGAAATCAAATGTGGAAGTTTAAAGGATGAGTTCCTATAGGATTCTTTGGCCTTAGGACTGCCCTGGGTGGCCTGGTCTGGTGAAGGGGCTGACTTACACTACACTTACACACTACATTTCCACACACTTCCTAAAACCACAACCATACCCAACTTAACCTCCTGACTCATGTAGGTGATTCACATGGATGGTCCTTAACCCCTAAGCCCTCAGCAAGAGGGTTAGGAACAACATAGTGAATGCCTCAAATGAGTCCTTTCATGGCTCATATGGGCTTGAAATGGTTTCATGGCTCAACCAAAATGATTTCTTTCCACCTAAATTCACACAATCTTCAATTTCCCAAATTTTCAATTTTTGACCCCCGGGACCCTACACCTACTAAACCTACCCAAAACCCTTGAAATTACCCAAATTTTTGCAAAATTTCCAAATTACCCAAAATTTTCCAAAATCAATCCCAAACATCTCCACATCACTCAAATTGATCATCCATACCTAAAAATACCAAAAATTCCAAAAATACCCCCCAATACCCTCCAAATACCCAAAATACCCTTCTTGGCCTAAAAATCCAAAAATTCAGAAAATTCCCAGAAAATTCCAGAAAATCCTAAATATTCCCAATTTCATTTTGTCCAACTACACCATGGGCCAATTTTGTCAATTTATCCTACTTTTGTCAAAACCCCCAAATCGACCCATTTTAACCCAAAGTGAACCCAATGTCAAACCAAACCTATCCAATTGACCCAAATTCTGGTCCAATTCAATTCTAAACTTCAATTCAACATTCCCAATACCAATCTAGACCAAATCCAAGTCCAATTTGGTTGACATTTGGATCCAATTCCACTTTTGGCCTTAAAGCCCAATTTGGACCCATGACCCAAACTTAACCCAAACTCACCCAATTTAACTCCAATTAACCTCAAATCTTTTCTAAATCTTCCTTAACATTCCCACAAACAAAACCCTAACATGATTTGCCCAAAATTTGAACCCAAACCCCACTCAAACTCAACCCAAGGTTAAAAGGCCCATTTTCGACCTAAGCCCAAACCTAACCCAAATTCAACCCAATTCAAATCCAAATTATCCCCAATTTGTTTCAAATCACTCATGACACATCCATGAGCTAAACCCAACAATTATTTGGCCCAACCTCTTTACAAAATTCCCATCCATAAATTCATTTTTAAACTTAAGGGCCCATTCCTTAAACCCTCCTAAAAGCCCATTTCCTTCAAAATTCAAAAGCCCAAATCATCCTAAAGCCCACTCGACACTTCCCCTCATCATCCATTTGATCAAAATCACCCCTAAGTTGCAAAATCATCAATTAAACCATTCCAAATCAAGCCACATGTCAAATTACCCCCTAAATACCAAATATTTCTAAAACCTTTTTTCATGAAATAAGCCAACCTTTTCCCAAGCCAAATGGAGCCATGAACAAGCCATTCTCAAGCCACATGAAGCCATGAGGGCTTTGACTTGTCATTAGTCTATTTATGGCAAGAAGAGGGGGATCTTTATTAAGCCTCCCTTAAGCCTTTTTTACCTTAAGCATGTCACACTCTAAACCATGCTTTGCCACCTAATCCTCGATGGAGACTCCACCACTCATGGGAGGTCGACCCACCCGACCTCCTCAGCCCAAAACCAGGTCTTGGGGAGGTGCACCCAACCCATTTGCATGGGTTGACCAAAATAAGCTAAAATGGCCCCTTCCCCTTTCTACTTTGATTCAACCACTTTACACATGGCATTTGCCAATCGCCTACACTAAACCCCAGCCCCGACCCACCCGACCAAGATGGTGACCATTGCTCGGCCGGCCGGCCACCGGGCCGCCGGAAAACACCATGGCCGAGAGCTCACATGTGAGCCAACATTGAAATTCTCACTTGCTCGAGCCGCCCCATGCCTAGTGATCACCATGGTCTGTTCTTCTCCTCACTCGCAGCAAGCTCGATCCCAAGCCCTAACTCCCCCAGGAGGCCCCCCAGCCAGCTCTATTTAAACTCCACCCCTCTCGGCCATGAGAAGGGGAGAAGCATAAACCTTGCCAAAACTCTGCCAAAATTGTTCCAGACCCTCCTCCACCCTTAGAGCACTTGATCCCTAGTGAAATTCCCCTGCCATTTCTCCTCTGTAAGCTCAATTTCGCAGTTGAAATTCCACCCAAAACCAGGACACTTCTCCACGGTGAGCCAATTCCCAAATCGATTGGCTCTACACCTTCACTGCACCAAGAGAAGGTGTCCACCATCAAAATCCCCATCTCCGGACCACCCAGTTGCTCCGAGCCTCCAAGCTTTGTGATCGGGCTTGGTCGAAATCATATCCGGACAATTCACTGAATAGGAGACTTCATCTGGAGCTTGCTGGGACCCAATCGAAGGTGCAACAACTCTCAGATTGAAGCCACACTTCTCTGAGCCAAGGTATGAGCTAACTCTTCATCCCGAGCTTCTGAAGATTCTCCATTTCAAATGCCTTAGTTTCAATGCATGTTAACCGTATAGATGTGTTCGTCTCTTCAAGACGAATCCATAGAGTATAAGAACGTAAAAATCCATTGAGAATCGAGTGAGATATTAGGGATTTAGTGTGGATGGCTCTCGGGTGAGAACACTTGGGGACGATGAACGGATGCCGTCCATTCAATACACGCTCGCACGGACGGCCAGGATCGCGTCGGTCCGGGAGATGGTACGAGAACCGCGGGGCCCGGCCGCCGACTCGGGTGGCGGCGTCGAATGGGAGCGCGCCGCGCGGTCTTTCGGAGTCGCCGAGGATGCGCCGGCGCCGCGTGGATAAATAGAAAAATAGGGTATTTTCTCGATTTATTTAATTCCCTAAACTTCAAAAATTCATATCTCTCGTGTAGAAAAATCGGAAAAATAAAATAAAAATACCCTCTTGCTCGGTGAAGAAAGGAGAATAATGTGGAAAAGAAATCACTTAATTTCATCAAATATTTTATTTTTTAAAATTTATTTACTCTCTGCATTGTTTTAATTCTCCATGCATGCATACAATTCACCATGGCATGAGACCATAAGGCTTTGAAGCCTCCGAATTTGGGAACATTCCCCGAATTTTCCAAAGTCGAGGTCATCCCTATGAAGAGTTCTTGATTTTTCAAGTTCGGGTCACTCGTTTTCGAGTATTTTAATTCCAAGTAAATAGCATGTTGTAAAATAAATTCTAGGAAAATTTGGTGATGTTCCTTATGACCGGAGAACCCTAGGAAAAATAGGTTTTGACTTAGTTCATTCAAAACAACCCTAATTGGCTTAAACACCCAAAATAGGTCTTTAATTAATTAGAGTTAACCAGGCATCAAATTGACTTGAAATCAATTCTCCACTGACCTTTAGGATCAGAGGAATCCACCATAAAAATTTGAGGTCAATTGGACATGGTTAGCCCCACTAATTGGGTTGATTAAGTCACTTAGCCATTTTAAACTTTAAAAATTCATAACTTTTAAAATACTTTTCAAAAATTCACCAAATTGGTTTTGGAGCCTCTCAGATATCAGGGGAATCTAAAAAAATTAAAATTTCAATTTTCTAAAAAAGTTGATTTTTTAATAATATTTTAATATTTTTAATAATTAAAAAATAATAAAAATCACAAAAATAATAAAATTCACCAAAATGTCACATTTTGAATTTTAATCACTTAGGAACAAATCCCACATTTTTCTTAGGTCTATTTAGTGAGATATTGAATTTTAAAGCCCTAGGTAATTTTAAAATTAAAAAAATGTATTTTCTAGCATTTTCACTAAAATAATTATAATAAATCATAGAAAAATCATAAAATTGCAAAATTTACTTCTCTGGTTTCCTTGATATCAGAGAGATTTTTGAAAAATATAAAACCCATTTTTCAACATCTATTTTATTTTTAAATTAATTAACACTCCAAAACTCAAAATAATTATAATAAAAATAATATAATTAAAAAAATCACCAAAATTGGTCTAAGTGTTTCTCTGGTCATTAGGAATGTCCCCTAATTTTTTTAAGGACAGAAACTTTCCCTTGGTCATGTTATTAAATTTTCCTCGAAAATCTCTATTTTCCACCAAAAATAATTATATAAATAAATTAAATACAGAAAAATCACATTTTCTCCTCTCATGTCTTTATCGACATATGAGTGAAGTCA
This sequence comes from Papilionanthe hookeriana x Papilionanthe teres, assembly GCA_022702705.1. NCBI lineage: Eukaryota > Viridiplantae > Streptophyta > Magnoliopsida > Asparagales > Orchidaceae > Papilionanthe > Papilionanthe hookeriana x Papilionanthe teres. The sequence continues at coordinate 78,023,416 of CM040431.1, forward strand.
CATAAAAATTTCAGGTTCATTTAAGTTCAATTTAGTGAGTTATGAAATTATTAAGCTTAAGGGGTAAAATGGTAATTAAACTTTTAGCCCTTAATTAAAACTTTAGGTTTAATAAAAAATTAACAAGTAAAATATTTGATCTTAATCTGATTTGGATGATTGAAATTTAAATAATTAAAGGGTAGAAACTCATTAAACAATTTTTAAAATGATTAAACTTTAATTAAATAATAGATTAAATTTGGAAGAATAATAAAATTGGAATTATTAAAATAAGGGATATTTATTAGGAAGAGATTTATTCTTAAATTTAAAATCCCTAAATTAATCATCTCATTAATATTCAACTCTTAATTAAAATGATAATTCAAATTAAAAATATTAAAAGACTTAATCATTAAACTAAAATTAAATTATTAAACTCTTTCAAAAATTTCAATTAAAATTAAAGATAAAACTAAATTAAAAATTAAATTAAATTAAGTAAATTAAATTGGATTAAATTAAATTAAATTAAAATTAAATTAAATAATTAAATAAAATTAAATTAAGTCAATTAAATTAAATTAAATTAAATTAAATTAAATTAAAATTAAATTAAATTAAATCAATTAAATTAAATTAAATTAAATTAAATTATATTAAATTAAATTAAATAATTAAATTAAATTAAATTAAACAATTAAATTAAATTAAATTAAATTAAATTAAATTAAATTGAATAATTAAATTAAATTAAATCAAATCAAATTAATTAAACACCAAATCAAATTAAATTGAACTATATTAAACTAAATTAAAACTCAATTAAATTAAGTTGAATTAAATATAACATCACCTAAGACATAAAGAATTCAAAATAAATGTAAAGCAACTTGAACACTATTCCAAATTTAAACCCTTTAACTTAAATCAAATCATTTGAATACTAATTTACCCTCGAAAGCTTTGATTATTTTAACTCCTAAATGGAACATCAAATGAAGTGTTACCTCACTCATAGGATATTCAAATGTCCTAGTTCATCGAGCAAGTTAACAAGACTTGAAAACCTCGGACGATCGATTCATTTATATAATTAAATTCATTTGGACTTAAAACAATCCTAGAAATATTGAAAAGAAGTTTAAGATTCTTCTTAAGCACTTCCTCAATATGATAGGATATTTATAAGAACAATCGGACTTAATCGTCCTTCGATGAAGAAAATCGTCCTCAAACAAAAACACAAAGAACCTAGACGTCATAGGAGTCGACTAGCTATAGGATTAGGAATTTGGTAGAAAACAATAACCTTTCCCTAGCTTTACCTAGGAACTTGCTTAAATATTCTAATTGTGTTTTAAGTGCAGCTTGGGATGACGGGAAGACCCTCCGAGTACGCTTTTATTTTATTGCAATTTACTTTCTTGCAATTTACTTTCTTGCAATTTACTTTATTGCAAATGCATTTTACTTTTCTTGCATGATAAAACAACTCGTTGCATGAAAACCCACACCTTTAGGATAGTCCCTAAAACTGAAACCAAAACTAAGTTAAAAGTCATTGCAAGATAAAATTCACCGCCACAACATTTCAAAATATAAAACAACTCAAAATTTAATCACAAACATAACACAAAACTACAATTGCAACTAAATTAAAACGCCCTGTTGGATGATCGGGAATACCTCGGATGATGTAACCTACGTGTTGCTAACGGGATTTCCCACGACCTAAATGAAAGTGTGGAACTCATTCAACTGAGTTTAGCAAATTCATCCGGACTAAGTGAATCCGATAAAAATAATGATGCCGGAAGGATGGAACCGTGGGATCTTAACCTAGTGTCGTTATAATCAACTTTAAGATTTGTTTTAATCAAAATAAAAAAAAACACTTGGAAATTAAGACTTCTCTAAACCAAAACACTTCTCTCATCCCCCGATTTATGATTTCTAAAACTAAACCTCTCGCAACAACAAGGAGCTTAGAGCATGGTGGGCGACACGGCCATCGTCGTCAGCAAAACTTAAACCTACTTCAAGCAAAATCTTCTTAGAATTAAAACAACAAAGCCATAGGATTTCGAGGTAGCTTGCTTAAGTGCAACATAAATCCTCAACTCTTCGTTAGGCATTTGCATTGCAAATTAAGCCCTAACCTGGTCTTAGGATTCCGAGGTAGTCGTCCGATACGACATAAACCCTCACATCTTCTAGTGCTATTTGTTTGATTTTATCATACAAATATAAGCCCTAATTAATTAAAATTGGCAAGATTGAAATACTAAATAAACATTAGGACTTTCCTAAATTCAAGCCAAACAATAGGATAGTCGGGAAATTACCGAAGTTCACTTCGAATCAGTGATTTCTCCTACCTTTCTTCCTTTGGATTCACAAAACAAAATGTTCCAAATTTGATCCATTCCCTATTGAAATTCCAAAATTCAATCTTTGAAAACTTTAAACTTTGAAATTCTCGAGAGCGGAATTATTGGTTATTATCGAGAGTTTTCTTAGGTGATTCCCGTCACTTAAGATGTAATTAACTATGGGGCTTGCCCTTATAGGGAATTCTAAAGAACCCGTGTAATATAAACCATGTTTAATGTTTTCATATTAAGCGAGGAAACTTGTCGGCTTATAAAATTGGTTTGCGGACCAAACGGATGTCACAAATCTTCTAGTTTATTTAATCGAGCCCCACTGTCGAGCAAGTGCATCTATCCTTAGGGATAGATACACGGTTTGTGGTGCGGTGCTCGTTTATATAAACTAATTGGGATGTGAGATCGGTTTAATCTCATATGTTAAAACCTTCAAATTTAAAATTATTTTCAAAATCAAATACTACTTTTCAAATTATTTATTATAATTAAATTAAAAATTCGCCGACAGCTTCTGTTAGGCGGCCCCCTTTTCAAAATAAAACACACGACCTAAAAAATGCCGACAGGATTTCTGGCGACTCCGCTGGGGATGGTTCCTCTCTCCATTATTATCAAATATTTCTGCTTTCAAAAATCGGTAGTGTATCCATGTCCCTAGTGGATCAAACTACCCTTCTTTCCGTTGGAATACTATGTTCATTTCTATCTTGAACAAGTATAGCCAACATTCTCTCGGATTTAGGAGCCACTGTTTAGACACCCCTAAATAGAGAGGTTCCGAGATCCTTTTACCTCATTTCTGAGGTGGGGTGGACCCCCGATAGGTGTTAGTTTAGGAATGATCCTTCGAGTCGAGAAGTCTTGCTTAAGACTTTCTTTTCCTTTCTGAATCGGATTCCTTACCTTCTCTACACCTTTGAACATTCCGTTCTAAATAAACAAACCCTCTAATAAGTGATTCTTTTAACAAATGATTCTTTTTTTATAAATACATGAACAAAGAATGAGTTCGGACTCTTTTTAATTCCTTTCTTTTCGTCCTGAAGAAAAGAAGCATAACTCGGGACCGACAACCGTAATCTACCCTGCGAAATGGAAGCCCCGAAACCGATTTTCTCCTTCACCAACGGACCGGACTTCGCCGTCTATAAGGATGAGCCGCCCGACAATGGGGTCATCCGATTTGGACGAAGATTTGAAAACACGAACGTCAAGGTCACCGACGTCTCCCTCTTTGCACCGACAAACAAGGTATCCGAAGCCGAGGAGTCATCGCTCGAGTTCAACCTTAGGTCGACCCAAGAGTTTCCTCCCCGCAAAGGGTCCCGACTAGGAGGAGTACCGCCGTCCGCAGGAGGACCGTTCTTATTACCCCCACCGGTCTAATTGTTTCCGCACCTACCCCAACTTCTCGCCAAATCAAAGGGGAAAGAAATCCGGAACTATGGTAAACCTCGTTACCGTGGAGGGTACGGATCTTCCTGTAAGACCTTCGTTTTCGAAATCGGGTCCGGCTCAAAGATTCCGTCGCCGACAAAGACCCAAAGAAGAAATAGAAATAGAAGGATCGCCGGGGAAGCCGTAGCCGCCGAGATTGCCTTCCTGGAGGAAATTCCGTAGTTGCCGAATATACACCGTTACCGGAATATACACCACCGCCCGACTACATACCACTTTTGGGAGGAAGCAGGTTCCATCCCCTCTCGCCACGGAGGATGAGGAAAATGTTCGCAAGATTGTCGCCACATTACCTCGGCCCGCATACTACAACGATAGCCGCAAGAAAAGAACTAGAACTACGCCGTTTCGCTCGACCGCAAACTTTGGTGAAAAGCTAAGCAAAGAAGGAAAACCGCCCCGTGTCGGAAATTCTACGAAGGATAGGGCGGTGTCAGTCAAATCCCGTCTTGGGCCCCGAGTAGAACCCGCCGTCATGATAGAAAAGCCAAGCAAGAGAATGAAGGCTAGCCCGCCTGTCATAGTATCAGGATTACAGATTAGGGAGGATACCACCTTCCAAGCATTTGGCCAACGGACCATCCGGTCCTAGACCTTCTGTCGCTAGAAGGATGGTGTGGCGTCCCACTACGGGGCAGCTGAGATTGAAACGCAGCCTCGAGAAAGAAAGTCTCGCCGGAGGCTGGAATCCGAAGAAAGTGCTACTGCGATGAAGGGGACTCATGAAAAAGGACCCGGCAACCATCGCATGACAACCACAAAGATACACAGAAAGCTCCGCTAGAAGATGCCATGGAAAAGTTGAGAACCGACATCCGACGGTTGGCAAAAGAAAGAGAAGAAAAGTTCGGAGATGAGATCGACTCATCGGAATTCATGGACAACGAATATGCGAAATCAACATGGTTGAGACACGAGCTTCATCGCCTTCTCAAGGTGCTCCTGCAGCCGCGTAAAGAGAGGAGTCGGAACCGATGAAGAGACGGCTTCGAGAAAAGGATAACACGATCGCTCAAATGGCGAAGAGGATGGAAGAGATGGCCGTAGCTCCGGCCACTCTCCGAGTCAAGTACAACCACATAGAGAGACACCCCCGAAGTCATTCACATCGTAGACGGAGGAAAGGAGATTACATCCGTCAATGGGGATGACCACGTGAAAAAGGATACAACACAAAGTATGATCCCCGAAAAGGATATCAAGAACTTGGTGGAACGACGAGTGCGAGAAGCCTTAGCACAATCGAAGAGCGGGACATCCATTCGGACGGGTAGACCTTACCCAAAAGAATTCGATGCTGTCCAATACCCGAAAGGCTTCGTACCACCTCTGTTCAAGACCTTCGACGGAACCGGGAACCCCCGACAGCATGTTGCACACTTTCGTGCCAGTTGTTGTAATGCGGCGGGAGCGATGCATTACTCTTCCGACGAGCTCGTCGGCGATCGTCGAGAATCGCCTTCGACCGGTATGCGAATTACCCAACGGTTCCGTGCAGACATTCTCAGAGCTAGAGAGCCTCTTCATTAAGCGATTTGCCGGAGCTCAGCACCACATCACTATAGGTGATTTAGTGGTAGAAAAACAAAGGCCGAATGAAACTCTAGTGGATTACATACTTCGATGGAGAAATTTAAGCATGAAGTGTGAACCACAACTGCAAGAACAACATGCAGTCGGCATCTTGCTTAAAAGCATTCACGGCCCGATAGCACTTCTCCTCAAGGGATTCACTATTAAGACTTTTGAGAAGTTGTTAAGCAAGGCCGGAAGCTTGCAAGAAGAGGCGAAGCAATTAAGTTTTGCAGACAAGACGGACAAGCGTAGCCGGTGAAGACCTTCGAGAAGAAATCCGGGGTCGTTGCAGCGGTTGACAAAGGCAAACAACCGATGCAAATACCACCGGAACGGCCGCAGAGCAACCACAACAAAATTACCGACGAACTCCGGTCCAGCTATCGGTCGTCTCCACAGTATGAACAACCGTCTCGTCCGCAACGTACATCGAGGGAGCTTCGAGCGAGAGAATATCCGTTCAAAAATGAAGCAAGCACCAAAGATGTTCCGTAGCTTAATGAAAACTCCGGATTTCCAAGTGCCAGAGCCCAAAAGACCGGAGGAAGTCAACAAGAAAGGTGATCCCAACTTTTGCCCCTACCATCGGATGCTTGGGCACAAGATAGAAGACCGCATTACCTTCAAAAGTTGGCTCAATGACAACCTTCGGAAAGGAAATATAACAATCCCGAAGGAGTACATGAAGGAACCCCAGAAAGGAGGATCCATCAATGTTATCTCAACCGATCCCGTCATTCCGATAGATCTCTATGCAACTGACGATGGATGGACTACCGCCTGGACAAGGTCTTCGAAGAAGATTTTAGATAACATCCGAACCGCTTCGGTGCGAGCTTCAATTCAGAGTTCGAGACCTGTTAAGCCGGTACTATCACTTGCGATAGAAGAACCACCTCGACAGAAGACAATCGAAGAGAAGAAGAAAATTGACGAAGAAGAGGGGACTGAGACTCCTAAGGCTAGACTAGGGGCTGCTTATCCTAGGATAGTTGTTTCCGATTCGGGGGAGAAATCCCTCGAACCTCTGATTTTGTATGATTATCTCGCTCACTTCGGTGGGATCATATAATGATAAGGGTGATGGCGTTGGCTACGTTTTGATCGTTTCTAACGATTACGTAACTAGCGACAATCCGGGCGTCGATTTCGATACCAACAACAATTCTCAAATCATACACGATCTCGACAAGCAAAATGACGAAGGAGACATCCATCAAGGAGGCTACGAGAGCTCAACAAGCAACGGCTCTATCTGTGAGTTTCGAGGAGCTCCAGTTACGATAGAGTTAGAGCCTTCAGATTTTGAAGATAATCCAGAAGAGCCAGTCATTCCGATTCGAGAGGAAACACCAGCAAACTCAACACTAGATTCGAAGAAATTACGAAGTCAACTTAAGAAGTGGAAGAGTTCTACCTCCGAGAATGGGTCCAAAAGACAAAGGAAAGCGGTGGTTGTTCAAGAATAACCAACCCCAGCAGAAGAAATACCCATTCGAGAAGAAGCCGAGACGCATGAGAATAAAGTGGACTACAACGTGCTAGCCCATCTTAGGAAACTACCGGCCAAGCCGAGCATTTACGACGCTCTCATCTTATCAAAGGAGATGAGAGAAGCTCGATCAAGGCCTTACTCGATCCCGAAATTTGCTTAGCTCAAATGGCCGGAGATTCCTCGGATGAGGTTTGCTCGTTAAAAGAACGACGAGGTGTTACCTTCACGGACAATGACCTACTACTTGGGACGCGAGATCACAACCGACCGTTGTACATTTCGGTTACAATTGGGAAATTTACACTCTCCGCAGTATTGGTGGATCCTCGGAGCATCAATCAATATAATGAGTCTTCGAACACTAGCATATTTGGAAATTGATGCTCGTGAGCTCGAGGCCGACAAAATGTTATTAAGAGGATTCAACCGTAAAGGAGAAAGAGCCCTCGGGTCAATAACGCTACCGATGAAGACCGGTGATTTAGCAAAGACAACCGCAAAATTTCATATAATCGATTCGAAACGTCGTTCAATGCTCTACTCGGGCCGACCATGGATACATGAAAACAGGATGGTACCATCATCTCCGCATCGGTGCATCAAATATTACGATGGAGGGGAACAGTGCATCAAAGGCGACTTAAAACCATTCTCCGTACATGAGATTGGAATCCATGAAGATGCAGCTTATTATGCACCGCCAAAGAAAACGATCTTCTCCAGAGATACCGTAACAAATGAAGCAAAGAAAGTTCGAGACAACGAAGAACTCGAAGTTCTAGTCCAACAGCTCACTCACCACTCCCTTCCGGCGAGATGGTGAAGGTTTCTCCACAACTCGCATCCGAGGTCGAGGCCGGGGACGAGGCCGTGGTAGAGACACTAGGACAATCGGACGGAGGAAACCAGCCATCAATGTTGATTGGGAAGATAGTTCCGAAGAAGAAAAAGAAATCAAGCAAGAAGCGGCAACAATAAGTCGAAAGAAGCCGCAATACAAGATCTCCCTCGAAGATGAAAAGAACGAAGAATACAAATCAATGTACGAGAAGATTAACCACTACGTACGTACTATGACCCTAACTCCGATCCATTCTAATAAGATCGAGGGTATGGAGGTCAAAGAGGTACGTAGTGACGGTGCAAAGCCGATCAAATTCTACCGCGGTGCTTCTTCCTCCAAAGCCGAGAATAATGTACAATTCGAAGATGTCACTTCATCGAATTGATGGAATTACCTTTGAGTGGTACTCTCCCCGTGTTCAAAATTTAATTCAACGTGGTTTCTTACCTCGACAATGGACAAAAGGCCAATCACAACATTTTGAAAAGTTATGGAATAACTCCGGTCGTCCTCCCAATTCAAAGTATGGACTCGGATTCGGCACGGTAGGGTCGGCTGACGATACCGAATTTTGCGTGGTTGTCACTTGCAAGTCCAATGAAAACCGCATGGAAACTACGGACGAACTCGAAGATTTACAAATTGGAGACGCTCCACCGAATTCGAAGAAGAAATTAAATCCACAATAGATGAGTTAATGGAAGTTAACTTAGGTACTAGCGAAGAGCCTAGACCTACCTTTGTTAGCTCCTTACTCAACAAAGAAGACTCCGAAGAAATAATCAAGTTATTAATGGAATTTAAAGACCGTTTTGCTTGGAGCTACGATGAAATGCCGAGGATTAGCTCCGGAGGTTGCAGTCCATAAGCTAGGAGTGGATCCTACTACGTTCCGATCGGACAAGGTCCCGTAAGAATGCGTCTAGAAATCGAACAACAAGTCATAGCCGAAGTTAAAAAGCTAATAGACGCTAAATTTGTCCGTGAAGAACAATACCCGACCTGGTTAGCCAATGTGGTACCGGTCGAAAGAAGAATGGTCGGATCGAATTTGTGTGGACTTCGCAGATTTAAACAAGGCATGTCCAAAAGATGAATTCCCTCTACCGATTCCAGAATCGATGATCGATATTGCTTCGACACATGAAATATTCTCGTTCATGGATGGATCTTCGGGATACAACAAGATAAAAATGGCTCCGGAAGATGAAAAGCTTACGAGCATTCGAACGCCGATCGGAGTATTTTGCTATACAAGGTGATGCCATTTGGATCGAAGAACGCAGGAGCAACCTACCAAAGAGCAATGACAAGAATTTTTGATGATCTCATCCACAATCAAGTCGAGTGCTACGTGGACGATGTCGTCATCAAAAGCAAAGTAAAGGAAAACCACCTGTATGATTTGAGAATTGTTTTCGAACGATTAAGACAATTTAACCTTAAGATGAATCCCTTAAAATGCGCCTTCGGCGTCACCTCCGGAAATTCTTAGGATTCGTTGTCCGACATCGTGGAATTGAAATCGATCCGGAGAAGATAAAAGCTATCTTAGAAATGCCGCCTCCCAAAACCTTAAAACAATTACGATCTTTTCAAGGGAAGCCGGCATATCTTCGACGCTTTATCTCAAACCCGTCGAGTAGGTGTCGACCTTTCTCGGCACTAGTTAAAAAGGACGCCAAATTTATTTGGGAAGAGAAATGCCGAAGGCCTTCGAAGACATTAAACAATATTTAATGACACCACTCGTCTTAGCAGCCCTGATCTCGGGTAGACCGTCGATACTTTACACCGCGGCTTTAGACGACTCTCTCGAGCCTCGTTAGCTTGGGTCAATGATGAGGGTAAAGAAAACGCTCTTTACTACTTAAGCCGTCGTTTACTTCCGACGGAAGTAAGGTATCCCGCAATTGAAAAGCATTGTTTAGCCCTGATCTTCGCCGCTCAAAAGCTCAGGCACTACATGCTTTCTCATAAGGTCAACCTAATCTCGAAGTTTAATCCATTGCAATACTCGATGACTCGTCCAACACTTTCCGGCAGACTTGCCAGATGGTCAATGATATTATTGCAATTCGATATAACTTTCGTGCCTCTGCATGCCGTAAAGGGACAAGTCTTAGCAGACTTCCTCGCAGCACACCCTTTGCCGGCCGAATCTCCTCTCAATGATGATTTGCCAGATGAACAAATAATGAATCTAGAAGACTTTGATGATCGACGTTGGGAATTATATTTCGACAGAGCATCTTCAGCACACAAAGACGAAGAATCGCGAGTGATAGTGCTCTGTGAAGCGTGAATCGGGCTAATCTTTATAACACCGGAGCGGGGATGTTAAGATACTCCTACCACTTGACGAACCGTGTACAAACAACAAAGCGGAATATGAAGCCCTCATAACGGGATTGGAATTAACTATTCAAATGGGGATAACGGACATCAACATCTACGGGGATTCACGAGTTAATCATTCAACGGATTGTCTGACGAGTACATAATTTTAAAGCCAAGACTCGAACAATACTTCCAAGTATGCCATACGAATTGTTGGAACAGATTCCAAATGTGACAATCTACAAAATTCCTAGAAAAGAGAATGCTTTAAGCAGATGCTTTAGCCCGTCTCACAAAAGAATTTGCCTGTTTGCAAGATGAATCGATGGAAGTGTCGGTTCACGGACGTCGAGTCCTATCACGGCTTGACATAGACATGATACACAAATCGAAGAAGAAAAAGAATCAGTTGCAGCGAAGTGATGTAAAACACGGAAGATTGGCGACGACCATTGATAGACTACCCGCAAACGAGAAAGCTACCGGACGATAGGTCGCTAGCCCATCGGATCAAGAAAAGAACTCCGTCCTACGCATTAATAAACAACACATTATACGGAAGGTCTTTTGATCAAATGTGGCTAAGATGCCTAAGCGGGTCCGAGGCCCGTGAAATTGTTAAAGAGGTGCATTCGGTACTGCGTGGCGCTCACCGATCGGGTCCAAAGATGAAAATGAAAATTAAAAGACTAGGGTACTACCGGCCCTCGATGATGACCGACCGCATGAAAATCGCCAAGAGCCGTCATCAATGCCAAGTGCACGGAGTGGTTCTACACCAACCTCCAAATGTGCTACACCCGACAATTGCGTCGTGGCCATTTGAATGTTGGGGCACGGATATAGTGGGTCCGATAGAACCACCATCTTCAAAAGGACATCGCTTCATTCTTGCGGCTACGGATTACTTTTCCAAGTGGGCGAGCAGTTCCACTTAGAGAAGTGAAAGCACACCACGTGCTACGGTTTTCAAGAACCAAGTTGTCTACCGTTTCGGAGTGCCGCGCAGGATCATCTCGGATAATGGGTCAGCATTCGAAGCACACAAATCAACAATTTTGTCGGGAGACACGGAATCGACCGGCGATACTCGACAATTTACTACCCAAGAGCAAACGGTCTCGCTGAGGCTTTTAATAAAACTCTCGTTCAAATCTTAAAGAAAACCTTGGACGATAATAAGAGAAATTGGCACGAGAAATTGTTAGAAGCCTTATGGGCCTACCGGACAACCTTCATAACTCCTACTCAAGCTACACCTTACGCTCTGGTGTATGGGTCCGAGGCAGTGTTACCTTTAGAGGTTCGGCTTCCTTCACTCGGAATTGCAGCTTGCAAACAAGATCACGACGAAGAAAACGCCGGATTACGACTCGAAGAATTAGAAAGCTTGGAAGGGAAAAGACTTGCAGCGCAACAAGAATTTAGAACTATACCAAGCTAAGATGGTTCAAGCCCATGACAACCGGGTCCGCCCGAGAACCTTCAAAGTTGGTGACTTAGTTCTCGTCCTCAAGAGACCTATTCTTGCACACCGCAAGATAGGAGGAAAATTTGAACCCACTTGGGAAGGACCATTTGTGGTCGAAGCGATATACTCGGGAGGTTCCTACCGGCTAGTGAATCGCTGTGGAGAACGACATATGCTTCCGATCAACGGACGATACTTGAAAAAGTATTACGCTACCTGATGTTTCGAAGGAATGAATTCTTCATCCCTAAGAAACACGGGCGGAGTAATTACTTATGATTGGGTCCGAACAAAAAAAAAAAAAAAAAAAAAAATCTTAAAAAATGACAAACACCAAATTCACATGAACATTAAATAAACGATAAAATAAAATAAATCATTAAAAGATAAACGAAATCAACATCTCAAATTCCATCCTTCCAAACTTCAAATCAAATTTGATCTTTCCAAATTCCAAATCCAATCTCGATCAAGTTTCAAACTTGATCTTCCAAATTTCAAATCAAATCTTAAATCAAATTTCAATCGAGTTCAAACTCATCCTTCCAAATCTCAAATTCAATCTTTCCAGATTCTAAATCTCTATCAAATTTCAAATCCACTCTCGATCAAATTTCAAATTTGATCTTTCCAAATTCCAAGTCAAATCCTCAATCAAATTTCAAATCCACTCTCGATCAAATTTCAAATTTGATCTTTCCAAATTTCGAATCAAATTCTCAATGAAATACATCAAATTCAAATCAAACTCTTTTGGGTCGAGGATTTTACATCCAAGACTGCACTGCTTTAGGATTCTTTTCCTATTGCACTGAAATACATCAAATTTAAAATCTTTTGGGTCGAGGATTTTTACATCCAAGACTGCACTGCTTTAGGATTCTTTTCCTATTGCACTGAAATACATCAAATTTAAACTCTTTTGGGTCGAGGATTTTACATCCAAGACTGCACTGCTTTAGGATTCTTTTCCTATTGCACTGAAATACATCAAATTTAAACTCTTTTGGGTCGAGGATTTTTACATCCAAGACTGCACTGCTTTAGGATCCTTTTCCTATTGCACTGAAATACATCAAATTCAAACTTTTGGGTCGAGGATTTTACATCCAAGACTGCATCGCTTTATGATCCTTTTCCTATTGCACCGAAATACATCAAATTCAAACTTTTGGGTCGAGGATTTTACATCCAAGACCGCACCGCTTCGTGATTCTTTTCCTATCGCACCGAAATACATCAAATTTAAACTCTTTTGGGTCGAGGATTTTTACATCCAAGACCGTACCGCTTTAGGATTCTTTTCCTATCGCACTCGAAATACATCAAATTTAAACTCTTTTGGGTCGAGGATTTTACATCCAAGATCGCACTCGCTTTAGGATTCTTTTCCTATCGCACCGAAATACATCAAATTTAAACTCTTTTGGGTCGAGGATTTTTACATCCAAGATCGCACTCGCTTTAGGATCCTTTTCCTATCGCACTCGAAATACATCAAATTCAAACTTTTGGGTCGAGGATTTTACATCCAAGATCGCACCGCTTTAGGATCCTTTTCCTATCGCACTCGAAATACATCAAATTCAAACTTTTGGGTCGAGGATTTTACATCTAAGACCGCACTCGCTTCAAGATTCTTTTCCTATTGCACTCGAAATACATCAAAATCAAACTCTTTTGGGTCGAGGATTTTACATCCAAGATCGCATCGCTTTAGGATTCTTTTCCTATCGCACCGAAATACATCAAATTTAAACTCTTTTGGGTCGAGGATTTTTACATCCAAGACCGCACTCGCTTTAGGATTCTTTTCCTATCGCACCGAAATACATCAAAATCAAACTCTTTTGGGTCGAGGATTTTACATCCAAGATCGCACTCGCTTGTAGGATTCTTTCCCTATTGCACTCGAAATACATCAAATTCAAATCAAACTTTTGGGTCGAGGATTTTACATCCAAGATCGCACCGCTTTAGGATTCTTTCCCTATTGCACTGAAATACATCAAATTCAAATCAAACTTTTGGGTCAAGAATTTTACATCCGAGACTGCACTGCTTTAGGATTCTTTTCCTATTGCACTGAAATACATCAAAAATAAAACTATTGAGGTTAAGGATTTTATATCCAACGCCACTTTGCTCTGAGATCTCTTCTCATTGCAAAGATTCAATCTAATCAATTCAATTTTCTTTCGAGGTTGGAGATGTTACATCTAAAACCTCGTAACTCCAATTTTAATTTCAAATCAAATCCTTCAAATTAATTTTGACAAACTTCAATCTAAATTGAAACTCCAAACTAAAATTTAAACTCACACATCAAAACATAAATTGAAACAAAATAAAATCTAAATCGAAATTCCCCGCGATCATGTGATTTGGGATTCACCTACTTTTCCTTTCCCAGCCGAGAGTTCAAGAATCTCCGGTTCCGGAGATATACTTGACACTCCCCGGCAGAAACTCTTCTACTTCGTCCTAAGTTCGTCACTTGGACATCCGTGTTGGTTTTGTTGATCGCTTCGGTCAACACCAATACGCGCGGTGTGCTCCGTCGACTCACCACACCTATTGGGGGTCCATTTGTTGACCTCATTTTTGATGAGGTCTTCCCTTCTTCTTTTAGTGCTTAGGATCTAGCCTTAGGCTTTTCCTTTGACTATCTTAGAGGACTAGAATTGGGACCCGCCTTTTAGAAATTCAAACCACTTCTAAAATCCCTGCAAACTCCACAAACTTGACTATAGACCCCTAATCACCTAGAGGGTTGAAATCAAATGTGGAAGTTTAAAGGATGAGTTCCTATAGGACTCTTTGGCCTTAGGATCGCCTCAGGTGGCTCGGTGCCAGTAAAGGGGCCGACTTACACTACACTTACACACTACATTTCCACACACTTCCTAAAACCACACCCATACCCAACTTAACCTCCCGACTCATGTAGGTGATTCACATGGATGGTCCTTAACCCCTAAGCCCTCGAGCAAGAGGGTTAGGAACAACATAGATGAATGCCTCAAATGAGTCCTTTCATGGCTCATATGGGCTTGAAATGGTTTCATGGCTCAACCAAAATGATTTCTTTCCACCTAAATTCACCCAATCTTCAATTTCCCAAATTTTCAATTTTTGACCCCGGGACCCTACACCTACTAAACCTACCCAAAACCTTCAAATTACTCCAAATTTTTGCAAAATTTCCAAATTACCCAAAATTTTTCAAAATCAATCCCAAACATCTCCACATCACTCAAATTGATCATCCATACCCAAAAATACCAAAAATTCCAAAAATACCCCCCAATACCCTCCAAATACCCAAAATACCCTTCTTGGCCTAAAAATCCAAAAATTCAGAAAATTCCCAGAAAATTCGAGAAAATCCTAAATATTCCCAATTTCATTTTGTCCAACTACACCATGGGCCAATTTTGTCAATTTACCCTACTTTTGTCAAAACCCCCAAATTGACCCATTATAACCCAAAGTGAACCCAATGTCAAACCAAACCTATCCAATTGACCCAAATTCTGGTCCAATTCAATTCTAAACTTCACTTCAACATTCCCAATACCAATCTAGACCAAATCCAAGTCCAATTTGGTTGACATTTGGATCCAATTCCACTTTTGGCCTTAAAGCCCAATTTGGACCCATGACCCAAACTTAACCCAAACTCACCCAATTCAACTCCAATTAACCTCAAATCTTTTCTAAATCTTCCTTAACATTCCCACAAACAAAACCCTAACATGATTTGCCCAAAATTTGAACCCAAACCCCACTCAAACTCAACCCAAGGTTAAAAGGCCCATTTTCGACCTAAGCCCAAACCTAACCCAAATTCAACCCAATTCAAATCCAAATTATCCCCAATTTGTTTCAAATCACTCATGACACATCCATGAGCTAAACCCAACAATTATTTGGCCCAACCTCTTTACAAAATTCCCATCCATAAATTCATTTTTAAACTTAAGGGCCCATTCCTTAAACCCTCCTAAAAGCCCATTTCCTTCAAAATTCAAAAGCCCAAATCATCCTAAAGCCCACATGACACTTCCCCTCATCATCCATTTGATCAAAATCACCCCTAAGTTGAAAAATCATCAATTAAACCATTCCAAATCAAGCCACATGTCAAATAACCCCCTAAATACCAAATATTTCTAAAACCTTTTTTCATGAAATAAGCCAACCTTTTCCCAAGCCAAATGGAGCCATGAACAAGCCATTCTCAAGCCACATGAAGCCATGAGGGCTTTGACTTGTCATTAGTCCATTTATGGCAAGAAGAGGGGGATCTTTCTTAAGCCTCCCTTAAGCTTTTTTTACCTTAAGCATGTCACACTCTAAACCATGCTTTGCCACCTAATCCTCGATGGAGACTCCACCACACATGGGAGGTTGACCCACCCGACCTCCTCGGCCCAAAACCAGGTCTTGGGGAGGTGCACCCAACCCATTTGCATGGGTTGACCAAAATAAGCTAAAATGGCCACTTCCCCTTTCTACTTTGATTCAACCACTTTACACATGGCATTTGCCAATTGCCTACACTAAACCCCGACCACGACCCACCGACCAAGATGGTGACCATTGCTCGGCCGGCCGGCCACTGGGCCGCCGGAAAACACCATGGCCGAGAGCTCACATGTGAGCCAACATTGAAATTCTCACTTGCTCGAGCCGCCCCATGCCTAGTGATCACCATGGTCGTTCTTCTCCTCACCGAGCAGGCTGATCCCAAGCCCTAACTCCCCACGGGAGGCCCCCGACCAGCCTCATTTAAACTCCACCCCTCTCGGCCATGAGAAGGGGAGAAGCATAAACCTTGCCAAAACTCCGCCAAAATTGTTCCGGACCCTCCTCCACCCTTAGAGCACTTGATCCCCAAGTGAAATTCCCCTGCCATTTCTCCTCTCGTAAGCTCGATTTCGTAGTTGAAATTCCACCCAAAACCAGGACACTTCTCCACGAGTGAGCCAATTCCCAAATTGATTGGCTCTACACCTTCACCGGACCAAGAGAAGGTGTCCACCATCAAAAGCCCCATCTCCGGACCACCCGGTTGCTCCGGCCTCCAAGCTTTGTGATCGGGCTTGGTCGAAATCATATCCGGACAATTCACCGGACCAGGAGACTTCATCCGGAGCTTGCGGGACCCAATCAAAGGTGCAACAACTCTCGGATTGAAGCCACACTTCTCCGAGCCAAGGTATGAGCTAACTCTTCATCCCGAGCTTCTGAAGATTCTCCATTTCAAATGCCTTAGTTTCAATGCATGTTAACCGTATAGATGTGTTCGTCTCTTCAAGACGAATCCATAGAGTATAAGAACGTAAAAATCCATTGAGAATCGAGTGAGATCTTAGGGATTTAGTGTGGACGGCACTCGGGTGAGAACACTTGGGGACGATGAACGGATGCCGTCCATTCAATACACGCGCACGGACGGCCAGGATCGCGTCGGTCCAGGAGATGGTACGAGAACCGCGGGGCCCGGGCTGCTGACTCAGGTGGCGGCGTCGAATGGGAGCGCGCCGCGTGGTCTTTCGGAGCTGCCGAGGATGCGCTGGCGCCGCGTGGATAAATAGAAAAATAGGGTATTTTCTAATTTATTTAATTCCCTAAACTTCAAAAATTTATATCTCTGTGTAGAAAAATCAGAAAAATAAAATAAAAATACCCTCTTGCTCAGTGAAGAAAGGAGAATAATGTGGAAAAGAAATCACTTAATTTCATCAAATATTTTATTTTTTATAATTTATTTACTCTCTGCATTGTTTTAATTCTCCATGCATGCATACAATTCACCATGGCATGAGACCATAAGGCTTTTGAAGCCTCTGAATTTGGGAACATTCCCGAATTTTCCAAAGTCGAAGGTCATCCCTATGAAGAGTTCTTGATTTTTCAAGTTCGAGTCATCTGTTTTGAGTATTTTAATTCCAGTAAATAGCATGTTGTGAAATAAATTCTAGGAAAATTTGGTGATGTTCCTTATGACCGGAGAACCCTAGGAAAAATAGGTTTTGACTTAGTTCATTCAAAACAACACTAATTGGCTTAAACACCCAAAATAGGTCTTTAATTAATTAGAGTTAACCGGGCATCAAATTGACTTGAAATCAATTCTCCACAGACCTTTAGGATCAGAGGAATCCACCATAAAAATTTGAGGTCAATTGGACATGGTTAGCCCCACTAATTGGGTTGATTAAGTCACTTAGCCATTTTAAACTTTAAAAATTCATAACTTTTAAAATACTTTTCAAAAATTCACCAAATTGGTTTTGGAGCCTCTCGGATATCAGGGGAATCTAAAAAAATTAAAATTTCAATTTTCTAAAAAAGTTGATTTTTTAATAATATTTTAATATTTTTAATAATTAAAAAATAATAAAAATCACAAAAATAATAAAATTCACCAAAATGTCACATTTTGAATTTTAATCACTTAGGAACAAATCCCACATTTTTCTTAGGTCTATTTAGTGAGATATTGAATTTTAAAGCCCTAAGGTAATTTTAAAATTAAAAAAATGTATTTTCTAGCATTTTCACTAAAATAATTATAATAAATCATAGAAAAATCAGAAAATTGCAAAATTTGCTTCTCCGGTTTCCATGATATCAGAGAGATTTTTGAAAAATATAAAACCCATTTTTCAACATCTATTTTATTTTTAAATTAATTAACACTCCAAAACTCAAAATAATTATAATAAAAATAATATAATTCAAAAAATTACCAAAATTGGTTCAAGTGCTTCTCTGGTCATTAGGAATGTCCCCTAATTTTCTTAAGGACAGAAACTTTCCCTTGGTCATGTTATTAAATTTTCCTTGAAAATCTCTATTTTCCACCAAAAATAATTATATAAATAAATTAAATACAGAAAAATCACATTTTCTCCTCTCATGTCTTTATTGACATATGAGTGAAGTCACATAAAAATTTCGGAGTTCATTTAAGTTCAATTTAGTGAGCTATGAAATTATTAAGCTTAAGGGGTAAAATGGTAATTAAACTTTTAACCCTTAATTAAAACTTTAGGTTTAATAAAAAATTAACAAGTAAAATATTTGATCTTAATCTGATTTGGATGATTGAAATTTAAATAATTAAAGGGTAGAAACTCATTAAACAATTTTTAAAATGATTAAACTTTAATTAAATAATAGATTAAATTTGGAAGAATAATAAAATTGGAATTATTAAAATAAGGGATATTTATTAGGAAGAAATTTATTCTTTAATTTAAAATCCCTAAATTAATCATCTCATTAATATTCAACTCTTAATTAAAATGATAATTCGAATTCAAAATATTAAAAGACTTAATCATTAAACTAAAATTAAATTATTAAACTCTTTCAAAAATTTCAATTAAAATTAAAGATAAAACTAAATTAAAAATTAAATTAAATTAAGTAAATTAAATTGGATTAAATTAAATTAAATTAAAATTAAATTAAATAATTAAATAAAATTAAATTAAGTCAATTAAATTAAATTAAATTAAATTAAATCAATTAAAATTAAATTAAATTAAATCAATTAAATTAAATTAAATTAAATTAAATTAAATTAAATTAAATT
Organism: Papilionanthe hookeriana x Papilionanthe teres; assembly: GCA_022702705.1. Taxonomy (NCBI): domain Eukaryota; kingdom Viridiplantae; phylum Streptophyta; class Magnoliopsida; order Asparagales; family Orchidaceae; genus Papilionanthe; species Papilionanthe hookeriana x Papilionanthe teres. Next base: position 78,042,586 of record CM040431.1, read on the forward strand.
AAATAATTAAATTAAATTAAATTAAACAATTAAATTAAATTAAATTAAATTAAATTAAATTAAATTGAATAATTAAATTAAATTAAATCAAATCAAATTAATTAAACACCAAATCAAATTAAATTGAACTATATTAAACTAAATTAAAACTCAATTAAATTAAGTTGAATTAAATATAACATCACCTAAGACATAAAGAATTCAAAATAAATGTAAAGCAACTTGAACACTATTCCAAATTTAAACCCTTTAACTTAAATCAAATCATTTGAATACTAATTTACCCTCGAAAGCTTTGATTATTATAACTCCTAAATGGAACATCAAATGAAGTGTTACCTCACTCATAGGATATTCAAATGTCCTAGTTCACCGAGCAAGTTAACAAGACTTGAAAACCTCGGACGATCGATTCATTTATATAATTAAATTCATTTGGACTTAAAACAATCCTAGAAATATTGAAAAGATGTTTAAGATTCTTCTTAAGCACTTCCTCAATATGATAGGATATTTATAAGAACAATTGGACTTAATTGTCCTTTGATGAAGAAAATCGTCCTCAAACAAAAACACAAAGAACCTAGACGTCATAGGAGTTGACTAGCTATAGGATTAGGAATTTGGTAGAAAACAATAACCTTTCCCCTAGCTTTACCTAGGAACTTGCTTAAATATTCTAAAACTGAAATTTACTTTAACCCTTAATTAAAACTTTAGGTTTAATAAAAAATTAACAAGTAAAATATTTGATCTTAATCTGATTTGGATGATTGAAATTTAAATAATTAAAGGGTAGAAACTCATTAAACAATTTTTAAAATGATTAAACTTTAATTAAATAATAGATTAAATTTGGAAGAATAATAAAATTGGAATTATTAAAATAAGGGATATTTATTAGGAAGAAATTTATTCTTTAATTTAAAATCCCTAAATTAATCATCTCATTAATATTCAACTCTTAATTAGCCACACCTTTAGGATAGTCCCTAAAACTGAAACCAAAACTAAGTTAAAAGTCATTGCAAGATAAAATTCACCGCCACAACATTTCAAAATATAAAACAACTCAAAATTTAATCACAAACAGAACACAAAACTACAATTGCAACTAAATTAAAACGCCCTGTTGGATGATCGAGAATACCTCGGATGATGTAACCTACGTGTTGCTAACGGGATTTCCCACGGTCTAAATGAAAGTGTGGAACTCATTCAGTTGAGTTTAGCAAATTCATCTGGACTAAGTGAATCCGATAAAAATAATGATGCCGGAAGGATGGAACCAGTGGGATCTTAACCTAGGTGTCGTTATAATCAACTTTAAGATTTGTTTTAATCAAAATAAAAAAAAACACTTGGAAATTAAGACTTCTCTAAACCAAAACACTTCTCTCATCCCCGATTTATGATTTCTAAAACTAAACCTCTCGCAACAACAAGGAGCTTAGAGCATGGTGGGCAACGACGGCCATCGTCGTCAGCAAAACTTAAACCTACTTCAAGCAAAATCTTCTTAGAATTAAAACAACAAAGCCATAGGATTTCGAGGTAGCTTGCCTAGTGCAACATAAATCCTCAACTCTTCGTTAGGCATTTGCATTGCAAATTAAGCCCTAACCGGTCTTAGGATTCCGAGGTAGTCGTCCGATACGACATAAACCCTCACATCTTCTAGAGTTATTTGTTTGATTTTATCATACAAATATAAGCCCTAATTAATTAAAATTGGCGAAGATTGAAATACTAAATAAACATTAGGACTTTCCTAAATTCAAGCCAAACAATAGGATAGTCGGGAAATTACCGAAGTTCACTTCGAATCGAGTGATTTCTCCTACCTTTCTTCCTTTGGATTAACAAAACAAAATGTTCCAAATTTGATCCATTCACTATTGAAATTCCAAAATTCAATCTTTGAAAACTTTAAACTTTGAAATTCTTGAGAGCGGGAATTATTGGTTATTATCGAGAGTTTTCTTAGGTGATTCCCGTCACTTAAGATGTAATTAACTATAGGGGCTTGCCCTTATAGGGAATTCTAAAGAACCCGAGTAATATAAACCACTTTTAATGTTTTCATATTAAGCGGGGAAACTTGTTCGGTTTATAAAATTGGTTTGCGGACGAAACGGATGTCACAAATCTTCTAGTTTATTTAATAGAGCCCCACCGTCGAGCGGTGCGTCCATCCTTAGGGATAGATACACGGTTTGTGGTGCGGTGCTCGTTTATATAAACTATTTGGGATGTGAGATCGGTTTAATCTCATATCTTAAAACCTTCAAATTTAAAATTATTTTCAAAATCAAATACTACTTTTCAAATTATTTATTATAATTAAATTAAAAATTCGCCGACAGCTTCTGTTAGGCGACCCCCTTTTCAAAATAAAACACACGACCTAAAAAATGCCGACAGTTCTTCTCATCTTTGAGAGAGATCTTGAATTGCGGCTTCTTCTGACTTATTGTCACTGCTTCTTGTTTGATTTCTTTTTCTTCTTCAGAACTATCTTCCCAATCAACATTGATGGCAGGTTTCCGCTGTCCAACTGTCCCAGCGTCTCTACCACGGCCTCGTCCCCGGCCTCGACCTCGGATGCGAATTGTGGAGAAACCTTCACCATCTCGCCGTAAGGGAGTGGTGAGTGACTGTTGGACTAGAACTTCAGGTTCTTCATTGTCCCGAATTTCTTTTGCTTCATTCGTTATGGTATCTCTGGAGAAGATTGTTTTCTTCGGAGGTGCATAATAAGCTACATCGTCATGGATTCCGATCTCATGTACGGAGAATGGTTGTAAGTCACTTTTGATGCACTGTTCCCCTCCATCGTAGTATTTGATGCACTGATGTAGAGATGATGGTACCATCCTGTTTTCATGTATCTATGGTCGGCCCAGTAGAGCGTTGAACGACGTTTCTGAATCAATTATGTGAAATTTTGCGGTTGTCTTTGCTAAGTCACCGGTCTTCATTAGTAGCGTTATTGACCCGAGGGCTCTTTCTTCTTTACGGTTGAATCCTCTTAATAACATTTTGTCGGCTTCGAGCTCGCGAGCATCAATTTCCAAATATGCTTAGTGTCCGAAGACTCATTATATTTATTGATGCTCCTGGATCCACCAATACTCCGGAGAGTGTAAACTTCCCGATTATGAGCCGAAATGTACAACGGTCGGTTGTGGTCTGTCGTCCCAAGTAGTAGGTCATTGTCCGTGAAGGTAACACCTCGCTGTTCCTTTAACGAACAAACCTCATCTAAGGAATCTCCAGCCATTTGAGCTAAGCAAATTTCCGGATCAAGTAAGGCCTTGACCAGAGCTTCTCTCATCTCTTTTGATAAGATGAGGGCGTCGTAGATACTCAGTTTGGCCGGTAGTTTCCTAAGATGGGCTAGCATGTTGTAGTCCACTTTATTTCCATGTGTCTCGGCTTCTTCTCGAATGGGTATTTCTTCTGCTGGGGTTGGTTCTTCTTGAACAACCACACCTTTCCTTTGTCTTTTGGACCCATTCTCGGAGGTAGAACTCTTCCACTTCTTAAGTTGACTTCGTAATTTCTTCGAATCTAGTGTTGAGCTTGTCGGTGTCTCCTCCTGAATCGGAATGACGAGGCTCTTCGGATTATCTTCGGAATGCTGAAGGCTCTAACTCTATCGTGATCGGAGCTCCTTGAAACTCGCGAGATAGATTCGTTGCTTGTTGAACTCTCGTAGCCTCCTTTATGGATGCCTTCTTCGTTATTTTGCTCGTCGAGATCGTGTATGATTTGAGAATTGTCGTTGATGTCAAAATCGATGTCCGGATTGTCGCTAGTTACGTAATCGTTAGAAACAGTCAAAACGTAGCCAACGCCATCACCCTTATCATTATATGATCCAACCGAAGTGAGCGAATAATCATACAAAATCGAGAGGTTCGAGGGATTTCTCCCCGAATCGGAAACAACTATCCTAGGATAAGCGGCCCCTAGTCTAGCCTTAGGAGTCTCGATCCTCTCTTCTTCGTCGATTTTCTTCTTCTCTTCGATCGCCTCCTGTTGAGGTGGTTCTTCTATCGCAAGTGATAAGTACCGGCTTAACGGGTCTCGAACTACGAATTGAAGCTTGCACCGAGGCGGTACGGATGCTCGTCTAAAATCTTTTCGAAGACCTCGTCCAGGCGGTAGTCCATCCATCGTCAGTCGTATAGGGATCTATCGGAATGATGGGATCAGTTGAGATAACATTGACGGAACCTCCTTTATGGGGTTCCTTCATGTACTCCTTCGGGATCGTTATATTCCCTTTCCGAAGGTTGTCATTGAGCCAACTTTTGAAGGTAATGCAATCTTCTATCTTGTGCCCAAGCATCCGGTGGTAGGGGCAAAAGTTGGGATCACCTTTCCGTTGACTTCCTCCGGTCTTGTAGGCTCGGCAGCTGGAAATCCGGAGTCTTCATCGGACTACGGAACATTTTCGGCACTCGCTTCATTCTTGAACGGATATTCTCTCGCTCGAGCTCCCTTAATGTACGTTGCGGACAAGGCGGTTGTTCATACTTGCGGAGATGGCCGATAGTCTGGGTCGGGGTTCGTTGGTACTCATGTTGGGGTTGCTCGCGTCCGTTACGGTGGTATTTGCATCGGTTGCTTGCCTTTGTCAAGCCGCTGCAACGATCCCGGATTTCTTTTCAAAAGTCTTCACGAGATTTTGCTTGTCCGTCTTGTCGGTGAAACTTAATTGCTTCGCCTCCTCTTGCAAGCTTCCGGCCTTGCTTAACAACTTCTCGAAAGTCTTAATAGTGAATCCTTTGAGGAGAAGTGCTATCGGGCCGTGAATGCTTTTAAGTAAGATGCCGACTACATGTTGTTCTTGTAATTGTGGTTCACACTTCATGCTTAGGTTCCTCCATCGAAGTATGTAATCCACCAAAGTTTCATTCGGCTTCTGCTTCTCTACCACTAAATCACCTATAGTGATGTGGTGTTGAGCTCCGGTGAATCGCTTAATGAAGAGGTTTTCCAGCACTGAGAACGTCTTCACCGAACCATTTGGTAATTCTGCATACCAGTCGAAGGCAATTCCTGACAGACTGCTGACGAACTGTCGGAAGAGCAATGCATCGCTCCCGCCGGCATTACAACAACTGGCACGAAAGTGTGCAACATGCTGTCGGGGATTCCCGGTTCCATCAAATGTCTTGAACAGAGGTGGTACGAAGCCTTTTGGGTATTGGACAACATCGAATTCTTCCGCGTAAGGTCTACCCGTCCGAATGGATGTCCCGCTCTTCGATTGTGCTAAGGCTTCTCGCACCTGCTGTTCCACCAAGTTCTTGATATCCTTTTCAGGGATCATACTTTGTGTTGTATCCTTTTTCAGTTGATCATCCCCGTTGACGGATGTAATCTCCTTTCCTCCGTCTACAATGTGAATGACCTGCGGGGGTGTCTCTCTTTGTGGTTGCATTTGACTCTGGAGAGTGGCTAGAGCTACAGCCATCTCTTCCATCCTTTTCGTCATTTCGGCGATCGTGTCGTCTTTCTCCTGAAGCTGTCTTCTCATCAGTTCTGGCTCCTCTCTTTCTGCGGCTGCAGGAGCACCTTGCGAAGCTGATGAAGCTCGTGTTTCGACCATGTTGATTTCTGCATATTCTTCGTCCATGAATTCCGATGAATCAATCTCGTCTCCGAACTTTTCTTCTCTTTCTTTTGCCAATCGTCGGATATCGGTTCTCAACTTTTCCATGGCATCTTCTAGCGTGGCTTTACGTGTGTCCTCGCGGTTGTCATGCGATAGGCTGCCGGGTCCCCTTTTCACGAGTCCCCTTTATCGCAGTAGCACTTTCTTCGCATTCAAGTCCCCGGCGAGACTTTCCTTCTTGGGCCGTTGTTTCAATCTCAACTCGCCCAGGTAGTAGGACGCCATACCATCCTTCTAGCGGCGGAAGGTCCAGGACCGGATGGTCCGTCGGCCAAATGTCTGGAAGGTGGTATCCTCCCTAATCTGTAATCCCGAGACGACGACGGGCGGACTAGCCTTCATTCTTTTACTTGGCTTTTCCGTCATGATGGCGGGTTCTACTCGGGGCCCAAGACGGGATTTGGTCGGCACCCGCCCTATCCTTCGTAGAATCTCCGATACGGGCAGCTTTTCCTTCTTTGCTAACTTTTCTACCAAAGTTTGCAGTCGAGCAAACGACGTAGTTCTAGTCCTTTTCTTGCGGTTATCGTTGTAGTATGCGGGCTGAGGCAATGCGGTAGCAATCTTGCGAACATTTTCCTCGTCCTCTGCGGCGGAGAGGGGATGGAACTCGCTTCCTCCCAAAAGTGGTATGTATTCGAGCAGCGGTGTATATTTTGGCAGCGGTGTATATTCGAGCAGATTCGGGATTTCCTCCAGAAAGCAATTTCAGCGGCTACGGCTTCTCGGCGATCCTTCTACTTCGTTTCTTCTTTGGGTCCTCGTCGGTGATGGAATTCTTGAGCTAGACCCGATTTCGAAAACGGAAGGTCTCACGAGAAGATCCGTACCCTCCACGGTAACAGGCTCACCATAATTCTGGATTTCTTTCCCCTTTAATTTGGAAAAAGTCGGGGTAGGTGCAGAAACAACTAAACCAGTTGGGGTAGTAAGAACAGTTCTCCTGCGGACAGCAGTACTCCTCTCGATCGGGATCCTTCGCGGGGGAGGAAACTCTTGGGTCGACCTAAGGTCGAACTCGAGCGGCGGCTTCTCGGCTTCGGATACCTTGTTCGTCGGTGCAAAGAGGGAGACGTCGGTAATTTTGACATTCGTGTTTTCAAATCCTTGTCAAATCGGATGATCCCATTGTCGGGCAGACTCATCCTTATAGATAGCGAAGTCCGATCCGTTGGTGAAGGAGAAAATCAGCTTTGGGGCTTCCATTTCGCAGGGGTAGATTCTGGTTGTCAGTCCCAAGTTATGCTTCTTTTCTTTAGGACGAAAAGAAAGGAATTGAAAAGAGTCCGAACACATTCTTGTTCATGTATTTATAAGAAGGAATCATTCGTTAAAAGAATCATTTATTAGAGGGTTCGTTTATTTAGAACGGAATGTTCAAAGGTGTAGAGAAGGTAAGGAATCCGATTCAGAGTTGGAAAGGAAAAGAAAGTCTTATGCAAGACTTCTCGACTCGAAGGATCACTCCTAAACTAACACCTATTGGGGTCCACCCCACCTCGAAATGAGGTAAAAGGATCTCGGAACCTCTCTGTTTAGGGGTGTCTAAACAAATGGCTCCTAAATCCGAGAGAATGTTAGGCTATACTTGTCCAAGGTAGAAATGAACATAGTATTCCAACGGAAAGAAGGGTAGTTTGACCCATTAAGGACATTGATACACTACCGATTTTTGAAAGCAGATTTATCTGATTATAATGGAGAGAGGAATTGTCCCCAGCGGAGTCGCCAGAAGTTGTCGGCATATTTTTAGGTTGTCTGTTTTATTTTGAAAAGGGGTTCGCCTAACAGAAGTTGTCGGCGAATTTTTAATTTAATTTAAATAAATAATTTTGAAAAGTAGTATTTGATTTTGAAAATAATTTTAAATTTGAAGGTTTTAAGATATGAGATTAAACCAATCTCACATCCCAAATAGTTTATATAAACGAGCACCGCACCACAAACCGTGTATCTATCCCTAAGGATAGACACACCGCTTGACGGTGGGGCTCAATTAAATAAACTAGAAGATTTGTGACATCCGTTTGGTCCGCGAACCAATTTTATAAGCCGACAAATTCCCCGCTTAATATGAAAGCATTAAACGGGGTTTATATTACTCGGGTTCTTTAAAATTCCCTATAAGGGCAAGCCCCTATAGTTAATTACATCTTAAGTGACGGGAATCACCTAAGAAAACTCTCGATAATAATCAATAATTCTGCTCTCAAGAATTTCAAAGGATTGAATTTTGGAATTTCAACAGGGAATGGATCAAATTTGGAACATTTTGTTTTGGGAATTCAAAGGAAGAAAGGTAGGAGAAATCATAGATTCGAAGTAAACTTCGATAATTTCCCGACTATCCTATTGTTTTGCTTGAATTTAGGAAAGTCCTAATATTTATTTAATGTTTTGATCTTGCCAATTTTAATTAATTAGGGCTTATATTTGTATGATAAAATCAAACAAATAGCCTCGAAGATGTGAGGGTTTATCGTCGTACCGAACGACTACCTCGAGTCCTAAGACCGGTTAGGGCTTAATTTGCAATGCAAATGCCTAACAAAGAGTTGAGGATTTATGTTGCACTAGGCAAACTACCTCGAAGTCCTATGGCTTTGTTATTTAATTCTAGGAAAGTTTTCGTTGAAGTAGACTCAAGTTTTCTTGATGACGATGGCCGTCTTCGCCCACTATGCTCCGAGCTCCTTGTTGTTGCGAGAGGTTTAGTTTTAGAAATCATAAATCGGGGATGAGAAAAGTGTTTTGGTTTAGAGAAAATCTTAAAATCCAAGTGTTTTTTATGTTTTATTTAAAACAAATCTTAAAGTTGATTATAACGACACAGGTTAAGATCCCACGGTTCCATCCTTCGGCATCATTATTTTTATCGGATTCACTTAGTCCAAATGAATTTGCTAAACTCAAGCTGAATGAGTTCCACACTTTCATTTAGACCATGGGAAATCCCGTTAGCAACACGTAGGTTACATCATCAGAGGTATTCCGATCATCCAACGAGACGTTTTAATTTAGTTGTAATTGTAGTTTTGTGTTCGTTTGTGATTAAATTTTGAGTTGTTTTATATTTTAAAATGTTGTGGTGGTGAATTTTATCTTGCAATGACTTTTAATTTAGTTTTGGTTTCAGTTTTAGGGATCTATCCTAAAGGTGTGGGTTTTCATGCAACGAGTTGTTTATCATGCGAGAAAGTAAGTGCGATGCGATTGCAATAATGTAAATTGCAAGAAAGTAAATTGCAATAAAATAAAAGTGTACCTGGAGGGTCTTCCCGTCATCCCAAGCCGCACTTAAAACACAATTAGAATATTTAAGCAAGTTCCTAGGTAAAGCTAAGGGAAGGGTTATGGTTTTCTACCAAATTCCTAATCCTATAGCTAGTCATTTCCTATGACGTCTAAGTTCTTGTGTTTTGGTTTGAGGACGATTTTCTTCATCAAAGAACAATTAAATTCAATTGTTCTTATGAACATCCTATCATATCGAGGAAGTGCTTAAGACAAATCTTAAACATCATTTCAATATTTCTAGGATTGTTTTAAGTCCAAATGGGTTTAATTATACAAATGAATTAATCGTCCCAGAATTCAAGTTTTGTTGTTATCTTGCTCGATGAATTAGGACATTTTAATATCCTATAAGTGAAGTAACATTTCATTTAATGTTCTCGTTTAGGAGTTATGATAACTAAAGCTTTCGAGGGTAAATTGGTGTTCGAATGGTTTGTGATTTAGTTTAATTTCCATTAATGGGTTTAAATTTGGAATAGTGTTCAAGTTATTTTAGATTTATTTTGAATTCTTTATGTCTTTGGTGATGTTATATTTAATTCAACTTAATTTAATTTAATTTAATTTAATCTTCAATTTAATTTAATTCAATTTAATTCAATTTAGTTTGATTTGATGTTAAATTAAATTAATTTGATTTGATTTAATTTTAATTTAATTTGATTTAATTTAATTTTAATTCATTTTTAATTTGGTTTAACATAATTTAATTTGATTTTATTTATTTAATTTAATTTAATTTAATTTAAGTCATTTAATTTAATTTAATTTGTTTATTTAATTTAATTTAATTTAATTTAGTTTGATTCAACTTTTAATTTTAATTTAATTTAATTTAATTTTATCCAATTTAATTTACTTAATTTAATTTAATTTTTAATTTAATTTTATTTTTTAATTTTAATTGAAATTTTTAAAAGAGTTTAATAATTTAATTTTAGTTTAATGATTAAGTCTTTTAATGTTTTGAATTTGAGTTATCATTTTAATTAAGAATTGAGTATTAATGAGATAATTAATTTAGGGATTTTTAAATTAAAGAATAAATCTCTTCCTAATAATATCCCTATTTTAATAATTCCAATTTTATTATTCTTCCCAAATTTAATCAATTATTTAATTAAGGTTTATTTCAATTATTTTAAATTGCTTAATGGGTTTCTACCCTTTAATTATTTAAATTTCAATCATCCAAATCAGATTAGGATCAAATATTTTATTTATTAAATTTTTATTAAACCAAAAGTTTTAATTAAGGATTAAAATTTTAATTACCATTTTACCCTTTAAGCTTAATAATTTCATAACTCACTAAATTGAACTCAAATGAACTTGAAATTTTTATGTGACTTCACTCATATGTCAATAAAGACATGAGAGGGGAAAATGTGATTTTTCTGTATTTAATTTATTTATATAATTTTTTTTGGTAGAAAAATAGAGATTTCCAAGGAAAATTTAATGACATGACCAAGGGAAAGTTTCTGTCCTTAAAAAAATTAGGGGACATTCCAAATGACCAGAGGACCACTTGGACCAATTTTGGTGATTTTTGAATTATATTATTTTTATTATAATTATTTTAAGTTTTGGAGTGTTAATTAATTTAAAAATAAAATAAATGTTGAAAAATGAATTTTATATTTTTCAAAAATCTCTCTGATATCAAGGAAATCAGAGAATCAAATTTTACACTTTTCTGATTTTTCTATGATTTATTATAATTATTTTAGTGAAAATGCTAGAAAATACATTTTTTAATTTTAAAATTACCCTAGAGCTTTAAAATTTAATATCTCACTAAATAGACCTAAGAAAAATATGGGATTTGTTCCTAAGTGATTAAAATTCAAAATGTGACATTTTGGTGAATTTTATTATTTTTGTGATTTTAATTATTTTTTAATTATTAAAATATTAAAAAAATATTAAAAAATCAACTTTTTTAGAAAATTGAAATTTTAATTTTCTTAAATTCCCCTAATATCAGAGAGGCTCCAAAACCAATTTGGTGAATTTTTAAAAAGTATTTTGAAAGTTATGAATTTTTGAAGTTTAAAATGACTAAATGGCTTAATCAACCCAATTAGTAGGGCTAACCAAGTCCAATTGACCTCAAATTTTTATGGTGGGTTCCTCTAATCCTAAAGGTCAGTGGAGAATTGATTTTAAGTCAATTTGATGTATGGTTAGCTCTAATTAATTAGAGATCCATTTTGGGTGTTTAAGCCGATTAGGGTTGTTTTAAATGAACTAACTCAAAACCTATTTTTCCTAGGGTCCTCCGGTCATAAGGAACATCACCAAATTTTCCTAGAATTTATTTCACAACATACTTATTTATTGGAATTAAAATACTCAAAACGAGTAACATGAATTTGAAAAATCAATAACTCTTCATAGGGATGGCCTCGACTTTGGAAAATTCGAGGGAATGTTCCCAAATTCGGAGGCTTCAAAGCCCTATGGTCTCATGCCATGGAGAATTGTATACATGCATGGAGAATTAAAAATATGCAGAGAGTAAATAAATTATTAAAAATAAAATACTTGATGAAATTAAATAATTTCTTTTCCACATTATTCTCCTCACGTTCACTCGAGCGAGAGGGTATTTTTATTTTACTTTTCTGATTTTTCTACACAAAGTAATGAATTTTTGAAGTTTAGGGAATTAAATAAATAGAAAATACCCCTAATTTTCTATTTATCCACGCGGCGCCGCGTCAACCTCGGCAGCTCCGAACGCACACGAGTCGCGCTCCCATTCGACGCCGCCATCTGAGTCAGCAGCCCGGGCCCCGCGGTTCTCGTACAGTCTCCTGATCCGACGCGATCCTGGCCGTCCGTCCGCGCGTGTATTGAATGGACGGCATCCGTTCATCGTCCCCAAGCGTCCTCATCCGAGAGCCGTCCACACTAAATCCCTAATATCTCACTCGATACTCAATGGATTTTCATGTTCTTATGCTTCTATGGATTCGTCTTGAAGAGACGAACACATCTATACGGTGATCATGCATTGAAATTAAAGCATTTGAAATGGAGAATCTCCAGAAGCTCGGGATGAAGAATTAGCTCATACCTTTGCTCAGAGAAGTGTGGCTTCGATCTGAGGGTTGTTGCACCTTCGATTGGATCTCAGCAAGCTCCAGATGAAGTCTCCTGAGTCGCGGTGAATTGTCTAGGTGGGATTTCGACCAAGCCCGATCACAAAGCTTGGAGGTCTGGAGCAAGCTGGGTGGCTCTGGAGATGGGGCTTTTGCTGGTGGACACCTTCCCTTGGTACGGTGAAGGTGTAGAACCAATCAATTTGGGGATTGGCTCACTATGGAGAAGTGTCCTGGTTTTGGGCCTAGATTTCGACTACGAAATTGAACTCACGAGAGAAGAAATGGCGGGGGGATCTCGGAGGGGATCAAGTGCTCGTGTATGGGGAGGAGTACGGAACAATTTTGGCGAGTTTCCTTAAGGTTTGTTTCGGCACCTCTCATGGCCGAGAGGGGTGGTGTTTAAATAGGAGAGGGTGGAGGGCCTCCCGGGGAGAGTTAGGGCTTGGGATCGAGCTGCTCTTGGCGAGAGAAGAACGGCTCCAATGGCCATTGGGGATGGGGCAGCTCAGCAGGTGAGAATTCCAAGTTGGGCTCACATGTGAGCTCTCGGCCATGGTGTTTTCCGGGGGCCTGGTGGCTGGCCTGCCAGGCATGGGTCACCCTCAAGGTCAGGGAGGTCAGGGCTGGAAGTTTGTGCAGTCAATTGGCCATGGACATGTGTAAAGGAGTTGAATTGAAATGGAATGGGGGATGAGCTCATTTTGGGTCCAAATGGGTCAACCCACCTTTTGGGCTTGGTTCACCTCCCCATGGTTGATTTGGGCTGAGGGAGGATCAGATGGATCAGCTAGGAAAGGGTGGAGAAGTCACCATCCATGAATATTTTGATTAAACATGGATTAAGGTGAAGCATTAAAAGGTTTAAAACCTTTTTAAGGGGGCTTAAAAGAGGCTCCTCCTCTTGCCATTAGTGGCTTGATCACATGTCAAGCCTTCCATGGCTTCATGTGGCTTGTCCATGGCTTGCATGGCTTGTCTTTGGCTTGGCAAAAAGTTTGGTCAATTTCATAAAAATGGATTTTAAGGATTTTGGATAATTTGGTGGAAATTTGGATGAAGCCTCATTTAGAATTATTTGATCATTGGTTCAGGACTTAGGGATGATTTTAATTGAAAGTATGATGAGGGGAAATGTCATATGGGCTTTGGGATCAATTTTGGGCCTTTGGATGTGGTAAAAGATGGGCTTTTAAAATGGTTTAAGGAATGGGCCTTTAAGTTTAAAAAATGCATTTATGGATGGGAATTTTGTAAAGAGGTTGGGCCAAATAAATGTTGGGTTTAGCTCATGGATGTGTCATGAGTGACTTGAAGCAAATTGGGGGTGACTTGGGTTTGAATTGGGTTGAATTTGGGCTCTTTTGGTGAATGGGCCAATATAGGTCCAAGTGGGCCAAGTTGGGCCAATGTTGGGCTAGGGTTGAAATTGATGAAAAATTAATGTTGAGAAATGTTTATGGGAGTGTTTCAAAGAGGTTTTGACTTTGGTTGGGCTTTGATTTTGGGGTTTGGGCTCATTTGGGTTAGGTTTGGGTTTAGGTCAAAATTGGGCCTTTAGCTTTGGGTTGAATTTGAGTGGGGTTTGGGTCTAAATGTTGGGCAAATCATGTTAGTGTTTTGTTTGTGGGGATGCTAAGGAAGATTTAGAAAAGATTTGGGGTTAATTGGAGTTGAATTGGGTGAGTTTGGGTTAGGTTTGGGTCATGGGTCCAAATTGGGCTTTAAGGCCAAAAGTGAAATTGGATCCAAATGTCAATCAAATTGGACTTGGATTTGGTCTAGATTGGTGTTGGGAATGTTTAATTGAAGTTTAGAATTGAATTGGACCAGAATTTGGGTCAATTGAATACGTTTGGTTTGACATTGGGTTCACTTAGGGTTAAAATGGGTCAAATTGGGGGTTTTGACAAAAGTAGGCTAAATTGACAAAATTCGCCCATGGTGTAGTTGAACAAAATGAAATTGGGAATATTTGGGATTTTTGGAATTTTTTGGGAATTTTCTGAATTTTTGGATTTTTTGGGTCAAGAGGGGTATTTTGGGTATTTGGAGGGTATTGGGAGGTATTTTTGGAAATTTTGGTATTTTTGGGTATGGATGATCAATTTGAGTGATGTGGAAATTTTTGGGATTGATTTTGGGGAATTTTGGGTAATTTAGGTGATTTTGAAAAATTTGGGTAATTTCAAGGGCTTTGGGTAGGTTAGGCGGGTGTAGGGTCCCGGGGGTCAAAATTGAAAATTTGGAAAATTGAAGATTGGGTAAATTTGAGTGGAATGAAATCATTTTGGTTGAGCCATGAAGCCACATCAAGCCCACATGAGCCATGAAGGGACTCATTTGTGTATTCATTATGTTGTTCCTAACCCTCTTAGCCAAGGGCTTAGGGGTTAAGGGCCATCCATGTGAATCACCTTCATGAGTCAGGAGGTCAAGTTGGGTATGGGTGTGTGAAAGTGTAGTGTATGTGTAAGTGTATGTGTAAGTCAGCCCCTTCACCAGAACAGGCCACCCAGGGCAGTCCTAAGGCCAAAGAGTCCTATAGGAACTCATCCTTTAAACTTCCACATTTGATTTCAACCCTCTAGGTGATTAGGGGTCTACAGTCAAGTTTGTGGAGTTTGCGGGGAGTTAAGAAGTGGTTTGAATTTCTAAAAGGTGGGTCCCAATTCTAGTCCTCTAAGATAGTCAAAGGAAAAGCCTAAGGCTAGATCCTAAGTACTAAAGGGAAGAAGAGAAGACCTCATCAAAAATGAGGTCAACATGGGATTATTATTTATTTAATTCACTGAACATTAAAAATCCAAATCTTGTCATAGAAAATCATAAAAAAAAGAAAATACCCTCTTGCTCAGTGAATAGAGGAGAATAATGTGAAAATGGTTTGAAATTTATTTAATGCATGTATGATTTGTAATTAGTTAAATATCCTTTGTGATCTTTTGATTCTCCAATCATATAGACATTCCACCATGGCCTGATATTTTAGCATGTTATTGTCTCTGTCATGAGGGATATTCTCTGATTTTTCCAAGGTCAGAGGAGATTCCTAGACAAAGAACTTTATTTTTCTAGTTTAAGCATTTATTTTCAAAAATTAATTCTAATAACTAGCATGTTGATTACAAAAATCTAAAAAAATCATGGTAGGTCTCCTATGACCAAAGGACCGTAGGATAAAATTTTCATGGGTTAAATCATTAAAAAATAACCTAATTATTTGCTTGGTTTTAAACAGAATTTAAATAAAATTGAGTTCATTAAACATGGTAATCATCCATAAACAATTCTCCACTATACATTAGAGGCCAAAGAACCCCCATAAAAATTCCATGACATTTGGAATTCATTTAGTCACTTAAATGAATTTTCTAAGTGAAAGTATAATTTTGAAGATTAAACTAATTTTAATAATTAAAATAAAACTAAAAAAACTATAAAATTAGTTTTGGGAGTCCTATGTGATTAGACGATTCTTTTAAAAATAAAATTATGATTTTTACAAAATTTTCATTTTTAATCATATTTTTAATAATTAAATAATTAAATAATAATAAAAATCACAAAATTATTAAAAATCACAAAATTGTTACATTTGGTCTCATAATCACTTAGGAACCATCCCCATAATTTTCCTAAGTCTTAAAATAAAAATATCAATTTTAAAGGCTTAAATTAAAATTTTTAAAAAGCTAAAAATGAATTTCCTTAATTTTCCACTAAAATAACTCTAATAATTAAAAAAAATCAAGAAAATATAAAATTTGTTTCTCTGGGTTTTTTGATATAAGAGGGACTTGAGAAAAATATAAAATTGAATTTTCAACTTGTAAAATATTTTATAATTATTTAAAACACCAGAATTTAAAATAATTCTAATAATCAAATTAAAACTCCAAAAATCTTGAAATTTAGTCCAAGTGGTCCTCTGGTCTAGATCCACCTCCAATAATAATTTCAGAGTCATTTGTTTTGTTTTGGGCAAGTTATTGAATTTCCATTAAAAACCCCTATTTTTGCATGAATATAAATATATAAATTAAGTTAAAATTTTAAAAATCACATTTTCTCTTCCGATGTTTTAATTAAGCCATAAGTGAGGTTACATGAAAATATCAAAGTCATTGGAATTAAATTTAATGAATTATGAAGTGATAAAGGTATTAACGGGTAAAATGGTAATTTTTGAAAATTTAGCCTTAATTAATATTTTGGCTTAATCAAAATGGGAAAAGGGCAATGAATGACCTTAATTATTATGTTGGATGATTGAAATATCAAGTGATAAATGGTAGAAACCCATTGCAATTTTTGTCATATCAAAATTAAATATTTAAATCTTCTTAATTATCATAATTTGGAAGAGAATCAAATTAAAGAGAGTGTTAAGGTTAGGGGTTGTTTTTGGAAGTTAATATTCCACTAATTTAATACCCCTTCATTTGATGCTTAAATGAAAAATCAATGTTTTGATAAGAATCATAATTATGATATTTTATTTTCTAAAGACATAAAAATACCCACTGAAATCTTAAGGGCTTAGTAATGAGCTAGGTTCAATCAAAGAGGTAACTAACAAGAATTAGAAAAGGAAAACATAATTTATTTTAAAATACCTTTAAAACATTACAAGACCATTCGAATTAGATAAATTCTTCCATAAGTTAAATTGTGCCCCTGAGGGCCTTCCCACAAAATTCCTAAGTAAAGCACCAAATGATAATCAGTTCAGCTTTCAGGATGAATAAAACATTGGCTCACTATGCATAATGATATGAAACAGATAAATAATTTGATAACTATGATGTGTTCTAGAGACCTCAGGGAAGCTCAAAAGGAATGTGAAATACCTGTGCCTCTCCTGGATCTTTACATAAGTCTTATGGACACCTTGTAGGACAACTGTACTTATCAGTTCTATTAAATGTGATTATCTATCAAATAAACAAATATAGTTCACCAGGTTATGACCTAGAACTTTGTAAGCTCATGACGAGCATATCCTTAGGGCTTTACTTCCCTATAAAATATAAATTTTTATTTCAAAAATACTAAAGTTTCAGGTGGAGATGACGGGAAGACCCATCAGGTATGCTTTTATTTTAGTGCAATTTACTTATCTGCACTCTACAGTACGTTACTTTCTTGCAAATTTGCATGTTAAACAATAATGCCACCCTACATTAAAATTGAAACCTCTTAGGATAGCCACAAAATGAAAACTAGAGTTAAAACTGAAAACCAAGACAAGATAAAATTCACCGCTACAAATTCAAAATATAAAACAACTCAAAATTTAATAAAAAAAAAAAACAATAACCATAATTGTAACTAAATTAAAACATCTCGTTGGATGATCGGAAATCCCTCAGAGGAGGTAACCTACATGTTGCTAACGAGGTTTTCCCATGGTATAAATAAAAGTATTGAACCCATTAAGTTGAGTTTAGTAAATTCATTTAGACTAAGTGAATCCGATGAAAATAGCGATGCCGAGATGACGGAACCGTGGGATCTTAACCGGTGTTGCTATAATAAACTTTTATGTTCCCCTAATAAAATATTAAGATACCTCAATTCAAATATTTCCAAAATATGACACTTCTCTTCTCTCCTTAATTGCCACTTCTTTAAACTATACCTGCTACGATGAGGTATTTGGAGCATGCATGGTGATCAGCACGACCAT
The DNA here is from genome assembly GCA_022702705.1 of Papilionanthe hookeriana x Papilionanthe teres. Taxonomy (NCBI): domain Eukaryota; kingdom Viridiplantae; phylum Streptophyta; class Magnoliopsida; order Asparagales; family Orchidaceae; genus Papilionanthe; species Papilionanthe hookeriana x Papilionanthe teres. The sequence goes on from CM040431.1 coordinate 78,060,374, forward strand.
CTTCAACAACAAAACTTGTCTACCTCAGCAAATCTGTTCCTTAGAAATTTAAAAAACAAGCTATAAGATTAAAAGGTAGCTTTCCTAGTGTAGCATAAATCCTCACCTTCTCCTTAGGCTTTTGTATAACTATGTTTTGTATTGTAAGCCCTAACTCGTCTTAGGATTCTGAAGTTATCATCAGGTATGACTTAAATCTTACTATTTTACAGGCCATTCACATGATCAGTATCAAGTGAATGTAAGTCCTAAATAATAAAACTGGCATGATGAAACACCTAATAAATATCCTAAATCAAAGATAAACCATAAGATAGTTTAGGAAGACATCAAGATTTTCCTTCAATCTATGTTCTTCCCCTAGCCTTCTCTCCTTTGGATTCTGATAAAAATGAAATGTTCTGAAGCTTAAGCCATTCACCTATTAAATCTCTAACTATCACATTTTCCTTAGAAACCTTAGCTTTGGAAGTCATGAATATGAATATTTCCTGATAAATATTAAGAGTTTTCTTATGTGACTTCAGTTACCTAAGATGTAATTAATTATAGGGGCTTGCCCTTATAGAAAACTTAATGACCCAGATTAATATAAACCCTATCTAATTCTTTCATATTAGATTGGGGAAATTGTCGGTCAAAATTGCTTCACAGACTAAACCGATTTCATAAATTCTTTAGTTTATTTGATCAAGCTTCACCTCAAGCCATGTACTTAATCTTCAGAATAAATACATGTTTTGTGGTGAAATGCGTGATTATTTAAACTATTATTTATATGAGATCAGCTTGATTTCATAAAATTATTATTTTCAAAATTCATATTTATATATATAATAAATTAAATCAAATTTCCATTTTATAAAATTATATTCCAAACCTTTTCAAAAATATCTACCTCTAACCAAACAAAAAATTTAACAGCTGACAGTTTTCTTGCGACTCCGCTGGGGATTAGTTTCTCTCTTCATTAAGATCAAAAAATGTTATATTCATATATCGGAAATGTGCTCATGTCCCTCATGAGCTAGATTACCATTCCTCTGTTGACATACTTCACCCATTTCTTTCATGGGAAAGTGTGATCAAATCTCCTGGATTTCAGGACTGTTTATTTGGTCACCCCTAAATAAAAGGGTTTAGGAGTCTTTAAGTTTTCCTTTTGATCTTGTGGGGTCAGACCCTCAATAGGTGTGTCAGCGAGCAAATTTCGCTAGGGCAATTTGCGTTGTGAACGAGATCTTCGACAGGATCCCATACTTCTGCTTTTTGTACCTTTCAGGTCCAATCCTGTATTTAGCAAATTGACCCACTCTTCCTTAAATGCTAAGACTCCTTTTAACAAACATATGAATGCCTAAGAATGTATAAAAAGATACATAAAACAATAAAATGAAAATAAAATTTTCCCAGTCCATAGAACAACCTCTTCGTAGTGTTTTCACAATGATGACAAGGTATTTGGCCCTCATTAACCTTCAGAATACTTCTCTTGACAGTTAAAGATGTTTACCCCTACGCTAACTTTCTCCTGTAACTTGCCCTTCTCACGTGAGGCCCGGTTTGCAGCACCAAGGACTCAGTTTGGGACCTACTTTAGTGAGTTTGATGTTATACTCAGAAAAGCCACATTCATGGTTGTGAAATTTGCAACTCCTGAAATTCAAGAGCCGTCTTTTGAGTTCGATCTAAACTCTCACAAAGATTTCCCTTATGCTAAGAAGGTGAATGTAACCACTGTCTCCATAAGGTCGATCGTCTCCGTACTGAGGAGAGCTTTTACCTCTACTGCCACCGGCTTCGGCGTCAATTTACCTACTTTCTCATCTGCCAAAGGGAAAGAAATTCTCTGTGAGAATGATTCTGATGATACCTTTTTTGCCCCGCCGTCAGTCTTCGAGATTGGCTCAAGTTCTAGAACTCCCCTGCCAACCAAGTCTCAAAGAAGAAACTACAACTGAAGTATTCACAGAGTTATTAGAACACAAGTCGCAAATCTGCCAGTACTTGATGAGATTCCTCAACAGGAGGAACTCGATTTACTAGACACCTCTGCTTTTCTTTAAGGATATAGGTTCCACCTATTAATAGATACTACTATAGATGAGAACCTCCATAAGATTATTGAAAGACTTCCAGCACCACTTAGTCGTGATAAGGTGAGGGAGAGGCCCACACCTATCACCCGAGCTCACACCCTTCTACGAAGATTGTCTGAAAAAGAGGGGTGTTCTGTCGCCAAGCTTCTTAAAAGAATGGGATGTCCAATATCACCCAAAATTAAGGATAAAATCTAGAAATGGAAAGACTTGTTTGAGTTTCCATCAAACACAGTTTGGGAAAATGTGTTGATACAACAGCTTCAGATGATGCTACTTCCATTCCGACACCTGCAATAAGCAGATCAGTTAAGTCCCAGCTGGGCCCAAGAGCACCAGCTGCCGATGATCATAAGGAACCCCGAAGAGAAAGAACGAGAGAAGATTATTCTTCTCTGTACATGGTCTACACACTAGGGAGCACACTTCCCCTAGTTACCTAGATGTCCCCGCCAAGACACCTCGTCTCAAGGCGTCAACTTTTAAAAGTAAAGTGTGGTTACTGAGTGGTGTTGTACCAGTACATTCCGAAAAGTCTGTTGGCAACAAAATGGATCATGTGTCTGATATTCTAGTTACCACTGCTGCGGTTGCTTCTGAATTAGTTGCATGGAAGAATGACAGTGCAGGAAAGCATACAGATTTAAAACTGACTAAAAAGACAACAGTGGATGATAAAGTTCGAAAGCTCCAGGCAGAAATTTCTGAGTTAGCCAAACAAGGAGGGTTGGATATTGATGATGAATATTTCTTCCTATCAAATTACATGGACAAAGAATTCATGGAAGTCAACATGGTTGAAACTTGGTTAACGTCATCTGCGCGCGATGCTCATAGTGAGGAGAACAACACAGATGAGCTTCGGAGGCCCATCCTAACAAGAGATGGAAAGATTAGCCACCTAGATAAGAAAATTGAGGAAAGGACTACCACCATGATCGCCATGACTTTACTCCACGGGTAATCGCAGTCAAGACCCACAGCTTCTCCTGAGATTAACCAACCTGAAATCGTACACATCTCCAATGAAAGTAGATAAATCGCTTTGGCTTATGAAGATGAGATGTCGAGAAGAGATCTAACTCCAAATTCTCCAAAGAATAACATTAAACAGATGGTCGAACAACGAGTTCGGGAGTCCTTAGCTCTGTCCAAAGTTGGAGCATCAGTTTCAAAGGTCAGACCCTACCCAAAGGAGTTTGATGTCATACCTTACCCCAAAGGCTTTTTGCCCCCGACCTTCAAGACATTCGATGGGACAGGAAATCCTATCCAGCACATAGCACATTTTAGAGCTAGTTGTTGCAACATAGAAGAAAGTGAGGCTATGTTATTCCATTAGTTTGTTAGCAGCCTGTACGGAATAGCGTTTGATTGGTATGTCGAGCTTCCCAATGTATCAGTAAAGACTTTTGTAGAAATGGAAAACATATTCATGAAGAGATTTGCTGGTGCCTGACATCATGTTACCATAAGAGACTTCATGGTGGAGCGGCAGAAGCCTGATGAATGTTTGGTCGACTACATTCTCTGATGGAGAAACTTAAGCATGAAGTTTGAACCTTAGCTACAAGAACAACACACGATCGAGATACTGCACAAAAGTTTCCACGGTCCGGAAGCCTTCATGCTTGAGGCTCTCACCATCAAGTCCTTCGAGAAGCTACTCAGCGAAGCCAACAGCTTACAAGAAGAATTCATGCACATGGAACCTGCTGCAAAGACAGAGAAAACAAAACTGGCTAAAGCATACGAAAATATATCTAACGTAGTGGCAATGATTGAAAAAGGAAAGCAGCCAACGAGGATTCATCCTGAGTAGCAGCAGAGTTAGCCACCTTAGTACAGTCAGCCTCAACAGTATGGTCAACCTCGTGCACAACAGAGCAGTCAATCTAGTCAGCAGCAGAGGCCATACAGGATAGATGGATGACAGACTCCAACAATGTTAGAATAGCTACGCAGGAATTACTACTTTAAAGACGACGTCATAGCAAAGATGTTCAAGAATTTAATGAAGAAGCCCGAGTTCAGATTGCCCTAGCCGAAGAAGCTGGAAGAGGTGGATGAAAAGGAACAACCCAACTTTTACCCCTACCACAGGATGCTCGGACACACCATACAAAGCTGCTTCAGTTTCAAGGTTTGGCTCGAGCTGAATTACAAAGAAGGGAATATAACAATACCAAAGGAATACTTAAAAGAACCTGAAAGAGGTTCTATAAACGTGATTTTAGCCAAGCCAATCCCTTTGATTAATCCATATACCAGCAAAGGTGGATGGAGTAGAATTTGGAATGAACTCAAGAAAGTCCTGGATTAGATCCACTCAACTCCAAAGATGGCTACTGTCCGGAGTTTACCGCCAACCCAGTTCAAGGTGATAGCTTTGCCGAGGAAGCCACTACGATAAGAATGGAGAAAGAAGTGGATCGAGAACAAAATTAAGGACAATAGCACAAACGGTAGGATAGAGGCTGTCCTAGTTAGATTGGTTGTTTCAGATTCAGGGATGAAACCCTTTGAACCACTGACCTTGTATCATTATCTTTATGCCCCTCTAGGGTCTCATAATGATAACATAAATGATGTTTGCTATGTTCTTACTGTCTCTAGAGATTACGTAACTAATCACAACCTTTCTAACCCCGATTTTGATTCCTGAAAAGATCCTCAAATCATGATTACTCCCGATGAAAATGTCAAAAAAATATGAGGAAGATATCAACAACACTGACTACGACAGCACTGGAAGCGAGGAGCCAGTCCTTGAATGTGAAGGAACTCCACTTGCCATCAACATGGAATTTTTAGATACGGAAGAGCCACATACAGTAATAGAATGATCTCAGGTCCAGAAGAAGAAGAAATAACAGAAGTACATTTAAGAAGTGGCAAAGTGCTACCGTGAAGGATATCTCCAATGGATAAAGGAAAACAGACAATTACTTAAGAAGAAGTATCTCTAGAAACGGTGGAAGTACAAGTTCAAAATGAAATTGAAATTCAAACAAGGTGGATTACAACATGCTAGCTCATCTCTGATAGTGTCAGTCAAACTGAGCATTTACGATGCTTTAATTCTGTCAAAGGAGATGAGAGAAATTTTGATCAAGGCCCTACTTGATCCAGATATTTCCTTAGTAAAACTGGCTAGCACATCCTCAAATGGAGTTTGCACTCTGAAGAATAGGCTGATGTAACCTTCAACGATGAAGATTTGCTACTCTGTACAGCTGATCGCAACTATTCGCTCTACATTTTCTTCATCATCGGCAGGTTCATATTTTCGAGAGTGATGGTAGATCCTGGAGCATCACTCAACATAATGAGTTAATGAACACTAGCCTACTTGGACATCGATGCTTGAGAACTTCATATGGATAAAATAATGTTAAGAGGATTCAACCAGAAAGGAGAAAGAGCCTTCAGATCTATAACGCTACAAATGAAAATTGGAAATCTAGTAACAAATGCAAAATTTTGTGTCATCGATGCGGATACATCATTCAATACCCTGCTTTGTCAGTCGTAGCTTCACAAGTACAACTTGGTCTCATCGTCACTACACCAGTGCATCAAGTACTATAAGGATTAACAAGAACATTGCATTAAGGGAGACTTACAACCTTTCTCAATACATAAAGTAGGCAATCAAAAAGATGCCGCCTACTACGCTCCCTCAAAGAAAACAATACTTTCAAGAAAATTTCTTTCGAGTACAGTTAAAGATTCAAAAGAACTATGGAAACAGGACCATATAACTTTGCTTCAACAATCTCCCACCGCTCCTGCACAACAAGTTGCTGGATGTTCTTTTAGCCCACGCATCCGAGGTCGAAGCCGGAGACGTGGTCAAGGAAGAACTCACCAGATTGTTGAATAGACAAAGCCAATGATCAGCATTGAAGTAGAAGGAAACTTTGAAGAAGATAAATAAAAATGGTGATAAGTCAAAAGAAGCCTCACTTCGAGATTTCTACAGATGACACAAAAAGTAATGAGCATGAATCAAAGTATGATCGGAGTAATCATAATGTTCAAGCCATGACTCTAACTCCGATTCACTCTCAAAAGATCGAGAGTATAGAAGTCAAGGAAGTCCATAATGATGGTTTCAAACCGATCAAGTTTTATAAAGCTTCTCTTTCTACTTCTGAGCCTTGTGTAATTCTCGAAGAAAATAACTCCAATGAATTGATGGAATTACCTTTTGGTTAATTTTTACCATGTGTACAAAAGTTAATCCAACAAGGATATGTGCCAAAGAAAATGCCAAAAGATAAGTTAAAATTGTTTGAAAAATTATGGAATACCAAAGGAAAGAAACTCAACTCGAAAAAAGGTCTTGGGCTCTATACGATCAGACCTGTTGATGACTGGGGATTTTGCATGGTTGTTACTAGTCAGCTCGAAGATGAATATGAAGATTGATTTGCTTGGACATCAATCTCGAGACTGAGGAGCAGCTTCGACCTACTTTCATAAGTTTGTTGCTCAATAAAGAAGAGATTACAGACTTGGTCAAGTTACTATCAGAATTCAAAGATTGATTTGCTTGGAGCTATGACAAAATGCTTGGACTATCTCCAAAGGTTATAGTTCACTGACTAGGAGTAGATCAAATTACTACACTAGTGAAGCAAGCTACCAGAAGAATGCACCTCAAAATAGAACAACAAGTTACGAAAGATATAAAGAAATTAATAGACATTAACTATGTCCAAGAAGAACAATATCGGACATGGTTAGCGAGCGTCGTTCCAGTAAGAAGAAAAACATACAAATCCGAGTGTATGTTGACTTCAGGGATTTGAATAAGGCATGTTTGAAAATTCCTATTACCGATACCATAACTAATGGTCGAAATTGCATCGTCACACGAAATTTTCTCCTTCCTGGATGGATCGTCAGGTTACAATCTAATCAAGATGGCTCCAAAAGATGCAACGGTTACATCATTCAGAACGCAGATTGTGATTTACTGCTACATCGTGATGCCTGATGCCGTTTGGTTTGAGGAACGCTGGAGCAACTTACCAAGGAGCAATGACAAAAACCTTTGATGACCTCATTCAAAACCAAGTGGAAAGCTACTTGGATGATTTGTTCATTAAGAGCAAAGTAAAGGAAAATCTCCTAGATGATTTAAGGATCATATTTGAATGATTACGACAATACAATCGAATGATGAAACCCTTAAAATGCGCTTTCAGCGTTATCTCCAGGAAGTTTCTATGATTCTTTGTCCGTCAATAAGAAATCAAAATTGACTAAAAAAAGATTAAAATGATATTATAAATGCTTCCACCCAAAACTTTGAAAAAATTAAAGGATGTCACATTTATTTGGGGAAAGCCTTGTCAACGAGCTTTCGATGATTTTAAACGATATCTAATGACACCTTCTATTTTAGAAGCCCCTATCCCGGGCAGACCGTTGATACTTTATACTGTGGCTTTAAGCGATTCTCTCGGGGCACTACATTCCCAAGTTAATGATGAGGGTAAAAAAAATACACTCTACTACTTGATTCGACGTCTAATACTAGCAGAGATAAAGTATCATCTGAGCACAATAAAATATATTAAGAAATTTATACCAATTTTGTATGAAATTGCATTGTAAAGAAAGATATTTTTTATGTTTTATTGCAGGAATGAATATTTATAGGTAATGGGAGCAAAAAGGAGTGAATCTGGAACAAAAAGAACTAAGATAGATGAAAATTAAACTATCCTGCCGACATCGAGGAATAAGCCGCCGACGGCGAGATTTTCCCAAAAATTTTCAATATATTATAAAGGAGCCCGCCAACGGCGAGATCGAGCCCGCCGACAGTGAGCCTTTGCGGTTAGCCATTGTTCTAGAAGCCCGCCGATGGCGAGATCGAGCCCGCCGATGGTGAGAATGTCGGTTCAAGCCAAATACATTGAATCTGGACGCTTTTTGAAGAGATGCTTAAGCAACCTTTGGATATATTCCTTCCTCTTTAAATATAGACAAATTTAGGCCAAAATAGTAGTCATAGTGTGTTCTCTAGTAGTGTCTTTAGTGAGAGTTAGTGATTTATTTAGTGTCTTGGTGAGTCTTTTTAATTAAGTGTGCTGTACAAGAAGGAAGAGTCAAAGAAACTTCAAGGAGTCTGCTTGAGGAGAAGATTCAAGATAAGTTTTTTTGTTTATTGTTTTATAACTTTAAATGAAATCCAAGTTTTGTGTTATTATTCCTATGCATTCTGAGTAGTTTTGTTTGTCTTTCTCCTTGTTGTTAAGATTTGGTGAAATGAAGAATTAAATCAGTTGTGCCTAAAAATATTAAATAAAATTGTGATAATCTTTTACTTAAGTCTTAATTTACTTTCAATTTGGCCAATTGAATTGTTAACATATGTTGAATTATCAACTACAGTAAAGGTTACATCAGAGATTCAGGGAAGTCAAAAGCCTTGGAATGAGGGTGCAAATAAACGGGGAAATATTAATTCTTGGGCGTAGAATTGGACATTTTAGTGTGACAGACTAAAATATTTAATTAGGTCCTATCGTTTGGGAGCTGAAGTGTAGATGTTAGCCCTCAGTCGAGGGGAACGTGGGAGCTCTGAAGTGGCAGCCAGTTTCCTCCCAGCCTAGCCGCAGATTTAGTAACCAAACATAGGACTAGTCAATGTTCTTTGCACGTGGACCAAAGGGTAAAGAATATGAATGCTCCTATTTGGCACAATATAATTCTAACTAGTTTAATTATTTATTCACTTAATTCTCTTAACAAGGAGAAAGATACTTTTCAAAATTATAAACTTTTATTTAATCTTTAAGAAATAGAGTTTAGTATAAGCATTCATTATTTCTGTATACTAGATTTGTAATTGCACTTGCTGAAATTAGTCCTTAAGTCTCTAACTTCCCTGTGGTATCGATGTCTAAGACTCCATTAGAGCCCATTATTACTTGAACGATACGTATACTTTCGTTGATAAAAGGGGAGGGAGCACAATTGCTATTTTACTTTCAAAAACATTTATAGCATTTATAAAGCTTAACCAACATATACACTCTTCACTTTCTGCCCTGCTCTCCCCCGAGGTTGTCAAGTTTTTGGTGCCCTTCCCGGAGAAGTAAATTAATTATTATAGGTAATTAATAAAATAATTATTAAAGATAATTACTAGAGTAACAAACTATTTTTAAAATCTACTTAAAAATTGTATGTGTAAATTAGAATTAGAGAGCACTATTAAAAGAATTAGAAAACAAAAAAGAGAAATTATAAATTTAACTCAAATGGAAAATAATCAAAAAATTGAAAATATAAACCAACCAAGACCTTTAAGAGATTGCGCTAACCCTACATTAGATGAAATTCACTTAACTATCCAAAACCCGTATGTCGTGGCTAATTCATTCGATCTTAAACCTGCAATTATCCAAATGGTGCAGAATAATTAAGTTAGTGGTTCACCAAACAAAGATCCTAATTTACATCTTGCTAGTTTTTTAGAACTATGTGCTACTTTTAAATATGACGGAGTATCTAATGAAGCTGTTAGACTTAGGTTTTTCCTTTTTCTTTAAGGGATAAGGCTAAGATGTGATTAAATTCTTTAGTACCTGGATCTATTAAAACTTGGGGAGAATTATCACAAAAATTTCTATCCAAATATTTTCCTCCTTCAAAAACTTCGAAGCTTAGAAATGACATAACTTCTTTTAGTCAGTTTGTTGGAGAATCAATATACGAAGCTTGGGAAAGATTTAAAGATCTTCTTAGGAAATGCCCATATCATGCGTTACCAGATTGGTTAATTATACAAACTTTTTATAATGTATTAGTAGGATCTCCTAGATCTATTATCGATGCTGCTGCTAGAGGATCATTAATGTCCAAACCATTTGATGAGGCTTATTCATTAATTGAAGAAATGGCTACCAATAATTTTCAATGGCCTTCTGGAAGGTTAAATCCTAAAAAAATAGCCAGTATACATGACTCTGATGCAATTTCTATGTTAGCTTTTAAAATTGCTGCTATATCCAAGAAATTAGATCATTTTGGAATGAATTTTTCTCCTAATATAATAGAAGAAAATTCATCTGGACAACTTATAGATGCTCAATCTTCATATGAAACATTAAATGCTATTAATAATAGACCCAATAATCCTTATGCAAATTATTATAACCCTGGTTGGAAGAACCATCCAAATTCTTATTGAAATAACAACTCTGCTAATCAGTAATGGATGAACAACTCAGTAAACCCATTAGGAAATCCACCTAACCAAAGAAATTCTAATTATAAACCTTCTTATCCACCTAGATTTAATAATAACTCTCAATTAAAGGATAAGAAGTTATCTATGGAAGAATTAAAATTAAATATGGGTCACCATTTGCAAATTCAAGGTAATCAGTTACAAATTCAAGGAAACCAATTACAAAATCAAGGAACTGCAATTAAAAATATTGAAACTCAACTTGGACATAACGCTACTGCACTTAATAATAGAATTCCTGGAACTTTTCCTAGTAATGTGGAAATAAATCCTAAAGATCAAGGAAAAGAACAAATTAAAGCGATACAGTCACGAAGTGGAAAAGAGTTAGAAACAAGAATACAAAAAGAAATGGAAAGTGAGAAAGGGAAAGTGGAAACTAAAAAAGAGAAGGATCACCAAGATAAAAATTTAGAATATCCACTAATACCTATGAAAATTTTTGTAGAAAAACCACTACCACCATTTTCTCAGCGACTAAAGCAACATTAAAAAGATAAGCAATTTTCTAAATTTCTTGAAATACTGAAGAAATTAACGGTAAACATTCCTTTTGATGAAGCATTAGAACAAATGCCCAATTATGTGAAATTTATGAAAGATATTTTAAATAAAAAAAAGAAAATTTACAGACAATGAAACTGTTGCACTTAGCGAAGAGTGTAGTGCAATTACTCAGAAAAAGCATCCTGAGAAATTAAAAGATCTCGGTAGTTTCACTTATACCTTGCGTTTATTGGAGAAAAATTTTATGGAAAAGCTTTATGTGACTTAGGAGCCAGCATAAATCTTATGCCTCTATCAATTTTTAAAAGATTAGGATTGGGAGAAGTCTCACCTACTTTAGTAACTCTTCAGTTAACTAATCAATCAGTGACATATCCTAAATGAGTTATTGAAGATGTGTTAGTAAAAGTGGATAAATTTATCTTCTCAGTGGATTTTATTGTTTTAGATATGGAGGAAGATAAACAAATACCCATAATTTTAGGAAGACCCTTCTGAGCAACGGGAAAAGCTATGATTGATGTTCAAAAAGGAGAATTAATTATGAGAGTAAACGATCAAAAAGTAACTTTTAACATTGCAAAATCAATGAAATATCCTACTATAGAAAAAGATGATGAATGTTTTCGAATGGAAATTCTTGAACATCTGCAAAATGAACATTTTAAAGTATACTTTGAAGATAAACTAGAAATAGAAAATACAGAATTAATTAAAGAAACAAACAATGAAGAATTAAATTATATACAAGAAAGATTTGAACTGTTGGATAATACGAAAAACGCTGAAAAAAATATAGTTCCGTCGATTGTAAACCCTCCTGAACTTGAGTTAAAAATTTTACCTACTTATTCAAAATATGCATTTTTAGGTAACTCTTCAACTCTACAGTTATTATATCAGCATAACTAACCAAATCACAAGAGCAAAAACTTTTGGACACATTAAGTAAGTCTAAGAAAACTTTTAGTTGGACCTTAGCAGATATTAAAGGAATTAGTCCTTTAATCTGTATGAACAGAATTATTTTAGATAATGAACATAAACTAAGAGTTGATCCACAAAGGAGATTAAACCCAAAAATGAAAGATATAGTCAAAAAGGAAATATTAAAATGGTTAGATAATGGTATTATATGTCTTATTTTGGATAGTGCTTTGGTAAGCCTAATTCATTGTGTTCCTTAGAAAGGAGGAGTAACTGTTGAAGCTAATGAAAATAATGATTTAATACATATAAGACAAGTTATATGTATTGACTATAGAAAATTAAATGCAGCCACCAGGAAAGATCACTTCCCTTTACCATTTTTAGACCAAATGTTGGATAGACTAGCCGGACACAAATATTTTTGTTTTTTAGATGGATATATCGGTTATCATCAAATTCCTATTGCTCCTGAGGATCAAGAGAAAACTACATTTACCAGTCCTTATGGATCATTTGCTTTTTGAAGAATGTCTTTTGAATTATGTAATGCACTTACAACATTCTAGAGATGTATGATGTCTATATTTAGTAAATTAATTGATGATGAAATAGAAGTATTTATGGATAACTTCTCTGTATTTGGAACATCATTTGACACATGTATGGATCATCTTGAAAAAGTCTTAGAGGTATGCGAAAAAACATAGTTCTAAATTGGGTGAAATGTCAATTTATGGTTGTAGGAGGAATTGTATTAGGGCATAAAATTTCAAAAAATGGTATGGAAGTAGACCCTGCAAAAAATTCAAGTTATAGCTAAATTACCACCTCCTACTACAGTGAGAAGGGTAAGAAGTTTTCTTGGACATGCCGGATTTTACAGACTTTATATAAAAGATTTCTCAAAAATTACTAAACCTCTATGCTAACTTTTAGAAAAGGACAAGAAATTTGAATTCACTACAGAATGCTTAATTGCTTTTGAAATATTAAAAGATAAATTAATCACAGTACCTATAATAGTTTCACCTGATTAGGAGAAAACATTTAAACTTATGTGTGATGCTAGTGATTATGTTATAAGAGTTGTTCTTGGACAAAGGTATAATAAAATTTTTAATGTTATATACTATGCTAGTAAAACTCTCAATAATGCTGAAATTAACTATAGAGTTACAGAAAGAGAGTTATTAGCAATTGTATACGCTTTTGATAATTTTAGATCTTATTTAATTGGATCTAAATGTATTGTGCATACTGATCATTCTCCTATTAAATATTTAATTCAAAAGAAGGATACCAAATCAAGATTAACCAGATGGATATTTTTGATGCAAAAATTTGATTTTGAAATAATTAATAAAATAGGTAATGATAATCAAATTGCAGATCATTTATCAAGATTACAGTATTGTGAATTATCTGACACAGACAATGAAATTACAGACAATTTTCCTGACGAACAACTTTATAATATAAATGAGTGGAAAATACCATGGTATGCTGATATAGTTAATTTTATTGTAAGTGATATTTTACCACCCGTGCTAACTCTGCAACAACAGAAAAAATTCATTCATGATGCTAAATCATATTTTTGTGATGAACTATATTTATATAAGCAATGTAAGGATTTAATTATTAGAAGATGTGTGTCTTATGAAGAAACTGAACAGATTATTTAGAAATGTCACAATTCTGAATTTGGAGGACATTTTGGAACGGATAAAACTGGTTATAAAATTTTACAATCTGGATTTTATTGGCCTACTCCATTTAAAGATGTTTATAGATATATAAAAACTTGTGATAAATGCCAACGAGTAGTTAATATATCTAGAAGGAATGAAATGCCTCTAAATTTTATACTAGAACTTGAAATTTTTGATGTTTGGGGATTAGATTTCTTGGGATCATTTATTCCTTCATTTGGAAAATCATATATTAGTTGTTGTTGATTATGTTTCTAAATGGATTGAAGCACAGGCCTTACCTCGTTGTGATGCTAAGAGTATTTCAAAATTTTTAATGAAAAATATTTCCCTAAGATATGGAATGCCGAGAGTGATTATCACTGACATAGGATCCCGTTTTAGGAATAAATATATTCACAAATTAGTAGAAAAAAATTTACATTATTCATAAAATATCAACTGCTTATCATCCACAAACCAGTGGACTAGCTGAATTTTTTAATCAAGAAATTAGATGAATTTTAGAAAAAACTGTAAACCCTAATAGATTAGATGGTCTACAAGACTAGACACTGCTTTATGGGCTTACAAGATTGCTTATAAAACTCTGATTGGAATGACTCCTTACAGGCTTATTTATGGAAAGACTTGTCACTTACTAGTAGAATTAGAACACAAAGCGTACTGGGTGATTAAAGAATTTAATTATAATTTAAAAGAAGCTGGTGAGAAGAGATTATTAATGATGAATGAATTAGAAGAATTAAGAAATGAATCCTATAATAAGGATAGAATTTATAAAGAGAAAATGAAATTATGGTATGATCGGAAGATTAACCAAAAAAATGCTGAACCAGGACAAGAAGTTTTGCTTTATAATTCAAGATTGAAATTGTTTCCTGGGAAATTGAAATCTCGATGGTTAGGACCTTTCACTATAACTCAAATATTTACATACGGAACTGTAGAACTTGAAGATCCAAAGACTTGACACAAATTTAAAGTAAGTGGACACAGATTAAAACCATATTTTGAAGGAAGAATACCAAATTTTAAAGAGGTTTTAATGCTCAGTCAACCTGATTATTAACCTGAATAGGTTGGGCTGACGACGTTAAACCAAGTGCTTTATGGGAGGCAACCATAATAGTCTTTAATTATAATATATTTTAATTGATTTATTATTAATTATGGTATAAAATGAATTCTACTACTCATATTTATCTTTATAATCATCACAATATTAGATTAATAGAAGAAATTAGAAAATATTCGAACTAGAGAGAAACTGGGCAATTATGCCTTAGCCCGCCGACAACGACATCGACCCTGCCGACAGCGAGATCTGCGTGCCTAATTTAGTTCATATTAATAACTATCCCGCCGACGGCGAGATCATTGCCGCCGACGGTGAGATAATTGAAAGAGAGGTTCAGGGAGTTATTTTGGTGGTTTTTGACAATTCTAAGTGTTTTAACTCTTTAAAAAATGCCTAGAACTTGAATAATTTACCTTTTACTTCCTAGAAACGAATTGAAACCCTACAAAAACATAGTATTGTGGCATCCAATCCACTTGAAATCACTAAATCCTAAGTGTTCAATCAAAGAAAGTTTGTCAGTTATGAGGCACAGCAGATATTCAACAAAGTTATGATGAAGAAGAGATTGATTAAAGAAAGAGGATTCATCAATAGAATAGTGGAGAAGTCGACAACACCTATCGAGGAAATGATCTTGTGAAGACGTTGGGAGGTAATAAGCTATACAACTTCTGCAATAGTCATCCCTGTTGTCAAAGAATTCTACTCCAATCTTCATGGAATCAACAATGGAAGCGTATATGTGTGAGGCAGATGGGTAATTTTTACTCCTTCAAGAATTAATGAGTTATTTTCAATTGAGAATATACATTTTTGCCACTATTCCAATTTTGTTCATACAAGATATAATATGAATGAGATCTACCGATATTTGACTGATGAATAAGAAGATTGGGAAATACGAGAAGACGTGCACGTTAGCTTTTCTGCATCACTTTTAAACCCCGTCTCTAAACACTGGCACTTCTTTATTTCTTCAAAATTATTACCCACTATGATGGTAAATAGAGTTTCTAAGGGGTGTGTAATTTTAAATTACTGTATTTAAGCGGGATTTCCCATTGAAGTTGGATCTATTATTGTGAAGTCTGGCTTAGGCTTGATTATGCATGGATCGATTCATGGGCTTGGACATCCTTCAACAATTTTTGCATTATGTAGTCAGTACCAAGTTTCTTATGAAGCCTGGGAAAAGGTACTTTTGCATTGGAAACCTTTAGACCATATTGATATGTTTCCTACTTTGGATAATGATAATGAGACAGCTATTATTGTGGATCAAGCTTCTCAAAACAATCTTTCAATCTGGCCCTTTACTGATAAAACAAATCTGATCTTATGGAAACTCAAAGGATTGGAGAAAATGTTACAAGACATGATGAATTCAATTAGCAATATCTCTTATTTATTTGATCATATTGAATGGAGAATGAAGGAGCACTTTGATCATTCCGGACATCTTGAGACTAGTTTCATACGGCTTTTGAGAAGGAAAGGATGGATTGAAGAAGATTCTACAGAAGTCCTTACAGGCCTTTCTATAATTTATTCATGCACTTTCGTTCTATCAGAGATATCAGAGATGAATTTTGTACAGATCCTGATGCGTAGAAGATATTTATTCGTATTCATTTGTGTGTTAAGTTAGTTCGAATTTTGTTTTTAATGTAATTTGCACTTTTGATATTTAATCTCAGTTTAGATGAGATTATGTATTGTTTTGTTAGTCTCAGCATTTTGAGTATTGTGGTTTGGATTGCGACGCTGATTGTGTGTATTAAGATTTTAAAAGTACTTTGTTAGTAATGTAGTGCGTGAATATCGTAATCACCTGGATTTCATATATAGAGTTATAATGTTTTGTGTTGTGTAAATTTATGTGCTAAAATAGTATCTAATCATAATAAAATGTATTTATTAGATTGATCGGACATTAAACGAGGCTTTATATGAATTGAAAATAATATAAATATTGAAAATATTAAATTCTGGAAAATTCCGCCGACAGAGAGATCGAGCTCGCCGACGGTAAGATTTTCCAGAAACTCTAGGCCTATTTGATTTAATTAGCTCACCGACGGTGAGATTTTTCTCGCCGATAGCGAGATCCCGAAAAACACTTTATTTGACTGGTCAACCGTCACTATTCATCGTCCCCTTCCTCAAAACTTCAAAAAACCGACCTAGGGCTTGAGAAATCTTGGATTTGGAGCATTATCAGCATATTTTGACACCAGATTTTATCTTCCCTTGGTAAGAACTTCCCTCCTATGTAAAAAGTTTTGATTTTCACCATGAATTTCTTCCACATTGAGAAATTTTGGAAAAATTAAAAATGTGAAAAAAAGACTTGGAAGAAGTTCATGGAATTCGATTTAGATTGTTTTAAGTCACCTTTGGAAGTCATTCTGGTATTATTTTGGAAATTAGTTGAGATTTTTGTAAATTTGATAGATCGAGGAATAGCTCCGCGATAGAAAAGGCGACTGGATTTTGACGAAACGTATTCGTGAATGCTAGAGCACAATCAAGATACAACCTCAATATCAAAGCAAGAAAGTGCATTCAGGATAGTGTCTTTAAAAGTCCAGGAGGAGAAGTGGAACGAATGATAAGAGAGAGAAGATGGGAGAATTTCTGTTATACAGTGAATAGAGCTATTGTTGAAGTCGTGAAAGAATTTTATGCCAACCTGACTGCAATAGAAGATACACTAATAAAGGTTAGAGAATGTTTAGTCGATCTTAATGCTGCAAGTATCAATTCTTTCTACGATGTACGAGATCTGCATACCAGCGAATACGATACATTTGGAACAATGGAAGGACCACTGGATGAGGTGATCAACTTTCTCACTGATGGGAAGGAATTTGGAAGATTAAGCAGTGTGAATGGGTAAACTTTCCTTTGTCTATGTTAAATGCAACATCAAAGGCTTCGCACTATTTTATTTGTTCTACTTTTTTACCTACCTATCACCATAGTGAAGTAACAAGAGATAGAGCAGTTCTGAATTTCTGTATTCAGAACCGAAGAATTATTAATGTGGGGAGTATTATTTATAAAAATATATTAGCCACCGCAAGAAGTGAAAGTGGAGGAGGACTAGGACATCCTGGTCTAATTTATGCACCCTGCCAATTGTCTAGAGTAGAAGCTAGAGATGATGAGGAATGAGTTGAACCTATGAAACCCATTACCCAGGCTAATATAAAAACCTATGAGTCCCACGAAGGATGGAGATCTGGGACTAGGAGTTATGTACCTTCAACTAGTAGGGATATTCCCTATACCAGTTATGATCCTCCTACCTATAGTTCTTCTACCCTTCATGATTTGATGAACAAAATGACTCTGCAGCGAAAAAGATTTGAAAATATTGAAGGAAAATTGGAACATAAAGATCAGAGAATTGGAGGCTTAGACCGAAGGAATGATTATGACAGCGATTATCTCCAGAGACATTCTGAGTTTGAAATAGCCTATTATGATGCTGAGAATCGTTATCGGAGAGGAGAGCCCGATGTTATATTTCCTGAGTGCCCTCGTTATACTCACTACCAACCTACTCCACCTGCGGAACAAGGCGATGAAGATATTGCTTGGGATTTTAACCTTGATGATTAGATTTTCTAATTAGATATTTATGATATGTGACTGTTTGTTTGTTTTCTTATATTCAGTATTGATGTTTAGTTTATGAACTTTGATTGTTATGTTGTGTGAGACATTTTAATATTGTTGTATAAGTTAAATTTGTGTGGCTTTTTAAATTTTAAATATTTCAATTCATGACTGTAACTCTGAAACTAAATTAGTGAAATGTATGTGGATGTTGTGTTATGTTGTAGTATAAATTGTGTTAGTAGTTGTACTTATTTCAAAACTTCTTTACTCAGCAATTTCTTTGATATTATATATGTGTAGAAAGTTATTAACAGTACAGGTAATTAAGTGATGAAAAG
The DNA here is from genome assembly GCA_022702705.1 of Papilionanthe hookeriana x Papilionanthe teres. Classification (NCBI taxonomy): domain Eukaryota; kingdom Viridiplantae; phylum Streptophyta; class Magnoliopsida; order Asparagales; family Orchidaceae; genus Papilionanthe; species Papilionanthe hookeriana x Papilionanthe teres. Next base: position 78,078,946 of record CM040431.1, read on the forward strand.
AACCTGCAGAACTTTAAAAAAGAGAAATACCTAAAGCACGAAGGTATGATTTAAATTTACAGTTTACTTTCTTTTCACCCAATATAAATAGATAGAAAAATTTAAGTTTCGGGGAGGGAAAAACACAAATCTATTATTAAATTTTTCTCAATTTATATTTTCAAAAATTTATATAACAGATTTTCTGTAGTAATTTTAATTCAGTAAACTAGAATTAATTTATTTAATTATTACAGAAAGTTAAAAGAAATACTTTTAATAATTAACCAATTTTCTAGATTAAGATATTTGGAATAACATATAAGAATATAGTTAACTATATAAAGTAAGGAAAACTATATTTTAAAATATTAAATTCTAAGATATGTAGTTGAGAAAGAAAAGATTGAAACTCAATGAAGTAAAAACTTTGAAATACATATAAGGTAAGTAAATGTTTCAAGTTTCAAATTTAGAAAGAGGAAAATGAAGTTCAAAATTATTAACAGGCTAACCAAAAATAGTGATCCTCACTTGAAAAAGAAAAAAAAAGGATTGAAAATCAATCCAGAAAGAAAATAAAAAGAAATAAATAAATATAAGTGAGGAGAAGCTTGAGGAGATGCCTTATCAAAAATTGGCTTCATTTGAATCAACCTAAAGGGTAAGCTCAGTTACATTTCTGAACTTATATAAATGGATTACTATTTTACTAAGTAGTGTTTTCATGAGATTCCTATCATCTGAATGTCCTAAGTAATTTAATATTACAGAATATAGTGATTCTTGAAATAAATAGAAGACTAGAACTCTTAAAACTTAATATCCAAATAGCCTTATATCTATAGAATTAGTTTAATTATCTAAAAATATTTCTAATAAACTTTACTTTAATATTTATTTAAATCAAATTCATAGTAATTCTAAATTAAAACTTTACTACAAATAATCATTACTTTTATGTAGTATCAAGATTACTTGAGAATAAGTAATAGTTAAGTTTGTGCGATTTTGACCACAAGAAAATATATTAAGAAATTTATACCAATTTTATATGAAATTGCACTGTAAAGAAAGGTATTTTTATGTTTTATTGTAGGAATGAAGATTTATAGGTAATGGGAGCAAAAAGGAGCGAATCTGGAACAAAAAGGACTAAAATTGATGGAAATTAAACTATCTCGCCGAAGGCGGGGAATAAGTAGCCGACTGTGAGATTTTCCCGAAAGTTTTGAATATATTGTAAAGGAGCCCGCTGACGGCAAGATCGAACCCGCCGACAGTGAGATTCGTAATTGCATTTGCTGAAATTAGTCCTTAAGTCTCTAACTTCCCTGTGAGATCGATATCTAGGACTCCATTAGAGCCCTTTATTACTTGAACAATACGTATACTTGCGTTGATAAAAGGGAGGGAGCACAATTGTTATTTTACTTTGAAAAACATTTATAACATTTATAAAAGCTTAACCAACATATACACCCTTCACTTCTGCCTGCTCTCCCCCGAGGTTGTCATCCTCCTATTGAGAAACATTGTCTAGCTTTAGTTTTTACAACTCAGAAGCTCAAACACTAATGTTATCTCATAAGGTAAACCTAATTTTAAAAGTTAATCCATTGCAATATTTGATGACTCGACCAACACTTTACGGATACTAAGCAAGATGGTCGATGATATTATTGCAATTTGACATAACTTTTGTGCCCCTTCACGCTATTAAAGGGCAGATTCTTGCAGATTTTCTCACAGTGCACCCACTACTAGCTGGGACCCCACTCAATGATGAACTACTAGACGAACAAATACTAAAAATAGAACAGCCCAGTGCCAGAAGTTGGAAAATGTACTTCGACGGAGCGTCATCAGCCTGAAGAGACAAAGGACAACAGATAGTGATACCAGGCGAAGTAGGAATTGATTTAATCTTCACTCCGGATCAGACAATCCTGAGGTGCTCCTATCCGTTGTCAGAGCCGTGTACCAATAATGTGGATGAATATGAAGCTCTAATCACCAGTTCGGAATTAGTAATACTTAGAAATTACAGACATTGCCATTTATGACGACTCACAACTCGTCATTCAACAAGTGGTAGGATAATATAAAATTCTAAAAATATAAGATTATGAAACCAAGATTAGAAGAATACCATCGGTACACGATGAAATAACTCAAGTTGATTTTGAGTGTAATATTTTATAAAATTCCTTGAGAAGACAACTCCCATGCAGACGCTTTAGCCAAACTTGCTAAAGAATTAGCTTGTCCAACTGAAGATTTTATAGATATTTCAGTACTGGGATGTTAGGTTCTATCATTAATCGACCTCGATAGTCTACACAAAATTGGAAAAGAAGAGATAACACCCATAATGGCAGATGATACAGACGATTGGCGTCAACCATTGATAGAGTATTTGCAAACTGGAAGATTACCAGAAGAAAAGTCAGCAGCTCATCAAATTCAGAAGATAACTTTCGTATATGCCTTAATTGACAGAGTTCTGTATAGAAGATCCTTCAATCAGATGTATCTCATATGCCTCAACAGAACAAAAGTATAGAAAATCATCAAAGAAGTACATGTCGGATTGTGTGGAGCTCACTAGTCAGGACCTAAAATGAAGATGAAAATCAAAAGACTCGGATACTACTGGCCGGCAATGATGACAAACTACATGGATACAACAAAGAAATGTCATCATTACCAAGTGCACAGAGTGGTCTTGTACCAACCTCCGAATGTTCTACACCCCACGATTGCCTTGTGGCCATTCGAGTTTTGGGGCACGGTTATAGTGGGTTCGATAGACCCTCCATCTTCAAAAGGACACAGATTCATACTCGCAGCTACAAACTACTTCTCCAAGTGGGTAGAGGCAGTTTCGCTATGGGAAGTTACAACACAGTAAGTTCTACAGTTTTTCAAGAATCAGGTTGTCTACCACTTCGGTGTGCCGCGAAGGATCATTTCAGACAATGGATCTGCCTTCAAGAGCACAGAAATTAACAGCTTCATCAGAAGACATAGCATAGATTGGAGGTACACTACAATCTAATATCCCAAAGCTAATGTCATGGTGGAGTCCTTCAAAAAGATGCTCGTTAAATTCTAAAGAAGACGCTCCACGACAACAAAAGAGGATGGAACGAGAAATTGATAGAAGCATTGTGGGCTTACAGGATGCAGTCAGAACACTGACTTTGCCTACATCTTATGCACTAGTTTACGGGTCTGAGGCAGTCCTTCCACTAGATGTTTAGCTACCGTCGCTCCGAATCACCGTCTTCAATCAAATTACGACAGAAGAGAATGCCAAATTACGACTGGTAGAATTAGAAAGTCTTGAAGGGAAAAGATTATTTGCACAGTAGAATTTGGAACTCTACCAAGAAAAGATGATTCAAGCCAACGATAAGCTGGTCCGCCGAGGTCATTCAAAATTGGTGACATCGTGCTCATTCTTAGAAGGCCTACTCTTGCACACTGCAAGATAGGTGGAAAATTTGAACCAACCTAGGAAGGATTATTCATGGTAGAGAAGGTCTACCATTGAGGGTTCTACCAGCTGGTGAACTCTCAAGAGAATAGAACCATGTTGTCAATCAATGGATGATATCTCAAGAATTACTATGTGACATTAGAAATCTGAGAAAAGTTTTTCATTCTGATGTAAAATGGGGCCAGCGTCTGTGACTGGTTCTAAATCTTGTAATAAAATGATGTTAAATGACAAAGTAAATTTTCTCACAAAAGTTAAATACAAATAAAAATCTAAATCTTCTAAAGCTATATTACATAATATAGTGGCATTAAAACAATTATAAAACTTATTAAAATAAAACATAAAAAGTTTATCCTTGTTCTTGTTCGTGCACAACAGCACCCAATGTCATTTCCCCTGTTTACATGTGCAGGCAGTGTTGGCTTGTGAGTTGGTGTTTGCTTCCATATACGTGTTGGACTTCATGTCTTGAAAAAGAAACAAATGAAAAGGAGGCTATAGATAGGAAGTCAATGAAGAAGATTGGTCCTAGAGAGACCAGACAGACTTCTGGACATGGGGGGACTGGAGGGTTCGTTGACTCGCACCTCCTTGCCACGAGACATACCCAGGTCCCATCTATGATCACTAATACAAAGGGTAATCTTATTGCTGCTTCAGCCTAAAGAGTTCCAGATGCGCCATTGGTGCGTACAAAAAGAAGAAATGCAAATCGCATGAAGCATCGCCTCTTAGACTGGATGGAGAGGAGACAAGCTCGGGAGCTAGTTGTCACGCTATCACCCATTCCAGAAGATTCATATAATCCTAAAATGAAAGAAACTGATGACAGTGCACCACGCATCGATACTGAGCCAGAGACTGTAGAGGATCCCGCGCCGACACTAGATCCGATGAATGAAATTTTGAATGGGTGTCCGACTTGCAACTCGAGTTTACCCAGACTGCCTACAGTGATGGGACATTTTCAGAGTGACCAGAATGTCACGTTTTACAGCTAGAGGAGTATGGCACATTTGAGGCATATGCAGCTGCCTCAATGTTACTCAGAAGCAGGGAATACTCAGATGTAGAGTGGCACGTACCACAATTCATCCTATTATCGCCACCACCACGAGGAGTACGAGACTACGTAATGGCAAAGATTAGAAGAATCAATAAGCAAGAATTTCAACATTATGAAGACATAAAAGTAAAATTTTTCAATATCCTAGAAAGACTCGAGCTATACATTAATGTATTCTCGAGGAAAGATGAAGAAGAGATTCTATACTGCATCGACACTCTACAGACTTTGGGCTGAGCGGGCCGTCTGATGCCGAGGACATATACAGAGCTAACCAAATGAAAAAGAGGAAAGGGCAGAGTCACTATTCAGTGTGGGTGTTGCTATAACTTCACGATAGATTGACAAGATAGTCCCGGGGGATCTTACAGCATGATGAGGTCGATCCGATGCCACTGCAAATCACAAAAATGTAAAAGAGGATGGTCGAGTGGCACGTGTTGCCTGTAGACTTTATTCCTAACAATTGTATCATAAATATTTATGAGGACAAGGACTGTATCCCACCTCATATCGACCACCATGACTTTGTGAGGCCCTTCTACAGGGTCTTCTTTATAAGTGAAAGTAATATCTTGTTTGGACGAGAAAACTAGATTGTCAGACCGGGAGAATTCAGAGGTTCTGTTGAAATTCTCTTACCAGTCAGATAAGTACTGGAACTAAAAGGTAATGGAGCAGATTTAGCAAAACACTGCATCCCGGAAGTTACTAGAAAAAGGGTGTCAGTCACCTTCAGAAGAATGGATGAAGATAAAGTGTCGTTTTACTATGTCGGATCCAGAATTGGAGAACCTTCGTCATTTGCCACTGTGATGGCAGTACCTCCAGGTGTTTTTGTGGGGACTTTTGTTCTGGAATGTAAAATTAGCAGGTTGGCTCATCTTCATAGTAGTCTCAAGCAGTAGAAATCTACTACCACTTTCAATGGGTCATGACAGTCGTTGTCACCACTTTTGCATCAGGCAGACGATATGATATGTCAGTTCTGTTCAGTTCTATACACATGATCTACTTTTGGATACTTGTCAGCTTATTGATCCCTGATAAAGGCAACAGCGCAAAAAACTTGATCCCCGATAAATGCAACGGCACCAAAAACTTGTTACTGTTCGGTAAATGCGCTGATCATTTAGATATGAAACTTAAGATTTTATAATATGGGATACTACGCATGTATTCGTATCGTTTATCAAGTAATATAGGACTTTCTGATTAATTCCCGAGATATTAAACCGACAGGAAAAATATGAAAATTTTTAAAGAAATCAGAAAATTATCTTTTTACTTTCTTGAATTGTTTTTGAAAAATATGTCTTGATTTTGAAAAGTTTTGAAAGTTGATTTGTCTTTTGAAATTTCCTTAATAAAATGTTAAGCAATGATCTTAAAATTATAATAACTAATAACACTGGATGTAAAATACTATTAACTAGAATATCTTTCTCTTTCATTTTATGAAGTAGTAATAATTCTTAAAGTATTGTTGTTGAAGTATTTAATTTGTTGTGACAGATAAAAGCAAATGTGTTCTTTACCCTTACTTGGTTCTATAAAGAACATAGGTTAATTTGAAATTTTTATTATTTTGGTTAGGCAGGGAAGATACCAGTCTCTCACTCTAGAGTTCCCTCGATTCCCACCACCTGAGGGCTAACTTCTCATAACAAAACTCAAAATTTCAAACCAAATTAGGGGGTTTTAGCCTGTCACTCTAAAATTATCTAATTTTACTCCCTTTCATAAAAATATCTTCTAATATTACATTCAATTATATGAACTACAATTCTCACCCATATAATTGTATGTGATTCTTACTAACTTCTATGAGATAATACTGCATTGGATCTTACATAATCTCAAGAAATTCTACAACTTAACAGGCCAAATTAAGAAGTAAACAAAGTTTTCAGAATCAATCTTCACAACTTCCAACTTTTAAACACTTACACTTTCCACAAAAATTCTTTATAAATTAATCACTTCTCCATTTAAGAAAGAAGAAGATAAAGTAAACTACTCAGAATGCATTGGGAAAATACAAAAACACATTGATTTGAAACTAAAAACAATAAGAAAAATAACAAACGAAAGCAAGTTTTAATAAAAAGATTAAAAGTAAACTCTTATATGAAAATCCTCTCCACAAGACCAAGGAAGTTCCTCTGAAACGTTGACTCTTCGCTAAACTACTCCTCAGAGCAAGTCTCGCAACTCCGATGACTCAGAATACAGACTTCAGATTTCAATAAAAACTAAACTAAAAGTAAAAAAAGAAATGGGAAGAAGAAGACTTCACTCTGACCCTTTTCTCCTTTCTACTCTCTACTCCTACTCTTAATAAAAACTCTTAAAATGAATTGGAAGAACAATGGAAATACCCTTCAAAATGCAGTGAAGAGCCTCCTAAAGCCTCTCCATCAAAACGCAGTGGAAGAGCCTCTTAAAGCCTCTTATAATCTTTCCTAAGAATCTCTTTAAATAGTAAACCAAAAGCTACCTTGGTGTCTTCTCAAAATGTGTCTAGATTCAATTTATCTACCAAGGAACGCACCCCTTCATTCAAACTTGCCGCCCAAAGGAAGTTATGGCAGTTACCACCAAGAGTTGCATCCCATCCCCTTTGAAATTGGCGCCAACTTCATTTGAATTTGTATTTTTAACTGTGGCGGCTAAGCGTCGGCCTAGCGACGCTTAGTCACCAATGCCAAAATTTTGATTTTTCATTATTTTTGCTCCAAATTTGATCCAATATATCTCCTTTCAACATGACCATCCATTTTCATCATACCTGCAAGAAAAACACAAAATACATTCCCTTAAAGTGTAATATCATTAAAAATAGGTATAAAAATGTGCATAAAAATACTATATATTTTAGGTGGTATCAAAATCCTCCAAACATAAAATGTTACTTGTCCTCAACTGACAGTTAATCTCGTAGAATATTTTAGCATGCAAATTATGTAATGAGTTTCTTAGGAAGATAACAAAATTTTGTTCTAGAAATGGAATAGTCCAATTTAGAAAAAATTAGAGTAATTAAAACAAACATAAAGTTTAGAAAGTTCTTAAGTAAAGAAAAATGACAAATATAAGTCTCTATCTATTTCAGAAATATTTGTAGAGTCTTCAAAATATATGATTCAAACATTTATTTTTCTCACTTCAAAATCTTTATTTTAACAATAATTTTACTTACTATATTATAACCTTAAGTTTTAGATTTTCTCTAAACTTATATCTTAAAATTTAGGTATGAAACCAAATTTTGTATAGGCACTTAAATCCTCAAGCTTCTCCTCCCTTTTAATATACTATTTTTCACTTTTTCTTTTCTTTTTCTCTTTCTCTTTTTTTTTTTAAGTCAAGGATTAGTATATCTGGATAGACCTTTAATGATTTTGAATTCCATCCTTCCATTTAAAATAAAGGTCAGATTTATGTATTTCACTTAAAAATCATAATAATAGTATTTGAAAATTACTTTTCAATAAAAGAAATTTAAGCTTTGAAGAATAAAAGTCAAATCTTCTATTTATCCAAAAATACAAAACTTTTTACTAAAGATAGTTTAACTTTATTTAACACTTCTTCATTAAGAAAATTTTAACTTTAAGTTTTTCATGATTACTATAAATTTTAACAAAATTCTTTTATTCATTTCTATAATCAAAATTTTGTTCCACTAATATAACTTCATGTACATAATTGTTCTCAATAAAAAATATGATTTTTTTAAGTATTCTTGAGAATCAAATAAAATTTTAGGTTTTTGAAAATCTTTGTTTTTAAAAAAAATTAAATCCCCCCCAAACATATCATGCTTGCAGGAATTTTTAATATCCGAATATACAAGTATAATAATTTAAATAACAGGAGTAAAATGAAATCAAATTTAGTTTTTCAAAACAATTTTTTTTTATACAAAGAAAGGTAAAAATTTCAAAAAGACTTCTACAATAGTGGAGGTTTTCAAAGCAAATACAAACCAACTAAAATAACACACTAATACAGATAAGAAATGCTAGTGGTTTAAAAAAATTTTAAACATATAGTTTCCTAAGTAGAAGTTCCTAATAGTGGTTTATAATCTCCTAACAGTTTTTGAATTAAGGTACACACTTTTAAAAACTCTGACATAACATACACATAAAACATTTACAATTACACACTATCACAAAGCAACACATAAATCCACAATAAAACAACAACAATACCTGAAAATGCATAACGGATAAATAGTACAACTACAATCTGCATACTATAAAAGTTCACATCACAACACAATCATCAAACAAAACACTAGATAAAGTACACAGTAACACAGTATAACAACACAATAACTAAAAGAAACAACATACATCTACTCTTCATCCTCATCATCATCATCTTGCTTGTTCCAATCCCTGGATGGCACATAAGGTATGTAGAATGGACGTGGTGGCATCTCAGCACTCTGACCACCTCTAATCAGTCTATCAAAATATTGTTGATAACTCTCCTCATATTTATCATGTTTTATAATATATCTCTCCACATTATCCAACTTACCATCCATATCTTTCATATGCTCTCGAGTAAGACTCACTTTTTTCAAAATTGTTCTTAATAAACCATTTTGTGAATCAGTAGATTACGAAGCACGTGAAGTAGTAGAAAGAGAAGAAGATACAACAGAAGCAGAAACAGCAAAAGCCTTACCAAATCCTCCTCTCCAACCAAACACTGAATCTACAGTGTAAGCACCAACGTTTACACTGGTAATTGGTCTCAATGGCTGAAGTACATCTTCCCAGGTATCAAACTTCACTCCAGATCGTTCACATAGTGAATTAATCAAGGAAGGAAATCCCATACCTGCAGTCGTGGTTTATCTAGCACAGTTCAAAACATAATAAAAAATTATACCTCCAATGTCAACAGGATTCCCTTTCTGAATACAATGGTTCAACACAGCTCTTTCTCTCATTACTTCACTAGTATGACTCTAAGGTAACAACTTAGATGAGATAAAATAATGCCATGCGTTAGAAATGACATTCAATTTGGAAGCAGGAAAGTTGACTCTTCTATCATTTGTTGTTTTCCATAATCCTCTTCCATCAGTCAGAAATTCCATGATCTCATCTAACTCCTCTTCGAAGGATAAAAATAGAACATGTCAGGAGGTAGTCCATAAAAAGTATTGATTGCCCCAGACGAAAAGTTGACCTCATACCTCCTAACCATCACTTGATTCTCTTCTACAGTAAGCAAATTTACATAAAATTCTCTAACCACAGAAACAACAGCAATAGCGGAGAACTAACAGTAATTCTCCCAGTTTTTTCTAGCAATCATATCTTCAATCACCTCTCCTAGCTTACTAAACACACGCTCAGGAATCAACTTACGTGACTGCAATGCATTGACGTATCGTTCCTTAGCCCTCATACTTATAAATTTGTTAGAATCAAACTTCGTCTTTTCTCATGCACGCTTTGACTTTGGAGCCATCTCTAAAAATTCATGAAAGATTCACCATAAATTCTAAAATCAAACTAAACTTGCTAAATTATCTTCCAAAAGATAGTTTCACTAAATTCAAGCAATTTCTCAAGTTTTTCTCAAATTTTCACCATGAATAGTGATTTTAAGATTTTCCATAATGTACTCAAAATACATGGTGAAAATAAAAAATGTTACTTAGGAGTAGTGCTCTTACCTCAAGGAATCCAAGTCTAACAATTTTTGTTCAGATCGGCTCTTAAATGATCCACAATATGATGCCCTAGGCTCCTCTTTCGTGGTAAACTGAAGGTTGAAGACAATGGGGTGGTTGAAAATTAAAATTTTTGGGTTTTTAAGTTTTGGGAACCAATTTTCGCTAACGGGCACCTAAGCGCGAACTCTCGGTGCTTAGTCGTGAAATCTGGCGCTTAAGCGCCAGCATTATGGCCCTTAGCCTCCAATACCCAATTTTTCATAATTAAGGTATATGCACTAAATCACTTGGTTAATCACCCTTAATTACTATAAAATAATTATTTCTCCCCATAATTCTTTCAATACTCCAAATCAAAATTTAATAACCATTGATTCCACACAAAGTTCACAAAAACAAAAACTTATATTAAAACAAACATAACACTTAATACAATACTAGAATTTTTATCCAAACATAAAGGATGAAATTCACTAAATACAAGAGACATTAATCTCAAACTGATAAATATGCATCTCTAGGATGTAACCATCACATCATCAGGCTTGGTTAATATTTAAATAAAAAACACTAAACACATCAAACATGAACTCACAAGAACACTAAACATAACACATAAGAACATTAAACAAACAAAACACTCTTAATTCCATTCTCCATTAGGCGGAATATATCTCGAACCACTATTATTATCATTTGACCCTTCTGGAATATAAATTTGATAGAACTGGCGATAATTGTTCATTCTTACATCATCTTCTTCAATCCATTTGTTCTTTACAAACATCGCCTTATCTATTTCTTCCACGTACCTTGAATGATTGAATTGCATCTTGAGTTGCCATCCCATGTGTTTCAAATGTAAGTTAGTATCATTGATCTTTGCTTCCATTGAAGTCACTCAGGCTTCAATTTTTGCAATCATTTATGTAATACTCTGAATACTAACAGCGAGATATCCATTAAATAACTCTTTAGCACTATCACTAATGAACTTACTTTTGTCAGAATCTTGCTTCTTCTTCATCTCATTCTCCCAGGAAGACATGATGCACTCAAAATTCTCTTCTTAAGACTTCAGAAATGAAAATAGGACTTGGGGCAAGTGTTTCTCTTAAGTCAGGTCCTTTTTTGTAGACTTGGGAAATGTTATAACTTCCCCCAAGATGTTTAGAAACTCCAAAATAACTCCCAAAACTTTGCCCCCACGATCTAGGCTTCTAGATCCACATTTTTCCTGTTTTTTTATAACTGCGGCACCTAAGCGCCAACTAGTCGGCGCTTAGCCGCCAGTGCAAAATTTTGCACAGGTCTCCTAAGTGTCCAATTTTTCATTCTGACTTCACTAAATCATCAATTAAGGTCAAATAAACTCTACTAAAATTTAAAAACTCCAAATTACTATCAGTAAAACATAAAAACAAACCAAAGAAAGCAAACAAAACACACTAAACAAACATAAAGCAAAGCACGTCAACAATTATGGGTTGTCTCTAATAAAGCACTTGTTTTAACATCTTCAGCCTGACATACCCATAACTCAATCTGAATGACCCAACATCAAATTCTCAACATATTTAGATTTATTGGCTGAAAAATATGGTTTTAGTCTATGTCCGTTAACTTTAAATATTATTCCACTTTTAGGATCTTGAATATCCACAGCTCCATAAGAATAAACTTTTATCACAATAAATGGACCCATCCACATGGGCTTATGTTTTCCAAAAAATATTCTCAATCTAGCATTATACAGCAAAACTTGTTGTCCTGGTACAAGATTTTTGGTTCCGATCATGCCATAACTTCATATTTTCCTTAAAAATCTTAGCATTTTCATAAGATTCATTCCTTATTTCTTCAAGCTCATTCAATTGCAATAATCTCTTTTCAGCAACATCTTACAAATTATAATTGAACTTTTTAATAGCCCAATATGCTTTATGCTTAAGTTCAAAAGGTAAATGACAAGCATTTCCAAAAATCAGCCTACATGGGGACATTCTAATAGATGTTCTGTAAGCAGTCCAATAGGCCCACAAAGCATAATCTAGTTTAATTGAACAATCCTTTCTATTTGGATTAACAGTTTTTTCCAATATTCATTTAAATTTACTATTGGATAATTCAACCAAATCACTTGTCTGAGGATGATAAGCAGTAGCAATGCGATGATTAATATGATATTTCTTTGCTAACTTCCCAATAATCGCATTTCTAAAATGACTTCCCCCATCAGTTATGATTACTCTTGGTATTCTAAATCTGCAAAATATATTATTTTCTAAAAACTTTGCAACACTTTGAGCATCACGTCGAGGTAAAGCAATAGCTTCAATCCATTTGGAAACATAGTCTACTGCTATTAAATTATAAACATTTATGAAATATGGTGTAAATGGTCCCATAAAATCTAGTCCCCAAACATCAAATATTTCATCTTCCAACATATAATTAAGGGGCATCTCATTTCTTCTAGAAATATTGCCTACACGCTGACATCTATCAAAATTTTAATATAAACATTAACATCCTTAAAAATTGTAGGCCAATAAAATCCTGATTGTAATATTTTATATGCAGTTTTATCACGTCCAAAATGTCCCCCATAATCAGAATCATGACATTTCTGAATAATTTCATAATTCTCTTCCAAAGGTACACATCTTTGATTTATAAGATCATTTCCTTGTTTATATAAAAATGGGTCATCTCAAAATTAAGTCTTAGCATAAAAAATAAATTTCTTATTTTCATGATATGTCAAACCATAGGGTATAATATTACTAACAATAAAATTTAATATGTCTGCATACCACGGAGTATGCCATTCTTTAACAGTGAACAGTTTTTCATCAGGAAAATGTTCATTAATTTCTTCAATATCATTGAGAGATTTTTCAATTTCAAGCCTGGAAAAATGATCAGCAATTTGATTATCAGAACCCTTCCTATCTACTATCTCCAAATCAAATTTTTGCAAAAGAAGATTCCTTCTTATCAGTTTCAGTTTTGCATCATTTTTCTTCATTAAGTATTTAATAATAGAATGATCAGTATGCACAACCCATTTAGTTCCAGTTAAATATGATCGAAATTTATCAAAAGCAAATACAATAGCTAATAACTCTTTCTCAGTAGTGGTATAACTAATTTGAGCTTCATTAAGAGTTTTATTAGCATAATAAATTACTTTGAAAATTTTATCATATTTCTGACCCAAAACAGCACCAATAGCATAATCACTAGCATCACACATTAATTCAAAAAGATTTTCCCAATTTGGTGAAATTATTATAGGTGCAGTGATTAATTTTTCTTTTAATGTTTCAAAGGCTTTACATCAGTCATCATCAAAATAAAAAATTGCATAATTTTCCAGTAAATGCCATAAAGGTTTTGTAATCTTTGAAGTCATTAATGTAATGCCTGTACAATCCAACATGTCCTAAAAAACTTCTGATTCCCCTTACATTGGTTGGGCAAGGTAAATTAGATATAACTTGAATTTTTGTAGGGTCTACCTCCAAACCTTTTTCTAAAAGCCGATGTCCCAAAACAATTCCTCCTGCTACCATAAATTGGCATTTTTCCCAATTAAGGACCAAATTAGTTTCTTCACAGCATTTTAGAACTTTAGATAGATGTTTTAAACATGATTCAAATGAAATCCCAAACACTTAATAGTCATCAATAAAAACTTCAATCCCTTTTACAATTAAATCACAAAAAATAGCCCTCATACATCTCTGAAATGTAGCAGGGGCATTACATAAACCAAAGAGCATTCTTCTAAAAGCAAACGTACCATAAGGACTGGTAAATGTAGTTTTCTCTTAATCCTTAGGAGTAATTTTAATTTGGTGGTAACATGTATATCCATCTAGAAAATAAAAGCATTTATGCTCAGCCAGTCTATCCAACATTTGATCTAGAAAAGGGAGTGAAAAATGACCTTTCCTTGTGGCAAGGTTTAATTTTCTATAATCAATGCATATTTGCCACCCTATAACATGTCTTGTTGGTATCATTTCATTCTTTTCATTAACAGTCACAGTTACTCCTTCTTTCTTAGGAATACAGTGAATAAGACTAACCCATGCACTATCTGAAATAGGGTAGATAATTCCAGCATCCAACCATTTTAAAATTTCATTCTTAACAACGTCTTTCATGATAGGATTTAATCTCCTTTGGGCATCAGCCCGTGGGTTGCAATGATCTTCCATAAGAATTCTGTGCATACAAATTGAAGGACTGATTCCTTTAATATCAGCAATTGTCCATCCAAAGACTTTCTTGTGCTTCTTCAAAATTTTAAGCAAATTATCTTCTTCTTTTTCAGTTAATTGAGAGGAAATTATAACAGGTAAGGTTGATGATTCACCTAGAAAAACATACTTCAAATGATCAGGAAGCATTTTTAACTCAAGGTCAAGAGGTTTTTCAAATGATGGACCATAAGGTTTATCTTTCTCGGTCATATCCAACAATTCAAAACTTTCACAAACAAACTTTAAATCTTCCTCTTGAAAATCTTTAGACTCAAATAAATCTTCTTCTTGCTTATATTCAAATTCTTCTCTTTCAGTTTTCTCTTCATAAGTTGATTTGAAATGACATTCACTTAAATATTCAATAACATCCATCCTATAACACTCATCTTCTTTACCTCTAGCAGGATATTTCATCGATTTTGAAATATTAAATGTAATAGTCTGATCTTTAGCCCTCATCGTTAATTCCTTTTTTTGTACATCTGTCATTGCTCTGCCTGTAGTTAGAAAAGGTCTCCCCAAAACTATGGGTATCTCTTTATCTTCCTCTATATCTAGCACATTGAAATCCAAAAGAAAAATAAATTTATCCACTTTTACCAAAACATCTTCTATAACTCCTTTAGGATATGTGATCGAACGATCTGCTAATTGTAGAGTTACAGTAGTTGGGGTTATTTCTCCTAGTCCCAATCTTTTGAATATTGATAGAGGCATAAGGTTAATGCTTGCACCCAAATCACATAATGCTTTTCCACAGAATCTTTCACTGTCTGCACATGGAATTGTGAAACTACCAGGATCTTTAAGTTTTTCAGGAAGCTTTTTCTAAATTATCGCACTACACTCCTCACTAAGTGCAACAGTCTCATTTTCTTCAAACTTCCTCTTTTTATTCAGAATATCCATCATAAATTTCGCATAGCTTGGCATTTGTTCCAGCGCTTCAGCAAATGGAATATTAATGGTAAGCTTCTTTAATATCTCCAAGAATTTTTAAAATTACTTATCCAACTTTTGTTGACGAAGTCTCTGACGAAACGGAGGTGGTGGTTATTCTAAATCAACCTTAGGTGGAGAAATAGGTCTTTCAAAACCCTTTAGACCGTCCTCTTTAAGTTTTTCAATCTCTTCTTTCTCTACTTCAGTTTTTCAAACTCTACCTTCCAATTCTTTTCCACTTCTCAGTTGAATTGCCTTCACTTGATCTTTATTCTTTTCTCTTGGATTCACGTCAGTATTACTTGGAAGCATTCCTTGGGATCTATTACTTAAGGCATTTGCAATTTGTTCCAATTGATTTTCAATATTTCTGATGGTTGCTCCTTGAATTTGTAATTGATTTCCCATACGTGACACTACTTCTTCCATAGACAACTTCTTCTCCTTATTTTGTAATGCATTGTTATAACCTGAAGGATAAGTTAATCTATTATTATTATTACCTTGGTTGTTCCAATTCCCCAATGGGTTTACTTGGGTGTTCCCCATTGTTGATTAACACCACCACGATTATTGTTATTCCGGTTAAAATTTGGATGATTCTTCCGACACGGGTTATAATAATTGGAATATGGGTTGTTAGGTTTGATTATAGCATTCACAGTATCTGTTGAAAAATAATAATCAACCATTTGGCCTAATGAATTTTCTTCAATTATGAGATTTTCCTGAGAAAAATTCATCCCAAATTGGTTTATCTTCATTGATACAGCAGCCACTTGATTTACTAACATTGTAAAAGCATCATTTTCATAAACACTTGCTATCTTTTAGTATTTAACCTTTCAGAAGGCCATTGAAAATTATTAGTTGCAATTTCTTCAATTAAAGCATAAGCATCATAAATTGGTTTAGACATTAATGATTCACCACCACCAGCATCGATGATTGATCTAAGAGATCCAACTAATCCATTAAAAAAAGTTTGAATTATTAACCAATCTGGTATCACATGATGTGGACATTTTCTGATGAGTTCTTTAAATCTTTCTTATGCTTCATATATTGATTCCCCTCCAAACTGACAAAAAGATGTTATATCATTTCTCAACTTAGTAGTGTTAGATGGTGGAAAATATTTAGCAAGGAACTTTTGTGGCAGTTCACCCCAAGTTCTAATTGATCTAGGTGCTAACGAATGTAACCAAATTTTAGCTTTATCCCTTAGTGAGAAAGGAAAAAGTCTAAGTCTAATAGCATCATCCGAAACACCATCATATTTAAAAGTATCACACAACTCTAGAAAATTAGCAAGATGCAAATTAGGATCTTCAGTTGTTGCTCCCCCAAACTGATTATTAAACACCATTTGGATAATAGCAGGTTTAAGCTCAAAAGAATTAGCAGCTACAACAGGGTTTTGAATACTAGCACGAAGTTCATCTACTGTAGGGTTAACATAATCTCTTAAAAGTCTTAATTCTTGGCGGATGCCAACATTTCGATCTTGATGATTTGCTATTTCTTGAATATTTTTATCTTTTTTTGTATTTTTAATTTTTTTTTATTTTTTTGATAGTTCTTTCTAATTCAGAATCGTAAGGCACAAGTCCTTCAGAACATGAACTACGCATACAACAATAAAACAAAACAAAACACAACTCACTAACAATAACAATGAAAGTAAAAATTTAAAATTTCTGAATTCTCTTTAAAATGCAAGTTAAATTAATTTTCCTCGGCAATGCCTCCAAAAGCATGATCCCCGATAAATGCAACGACGCCAAAAATTTGTTCCCAGATAAATGCAACGGCGCAAAAAGCTTGGCACCATCCGGTAAATGCAACGGCGCCAAAAACTTGATCCCCGATAAATGCAACAACGCCAAAAACTTGGTACCATCTGGTAAATGCGCTGATGATTTAGATATGAAACTTATGATTTTATAATAAGGGACACTACACAAGTATATGTATCATTTATCAAGTAATATAGAACTTTCTGATTAAGCCCCGAGATATCGAACCCACAGGGAAAAAATGAAAGTTTCTAAAGAAATCAAAAAATTATATTTTTACTTTCTTTAATTGTTTATGAAAAAGTATGTCTTGATTTTGAAAAGTTTTGAAAGTTGATTTTTCTTTCAAAATTTCCTTAATAAAATGTTAAGCAATGAAATTAAAATTATAATAACTAATAACACTGGATGTAAAATACTATTAACTAGAATATCGTTTTCTTTCATTTTATGAAGTAGTAATAATTCTTAAAGTATTGTTGTGGAAGTATTTAAATTTGTTGCGACAGATAGAAGCAAATGTGTTCTTTACCCTTACTTGGTTCTATAAAGAACATAGGTTAATTTGAAATTTTTATTATTTTGAACATGGTTAGGTAGAGAGGATACCAGTCTCTCACTCTAGAGTTCCCTCGATTCCCACCACCTCGGGGCTACTTCTCATAAGAAAACTCAAAATTTCAAACCAAATTAGGGGGTTTTACCCTGTCACTCTTAAATCCTCTAATTTTACTACCTTTCATAGAAATATCTTCTAATATTCAATTCAATAATATGGACTAAAAACAAATGAAAGCAAGTATTAATAAAAAAATTAAAAGTAAACACTTATCTGAAAATCCTCTCCACAAGACTAAGGAAGTTCCTCTGAAACTTTGACTCTTCGCTAAACTACTCCTTAGAGCAAGTCTCCCAACTCCGATGACTCAGAATACAGACTTCAGACTTCAATAAAAACTAAACTAAAAGAAAGAAAAGAAGTGGGAAGAAGAAGACTTCACTCCGACCCTTTTCTCCTTTCTACTCTCTACTCCTACTCTTAATAAGAACTCTTAAAATACAGTGGGAGAACAATAGAAGCACCCTTCAAAACTCAGTGGAAGAGCCTCCTAAAGCCTCTTCTTCAAAACATAGTGGAAGAGCCTTCTAAAGCCTCTCCTAATCTTTCCTAAGACTCTCTTTAAATAGAAAACAAAATGGTGCCTTGGTGTCTCTTTACCAAATTCAATGTATCTACCAAGGAACGCACCCCTTCATTAAATCTTACCGCTTAAAGGAAGTTATGGTAGTTACCACCAAGAGTTGCATCCCATCCCCTTTGAAATTGGCGCCAGTGCAAAAATTTTGATTTTTCATTATTTTTGCTCCAAATTTGATCCAATTTTGCTCCTTTCATCATGAGCATCCATTTTCATATACCTCTAAGAAAAACACAAAATACCTTCCCTTAAAGTGCAATATCATTAAAATTAGGTATAAAAATGTGCATAAAAATACTATATATTTTAGGTGTATCACATATGATCAAGTGTACTACTTTCAGAAAAATTAATAAATATTTCTATTTTCATAAATACCTTATTCAGTGCGACAGTCGAAAGCCGTTGAACCATGTGTTGGTTCCAAAATGAAAAGAACAAAAGAACAAAGCAGAAGAAAAAGATAATATGATAACAAAATAAAATTAAAATTGAAATGAACCAAGAAATTAAAATCAAAACGAAATCAAAATCAAAATTTGAAATAAAATTAAATCCAATGAAACAAAATGAAACGAAACAAACTAAGAAAAATGATCAATTGAAAACAAACAAAGGATAATACTCACTCTCTCAAGAATCTGAGTCCTTGCACTCATCCTCAAATCATTTACTTTTGCGGGCACTCCGCAAAATTTGGCACCTTTCACAAAGCTCCACTTGTCACAAATTTGAAACTTCAGAAAATTCTGCAAATCTTGTAATGGCTACCAGTGTTGGCCCAATTGCACCAAATTGCGTTCTTTAAAAGTCAACACCAAGTTTTACCAAATTCTCCTTAAATGAAATTCCAGGATCAATACCTAAATTATGGTTCCCTTCTATCACCTCATAGGTTGGATGTGAGATCTTGAGCTTTCCTTCCTAATGTGACACTTAGGTCGGATGTGAGCCCTTGAGCTTTCCTCCACAAAATTCCCTAATTTTCCATTTGCTATCTGAGAAATTTTTCCGCCTTCCATGATGATCCGGGAACGAAGCTTAGTCGTATAACTCCCCCAAAATACCCTAATTTTCCTTTTCCTATCCTAGAAATTTTTTCGTCGTCAATGAAATTCTGGGAATAGAGCTTAGTCGTCTGATCTCCACAAAAATACCCTAATTTTCCATTTCCTATCCGAGAAAATTTTCCACCTTCCATGAAATTCTGGGAATAGAGCTTAGTCATCTGATTCCCAAAATTCTTTAATTTTTCATTTCCTATATGAGAAATTTTTCCACCTACCACGAAATTTCGGGAACAGTGCTTAGTCGTCCGATTCCCCAAAAATTTATGTAATTTTCCATCTCCCATCCGAGAAAATTTTTCACCTTCCATGAAATTCCAGGAACAGAGCTTAGTCATCTAATTCCCCAAAAAACTCTCTAATTTTTCATTTCCTATATGATAAATTTTTCCACCATCCATGCAATTCCGGGAACTGATCTTAGTTGTCTGATTCCACCAAAATTCCATAATTTTCCATCTTCCTTCCGAGAAACTTCTCCGTCTTCCATAAAATTCTCGGAATGGAGCTTGTTCGTCTGATTCCCCCAAAATTCTCTAATTTTCTATGTCCCTTCTGAGAAACTTTTCCACCTTCCATGAAATTTTAGGAATGGAGCTTAGTCGTCTGATTCCCCCAAAAAATCAATAATTTTCCATCTCACTTCTGAGAAACTTTTTCACCTTCCATGAAATTCCAAAAACTTATCTCAATGTTTTGATTCCCCAAAAAATTCTCTAATTTTCCATTTTCTATCCGAGAAATTTTTCTGCCTTCCATGAAATTCTTGGAACTGAGCTTAGTCGTCTGATTCCCCTAAAACTTTCCTATTTTTCCATTTCCTATCCGAGAAATTCTTCTGCCTTCCATGAAATTCCGGGAACAGAGCTTAGTCGTCTGATTCCCCCAAAATTCCCTAATTTTCCATTTCCTATCAGAGAAATTTTTACGCCATCAATGAAATTTTGGGAACAAAGCTTAGTCATTCGATTCCCCAAAAAGTTCCTTAATTTTCCATCTCCCATCTGAGAATCTTTTCCGCCTTCCACGAAATTCTAGAAAAGGAGCTTAGTCGTCTGATTCCCCTAAAAATTACCAAATTTTCCATTTCCTATCCAAAAAATTTTTCCGCCTTCCATGAAATTCCGGGAACGGAGCTTAGTCTTCTGATTCTCCCAAAAATTCCCTAATTTTCCATTTCCTATAGGAGAAATTTTTTCGCTTTCCATGAAATTCCTGGAACGGAGCAGAGTCGTCTGATTCCCCCAAAATTTCCTAATTTTCCATCTCCTTTCCAGGAAACTTTTCCACCTTCCATGAAATTCCGAGAACGAAGCTTAGTCATCCGATTCCCCCAAAATTCCCTAATTTTCCATCTCCCTTCCGAGAAACTTTTTCGCCTTCCATGAAATTCTAGGAATGGAGCTTAGTTTCTCGATTCCCCCAAAATTCTCTAATTTTTCATCTCCATTCTGAGAAACTTTTTTTCCTTCCAAGAATTTCTGGTAACGGAGCATAGTCTTCTGATCCCCCCAAGAAAAATTTCCTATATTTTCACCTCCATTCCGAGAAATTTTCCTACACCCGTGAAATCCCGAGGTCGGTATTGAGATTTCGACTCTCATTTCGAGACTGGTACCAAAATTTTAGTAGTCACCTTTTGGGATCAGTACAGAAATTGCAATACACATCTTCTACAATCAGTAACAAAATTCAGATTTCCTTCTCCCACGATCAGGACCTAAATTCTGATTTCCCCTCTGCATTTCTAACTCAGAATTTTTATGAAAGTAAAATTTTCAAATCAAATTAAAATTATCAAATTCCACGACTCCTAAAATTTCCATAAATTCCATAAAACATAAAATTAAATTTGAAACTTGAAATTAAAATTTACATTTAAAACCCAAAATTAAATTAAAATTCAAACTCAAAAATTGAAATCAAATCCAAATTCTAAATACTAATTCTAAATCTAAATTCCAACTTCAAATCGAATCAAATCAGACTCCTTCAGAAATTGAAAGCTTAAAATCTAGAGCTTATATCATGAAGGTATTCCACTTTCCTTCCATAGCAATAGTTCCTGGTACTTAAAGGTCTCAACCAAATAATCCCTAGCAGAAACTTCCTTTCTAAATTCTCTGCTTGTCTTGATTTTTGACTCAGACTGTTGTGTTATTTTTTTATCGTTTCAGTCAACACCAATACGTGCAATTTGCTTGCCCAGCACACCACACCTATTGGAGGTCCATTTATTGACCTCACTTTTGGTTGAGGTCTAGTTTCTCTTTAGAATAGCCTAGGGTTTAGCCAAAGGACTCTCCTAATAACTTTCTTAGAAGACTAGTCATGGAACCCCTCCACAAAGAAATTCAAACTTTTCTCACTTTACTGGGAGTTTTCAAGTGCTTAGGGCCTAACCTTCAACTTTTGGGAGGAAGATAACAAGCATAAGGAAGCCCATGAGAAGTCTCCTTCAGGTGTTCAGACCTTATGATCTACCCCGTAAGGTCTCGAGCTTACCCCAGACTTGCACTACACACTCACAACCCTAAACAATGAACAACACCTTTGATCCCCTAACTCTTTGGAAACTCATGTAAGTGGTTTTCCCCAAGCCATTAGCCTCAGGTTTAGGGTTTCGCTAGTACCAACACATAGAGGACTAAATGAAGGTGACCCTTGGTCCATGGCTCAACACATGGTGCTTTTCCATTTTACTCATTTTCAACCAATCCTAATTTTCCCAAAAACTTCAAATTTCTAACCCCTTTGCTCCAAAATATCCAAAATACCCAAAATACCCCAAAAACCCTCGAATTCACCAATAAAATTCCAAAATCACCCAAAAATTACCCATAACTTTCTAAAAATCATACCAAATACTCCCTACCATTCAAATTAACCAAAATTACCCAATATTGCCAAATTTCCCAAAACATCCCCAAAATGGCCAAAATAGCCCTCTTAGCCTAAAATTCCAAAAATCCCAAATATTCGTATAAAATCCTAAAACCTCCCAAATATTCCCAATTTCATTTCTCTTAACTACTTCATGACCCAATTGCCGAATTTAGTCCAATTTAACCAAAATCCCCAATTTAACCCATTTTAACATAAAAATACCTAAATTAAACCCAATGTCTACTCAATTCACCCCAATCTTGCCCAATTTCCATTCCAAACTAAAATTAAACATATACAATACCAATATAAATCAAATCCAAGTCCAATTTGACCCCCATTTGAGTCTAATTTCAACCCTAATAAAAAATCCCCAATTTTGACCCTATGACCTAATTCACCCAAAATTGACCATATGTCAACCAATTCCCCCAAATTTCAATCCTAAAGTCTTCATGACACTCCCTTAAACTGAATTGAACCATCAATTGCCCCCAATTTGAGCCCAAGTTTCACCCAAAATCACTTGAACTAAGTTTACCCAATTTTGACTCAAACATGTCATATGCCCAAAATCTCCCAAATTGATTGACCTACTCTCAAAATTTCTCCCTAGTTAATGTTGGGAACTCTTTATGACAGCCCCCTAGACCATTTGGAGCCTTTAATTGGCCTTGAACCCAACTCTAGCCTAACCTAAACCTAAACCTAGCTAACTTGCCTCAAATTGACTAAAGCACCAAACCAAGCCAAATTGAACCCCCAAACCTCTCCAAAATCGCTCCAATTCTTTTCTAAACCATTCATTAAATCATGTGGACCCTTTTGAACAATAAATTTGGTCCAACTCAGACTCAAACCCAGTCTAGCCCAACCTAAACCCAATGTGACCCAAATTGAACCCATGAATCACTAAAATTAATCCAAATTGACTAAACCAACACCATGGCAGCAAACCTTGGGACCCTAAGGACCAGCCAAAAACCTTTGGACCCAAGCCCATTGAGTCATGTATCAAAAGTCCTTCACTTAGGTCAACTATTTCCACAATTTGGTTTAACCCATTACCCTAAGCAAACTACCCATGATGACAGGTAATCAACTTCATTAACTCCTCCCTCACCTGCCCTCAACCTGCCAGCCACCTTCCTTGTCCTTATCAGCCGCCCCAGCCACTGGAATGGAACAGCTTGAGCACCCCCATGCTGCATTAAACACAAAATTGAGCCTTGTCTGTGAGGGATCACCTCAATGCTCAATGGCCCTGCTCTGCCCTCACCCTAAGCAGCCTAAAGCACCCAAAGCCAAGGGTTGAGGTCTAGCCATTGGCCATGGCTATAAAAGCCACCTCTTCAAGTCCAAAAGTAAGTGCTGAAATTTTTCTAACAAAACTCTGCCAAAATCTCACCAGAGCTTCTCCAGACCTCCCTAAGATCATTCTAACTATTTTCCCCCTCTAATTCCCACTACCAGAGTTCAATTTCAGATCTCAAATTTGGCCAGAAACCAGGACATATTTCACCACAACTCCATAGTGAACCAAAGTATAACTACTGTATCCACACCTTCATAATAGTGAAAGAAAAGGATCCCCCATCAAATCCCCATCATAGAAGGCTCTGCACTAGACTTCCATCAATACCTAAAATTAGGTCTGGTCAAGTTTGGGTCTAGACAATTCACCAGGGCAAAAGGTTCCATCTGGAGGTTCGTTGGGACCAATTGAAGCTGCCACAGTCATCTAATTGAGGCCTCCTCTCTCAGACAAAGGAATTAGACTCACTCTTCCTCCCAAGATTTTCTTAATCCTCTATAATTGTACACTGTATTTTATACCGTATGAACCATATGGATAGGTTCATTTAGGCTAGATGAAGCTCTAAGAACAAGCCTCATATGATTTAGTTGAGTGTAGCTCGAGATCTTAAGTCTAGAAGGTAGACAACTCAGGTTACACCAGTAGAAAATGATGACCAAGAGCCGTTGGATCCCGCGTGTAATGAATCGATGGCCAGGATTGCGCCGGCCGAACTCTTCATGCGTAAAGCATGCGGTGACTCAGATGGCGGCGCCCAATCAAATGAAGATGCTTGGCCTTTTGGAGTGGCCGAGGATGACACGGCGCTGAGGTGGTTAAGTAAGAAATTAGAGGATTTTTTATTTATTTAATTTCCTAAACTTTAAAAATTCATATCATGGCCTAGAAAAATCACAAAAATAAAAGAAAAATATCATATTGCTCAGTGAATAGAGGAGAATAATGTGGAAATGGTTTGAATTTTATTAAATGCATGTATGATGTTTAATTAATTAAATACCCTCTGGGGTCTTTTGGTTTTCCATGCATGTAGACATTCCACCATGACCTGAAATTTTGGCATGTTATTATCTCTATCACGAGAGATAATCTCTAATTTTTTTAAGGTCAGAGGAGATCCCTAGATAAAGAACTTTATTTTTCAACTTTAAGCATCTGTTTTCATAAATTAATTCTAATAATTAGCATGGTGGTTACAAAAATCCAGAAAAATCATTGTAGGTCTCCTATGATCCGTGGAACCTAGGATAAAATTTTTATGGGTTAAATCATTAAAAAATGTCCTAATTACAAACTTGGTTTGAAAATGAATTTAAATTAATCTGAATTCATTAAACGTGGAAATCACTCATAAATAATTCTCCACTGTACTTTATATGCCAGAGAACTCCCCATAAAAATTTCAAGACATTTAGAATTCATTTAGTCACTTAAATGAATTTTCTATGTGAAATGATAATTTTCAAAATTAAACTAATTTTAATAATTGAAATACAACTCAAAAAATTGTAAAATTGGTTTTGGGAGTTCTTCGTGACCAGAGAACTCTTTTAAAAATAAAATTAGCATTTTTACAAAATTTTCAGTTTTAATCATATTTTTAATATTTAAATAATTATATAATAATAAAAACCACAAAACTATTAAAAATCACCACATTGTTACATTTGGTCACCTAATCACTTAGGAACTATCCCCATAATTTTCTTGTCCGAAGATCCAAAAATCAATTTTTAAAAGCTTAAATTAGTTTTTTTAAAAGGCCAAAAATGAATTTCCTTAAATTTTCACTAAAATAAATCTAATAATTAAAATCAAAGTAAAAAAAAATATAAAATTTGTTTCTCTTGGTTCCTTGATTTCAAAGAGACTTAAGAAAAATATAAAATTAAATTTTTAACTTGTAAAATATTTTATAATTAATTAAAACTTCAAAATTTAAAATAATTCTAATAATTAAATTAAAACTAAAAAATCATGAAATTTGATCTAAGTGGTCCTCTAGTCTAGGTCCACCTCCAATAAAAATTTCAAAGTCATATGTTTTTTGGGACAAGTTATTGAATTTCCTATTTTTACATGAAAATAAATATATAAAATAAATTAAATTTTTAAAAATCACATTTTCTCCTCTGATGTTTTAATTAACCCATAAGTTGGGTCACATAAAAATTTTAAAGTCATTGGAGCAAAATTTAACGAATTATGAAGTGATAAAGGCCTTTAAGTGTAAATGGTAATTTAGGAAAATTTAACCTTCGTTAATATTTAGGCTTAATCAAAATGGGAAAAGGGCAATAAATAACCTTAATTTTTATGTTGGATGATATAACATCAAGGGATAAATGGTAGAAATCTATTGCAATTTTGTCAGATCAAAATTAATTATTTAAAATTCATTAACTATGATAATTTGGAAGAGAATCAAATTAAAGAGACTCTTAAGGTTAGGGGTTGATTTTGGAAGTTAATACTTCACTAGTTTAATAGCCCTTCATTTGATGCTTAAATGATAAATCAATGTTTTGATAAGAATCATAATCATGAAATTTCCTTTTCTAATGACATAAAAATGCCCACTAAAATCTTAAGGGCTTAGTAATGAGCTAGGTTCAATCAAAGAGTTAACTAATAAGAATCAGAAAAGGAAAACATAATTAATTTTAAACTAGTTTAAAAAATTACAAGCCCATTAGAATTTGATAAATTCTTTCATAAGTTAAATTTTGCCTCTAAGGGCCTTCCCACATAATTCCTAAATAAAGCACAAAATGATAAATACCCCACCTTTCGAAATGAATAAAACATTAGCTCACTGAGCATAAGGGTATGAAACAGATAAATCATTTGATAACTATGATGAGTTCAAGAGACCTCAAGGAAGCTCAAAAGGAATGTGAAATACATGGGTCTCTCCTCAATCTTTTCACAAGTCTTTTGGACACCTTGTAGGAGTACTACACTTATCAGTTCTATTAAATGAAAATATCTCTCCAATAAATGAATAAAATTCACCCGGTTATAACCTAGAACTTTGTAAGCTGATAACGAACATATCCATAGGGTTTTACTTCCCTGCAAAATAAAAATGTTTATTGCAAGAATACTAAAGTTTCAGGTGAAGATAACCGGAAGATCCATCTGGTATTCTTTTATTTAAATGCAGTTTACTTACCTGCACTCTGCGGCACATTACTTTCTTGCAAATTAGCATGTTAAACAACAAAACCACCCTTCATGAAAACTGAAACCTCTTAGGATAGTCAAAAAACCAAAACAAAAATCAAAATTAAAAATCATGACAAGATAAAATCCACCACTACAAAATTCAAAATATAAAACAACTCAAAATTTATTCACAAAGAAAACAAAAATCACAATTACAATTAAATTAAAACGCCTCGTTGAATGATCATAAATCCCTCAGAGGAGGTAACTTACGTGTTTCTAACGGGGTTTTTCAACGGTCTAAATGAAAGTATGGAACTCATTAAGTTGAGTTTAGTAAATTCATTTGGAATAAGTGAATCTGATGAAAATAGTGATGCCGAGATGATGGAACTGTGGGATCTTAACCGGTGTTGCTATAATCATCTTTAATGTTCAACTTATAAAATATTAAGACACGTCAATTCAAATGTTTCCAAAATATGACACTTCTCTTCTCTCCTCAATTGCCACTTATTTAAACTAAACCAGCTACGACGAGGAGCTTGGAGCATGCATGGTGGGCAGCATGACTATCTTCAACAGCAAAATCCATTCCTTAGAAATTTAAATAATAAGCTATAGGACTTCGAGGTAGCTTGCCTAGTGCATTATAAATCCTCACCTTTTCTTTAGGCTCTTACATAACTATGTTGTGCAACGTAAGCCCTAACTCTTCCTAGGATTCTGAGGTTGTTATCGGGTATGACATAAATTCTCATATCATCCAGGCCATTCACATGATCAAAATTGAGTGAATTTAACTCCTAAATAATAAAATTGACAGGATGAAACACCTAATAAATATCCTAAATCAAAGCCAAACCATAGGATAGTTTGGGAAGAGATCAAGATTTTTTTTGATTCTATGTTCTTCCCCTAGCCTTCTCTCCTTTGGAATTTGACAAAAATGAAATGTTCTAAACCTTGAGCGATTCACCTATTAAATTCCCGACTATCACCTTTTCTTTGGAAACCTTACCTTTGGATGTCATGAATATGAATATTTCCTGATCTATATCAAATGTTTTCCTAGATGACTTCGGTTACCTATGATGTAAATAACTATAGGGGCTTGCCTTTATTGGAAACCTAAAGACTCCAGATTAATAAAAACCCCATCTAATTCCTTCAAACTAAATATGAGAAATTGTCATTCAAAATTGGTTTGCAGACCAAATGGATGTCATAAAGTTATTAGTTTATTTGATCAAGCTTCACCTCACGAGATAAAAACATGTATTGTGGTGAAATGCTTGATTATTTACACTATTATTTATATGAGAAAGGTTTGATTTCGTAAAATGTTATTTTCAAAATCCATAAATATATATTAAATTAAGTAAAATTTCCATTTTATAAAATTATAATTTAAACCTTTTCAAAAATATCCACCTCTAAACAAACAACAAATTTAACGGCCGACAATGCATCCATTCAAGAGTAAATAAAATTAATTTTGGCTCTAATAAGGAGTTAACCATATTCTCACTAAGAGATTCCTCAAAATCCTCTTCAAAATGAAGCTAAAATTTTAATAACTCCTCTTTTGTAACTGTTGCAGTAAGCGCGAGGTCCGGGCGCTTAGCTGCGAGTCTTCTAGTGTGTAAGCTCCAGATCAGGCCTATAGTCGCTAGGCTCTCGGGTGTAACCACGGGTTCCAGAGCTTAGTCGCTAAGATCAATTTTGTACAGTTTTTCATTTTTTGCTCCAACTTTGATTTTCACTCCTTTCAGCACATTTATCCATTTAATCATACCGCAAGAAAAATACACAATATACCTTTCATAGAAGTGCAATATCATCAAAAATAGATAATAAAATGTATAAAAATACTATATATTTTAGGTGTATCAATGACGTCAGTAGGTTGCAATGGCTAGAGTCGAGGGTTGCACAAGCTGCGAACCACTTAGGCCATAGCGGTGAGATGTGATATCATCCGTAGACCATTGAGGCCAGAGTCGGTAGCTACATGGAGGGAGCATTAAGAATATAGAGAAATCATATTTTTTGGAGTATATTATTACACCTTCAAGAGTTTCCATTGTACTGTAGGTGGGGTAGGTTGATACTTTGCAATATACATCAGTGTTTATAATGCACGTTGAAACTTCATATGGAACTTCACTACAAGGAATTGGTGGTTGCTGATGATAATATGTAGCGGTCATCGACAACTACTGTTAATTGCGAGAACTACTGTCAGAGATGGAAGAAGCCAGAGATTGCTTGAGGCTGCTGCTGCTGATGTTAGCTTGGGGTAGGGGCAACAAGGGTTGGCTGAAGGAGGCGGCGACAACCAGTGTTGGTAAGAGGTGTCTGCAAGGACAGTTATGGCTGGGGTTGGATGCCAATGATGGTCGATAGTGATTAGCGGTTGCAGGTGTAGGAGGCTGGTAGTGGGTGGTAGTGGTCGTAGGCAGCTATGATTAGAGTTATTCGGATATGCATGCATGATGCTGGGCTGTAGCTCTCTCTTCTGTAGGCTCTGACCTTCCTCTTGCCCAGAATCAAGGGCCCCCCCATCATGAGTGATTTGGGTCTCTATTTATATAGTCCGAATTACAAATAATGATGGAATCTAAACCACTCTTGATCGGACTGTGTGGTGAGATCCTCTTGATTTGACCATATTTGATAAAAATTTAAATGCCTTAGTGATGTCTGAATTGAGTGATTGGGGTTATGGACTTGCCTTAACTAGAAGCTCAATATGATGCTAGAAAAGCTTTCAAAAGTGGTCTAACTACTTAATGGGGGCTTTATTTAGATTAGCCCAATTTTTGTATAGTTGGATCCATCTCGTCAAGTCGGTTAGTTTGACAATATTTTTTGTCAAATTCGACCACATGACATAAATTTCTTTCTCTGTGCAACTAGATTGACAATTTCTTTATAACATGATTCGGTTATAAAAAGTTTTGAGTGGTTCATTAAATTTTACTTATCCTTTTCCTGAGTAATGTAGTTATTCTACAGGGACTAGCCATCATAATTTTTCAGCTTTACCTAATCTAAAATCTCGTGGTCTTCAACCTTATGTATACTAAATTCGTTCTTTATTTGGTTGAGCTATATTTTGGAAAGAGCTTCTCCAAATTCGTCCCTAACATTCAACTGTTAATTCTATTAGAGCTAAAAAATTCATGACATTTTTGTTTTATTCTTTAGATTTATGCTTGTGATAGGCATGTTCCCCGAGTGGTATGGGTGAATTGAAAAGGTAAGAAAAATCAATTAAACAAAACAAGTAGGAAGGTTTTAAAATGATTTTTCTTCTAGATTTTCTCTAGTTTCTAAGTTTCTTTCCTCCATGACTTACCTTCCCTTAGACAAACTATATTCCTAAAGATGTTCTTGAAGAACATTAGTGGAAGAGCAATTATATTGACCAATTGGAGCTAATTGGGTGAAATAGAGCTTTCTGCCAGGAAGAATGAGGTTGGTTAGGTCAATTGAAGTTGAATGACTAGGGCGAACGAAGCTGGTCAGGCGAAACAGCGTTGGCCAGACTGACATAAGCTATCCATGTTGAAGCTAGCTGAAATGACTAGAGCCAGTAAGGGGCAAAAGGAGTTGGTGGCCTTGTGGATTGAATCTGGTTGTTGGACTGAATAAAGTGACACGGGCCAATCAGAGCTGGCCTGAATGCATGTAGCTTGTATTTGAGCTAGATGGGGCTAGCTTTCTGAATGGAGGTGATCAAGCCGATTGGAGCTAGTTTGTTTTCCCAACTGGAGCTGGCGGCAAGGTCAAATAGAGTAGGCCTTACAAAATGGAGCTGGCAGAGCCAAACGAAGCTGGGGAGGTTGGTTGAAGCTGGCTGGACGAAACGGAGTTGGTAGGGTGAATGAAGCTAGTGGCTGAGCCGGATGGAGCTGGTAGGCTGAATGGAGCTAGACTGGTTTACAGAAGCTAGTCATCAGACCAATCAGAGTTGATGATCATGCTGAATGGAGCAGGTCGAATTGAATGTATGAATTTGACTGTTTTTCTGAGCATGTTCTTTAATGCATTCTATATTATTAGATGCATACCTATGGCTTGGTTCTTCTCATTGTTGTGCTCTTTTCTTGTTGGTGGCATGATCTACGCACACTACATCTTTCATTGGTTTATACTTTTATTGGTTTCTACTTTCACTGGTTTCTTCTTAAATTCAAGATTGTCTTTGAATCACACCTAAGGAATAGAGTGTGAAATAAACGGGGATACAGAGAGAGAGAGAGAGAGAGAGAGAGAGAGAGAGCAATGAGCAATTATGAATAGTGAAAATTTTTTTGTCCCTCCAATTACTAATCATGCTCCTCTATTTAAAGAAAAAGAATAATTATAAAATGACAACTATACTCCTAGTCATATGTAGTCGGCTGAAGATGGCCGAATGGAGCTAGTCGGGCTGACGGAGCTGACTAGCTGGAGAGGACATAGTCGAGCCAGCTGGAACTAGTCGTGCCGGAAAGAGTCGGCTGGGTTGACTTGAACTGGCATTCAGGTTGGCAGTAGAAAGCCGAATTTAGCAGCTATTTTGGTAATCTCAATGCTTTAAACTACGAAGGACAATTGTTGTCATACAATTTCATTAATTTAATCTTATTATAATATTACTAAAGTAATAATAAGTTATAAAATGACTTTATTGAAAAAATTGAACAATACATTCAGATACAATGTTATTTTAAAATGTTCCAAAATTTTATTTAATTCATTTTGAAATACATGCATTATGTATACTCTATGTGTAACAATAATCTCATAAAAAAATATAAATAAAAAGAGACTTTTAAGGCTCATTCCGATCAAAATTGTTTCACTTTTAATTATCCATTAAATTTTCACTCGGTTTTTAATTATCCATTAAATTGTCACTCGGTTTGAAAAAGATTTCTAGGAATGATATGTATGTTTCTCCCGTTTTTAACAAAATAAACGCTTGAAATAAGTTTAGAGAGAAGATTAAACTAATTCATAATACTTTCAAAGAAATATATTGGTTTCTTCTTTTACCCATTACTAGTTAAAAGGAGCATTTACATACATACCATCCAAGTTCAATGTATTTACATATCCAACATGTGAACATTGCCTTTTGTATTCATACCACTCAAAATTTCCATATCATAAAAAGTACCACTATTTTTTAAAATGGAAGTTTAGGTGCTGGATACGTAAATACATAAGAAATGAGTTAACTGTAGGTAAAAATTGAAGTTTAGGTGTTAGATATACATAAAAATTGAGTGGTATATATGTAAATCATCCCAGTTAAAATTCTGCTTGATAAATATTGCACTTTACAGAGCCAATCTAATCGCAATAATGCTGAGCAAAAT
The DNA here is from genome assembly GCA_022702705.1 of Papilionanthe hookeriana x Papilionanthe teres. Lineage (NCBI taxonomy): Eukaryota > Viridiplantae > Streptophyta > Magnoliopsida > Asparagales > Orchidaceae > Papilionanthe > Papilionanthe hookeriana x Papilionanthe teres. The sequence goes on from CM040431.1 coordinate 78,111,237, forward strand.
TTTAAAAATAAAATGAAAAATAAATAAATCTCAGAATAAATTTCTGTTTTTGGGGAAAACTAGAACAAATTTCTCTTAAGGAATTTTCTCAATCGTAGAAATCTGGCGACTTGTGCTGGGCGTGTGGTGGAAGCATACTGCTGATTTTGTTTTATTGTGGCATTGGACTTTCAGATAAAAAGATGCCAACGATATTTACACTATTGCTCGCATGTCGTTCTCAAATATATATGAAGTTTAATAAGAGAAAGGCAAGTTTGTAATAAAAAGTAAGGTCTAACAAGATATTTATTGTATGGAGCTTTTGAGTGAAGCTCAACGTGAAACCTTCTGTAATAGTTGGAATTTCATCAGAAAGTCCAAAGACAAGTGTTCTTTTGCACGAGCACTCCTTGGTTGGGTGACTCCTAAGAAGTTGTATTAATGAGATAAAATTGTGAGGTTAGTCGGACAAAGTGAAAATCTAAAATAAAAAGGTGTTTGGACAAATCATAAATAGCTCTTACGGTCCAAAAGAGAAGCGTACGACAGAGGTTGACCCATCACCAAGACACTGTGAGGCCAACCCGACCAAACAGGCAAAGCCAACTAATCTAAAACCGACCGAGCTATGAGAAAGACGATAAGATGACCAGGTGATCCAAGCATGAGCCATCTGGTCAGAAACAAAACAAAAATGCATCCAAGCCAAGCACTACTTGAAAGTTGGCTCGATGTGATAGTCTATCTTCTAGTAAGATCGATCTAAAGGATGACTTGGTTTAACAAAGCATCCCCAACTATCCTCTAGAGACTCTAAAAAGCTCACTAAGGATGAAAGGTATTCAACCAAATTGGATCAACCAGGCAAACCATTTTGATCAAGCATAGCTGTTCGAGTTGACCCCATCGACCTAAACTCATCTAAACTTAGCTGACCGAGCCAGAAATACCCTAGTATGTACTCATTCCAAATGGAGGTAAAAATGTAACATCTCAATTGTACATTCTCCACCATAAATAGAAGAATCATTTTATAAAGTACTCACGATTTATCATTGTTCATCACTGTTTATCTTTTTTTCTCTCCTCATTTACACTCTATACCATGGATAATCTCAAATTCAACATCCTGAAAGGTGCGGTGAGTGTGGATCATGCCACCAACTATAAGAGGAGCCATGCAAGGAGAAGGACCTCACAATAGGGATACTCATGACAAAGTAGAGTGCACAAAAAAACATGAACATATCTTGCATCAAGTGTTAGAAATGATCAGAGGTGGCTTGAATCAGTGGTAGGACTAGCAACTCTTACAAGATGTTTTGAAGCTTTATTGCAAAAGAGACCATCAATCGTGGAATGAGAGAACGAAACCTAGTACCTTGATAGTGCTGGTTCGGCATAAATTGGCAGGCATCAATTTGGGCGCACTGACATGTTGAGCCAGCCATGGAATGTGTACATCCGATAGATCTCCGATATCGCGCCACCCCTTACACTTGAATTATAATGCAAAATTAAGGAAAATACATTTTATGCATTTAAAAATACATAATCATGTTAGAAAAATTAGGAAAAATAATTTGCAAAGTCCCATGTGATCAAGGAATTATTTGTGATATTTTGGTGCATGTTGTATTTTCATGATTTTAGGAAAATAGTGAAAAATGAAATTTTTATCCTAAACATGGTTTTATTTTTTTGTTTTGAGTGCCCCTGATCATAAGGAAAACTCCAAATTACTTTTCATAATTTTCTAAATTATATTTGATTTATTATAAACATTTTAGTGTAAATATCTTATTTACTTAGAAAAATAGACTTTGATATTAAAAGCAATTGAAATGGGTTTCAGATTTTTACAGAGGCTTAATATACTCATTGCCTTAAATGTGGATTAGATTTTGAGATTTTTTGGATTATATTTTATTTTTCTAATGATTTATGAGTTTTAGTGATATAAATATGTGAAATTTTACCTTTAATTAGATAAACTTCATTTATATTTTTCCTAATGCCCTCTGACCACATTGAATCTACCACAACATTTCTTGTATTCTTTTTATTTGTATTTTAATTATTATAGTTATTTTAATCAATGCAAGGGTGATATTCATGGAAAATTAGGGCTTTCAATATTAGGGGCTTTCTCTTACATCAGAAAAACTAGGGAACATCCCAAAGCACATGAGTAACAAACCCTCCAAATTTCATTTTATGATGATTAATATTTAATTATTTATGATAAAAATAGTCTTTGTTCTATTTAATTAAATAAAAATAAATTACAAAGTAAACAATTTTGATTATTAGTCAACATTATTCTTCTTTCTTCATTGAACAAGGGTATTTTTTATTTTTATGAATTTTTTACGCCAAGTTATGGATTTTGAAAATATTTATGATTTATTTAAATGCTCAAACGCCCTCAATACCCTACTTATCAATGTGAAACTCAACGACTACTAAAGCATAAAGGGCGCGCTTCGATTTGACACTACCATCTGTGTCAGCTAACACGTGTCTGTTGACCTCATTTTTGATGAGGTCTTCTCTTCTTCTTTTTAGTACTTAGGATCTAGCCTTAGGCTTTTCCTTTGACTATCTTAGAGGACTAGAATTGGGATCCACCATCTAGAATTTCAAACCACTCTTAACTCCCCGCAAACTCCACAAACTCTGACCGTAGACCCCTAATCACCTAGAGGGTCGAAATCAAATGCGGAAGTTTAAAGGATGAGTTCCTATAGACTCTTCGGCTTTAGGATCGCCCCGGCGGCCCGGTCCGGTGAAGGGGCCGACTTACACACACACTACACTCATACACTACACTTTCACACACCTCCTAAAACCACACCCATACCCGACTTGACCTCCCGACTCATGTAGGTGATTCACATGGATGGTCCTTAACCCCTAAGCCCTCGCTAAGAGGGTTAGGAACAACATAGTGAATGCCTCAAATGAGTCCCTTCATGGCTCATGCGGGCTTGATGTGGCTTCATGGCTCAACCAAAATGATTTCATTCCACTCAAATTTACTTAATCTTCAATTTTCCAAATTTTCAATTTTTGACCCCCGGGACCCTACACCCGCCTAACCTACCCAAAGCCCTTGAAATTACCCAAATTTTTCAAAATTTCCAAAAGAGCCCAAACCACAAAATCAAAGCCCAACCAAAGTTAAATCCTCTTTGAAACACTCACATAAACATTTCTCAACATTAATTTTACATCAATTTCAACCCTAGGCCAACATTGGCCCAACTTGGCCCACTTGGACCTATATTGGCCCATTCACCAAAAGAGCCCAAATTCAACCCAATTCAAACCCAAATCACCCCCAATTTGCTTCAAGTCACTCATGACACATCCATGAGCTAAACCCAACAATTATTTGGCCCAACCTCTTTACAAAATCCCTATTCATAAATTCATTTTTAAACTTAAAGGCTCATTCCTTAAACCATTTTAAAAGCCCATCTTTTACCACATCCAAAGGCCCAAAATTGATCCCAAAGCCCATATGACATTTCCCCTCATCATACTTTCAATTAAAATCATCCCTAAGTCCTAAACCAATGATCAAATAATTCTAAATGAGGCTTCATCCAAATTTCCACCAAATTATCCAAAATCCTTAAAATCCATTTTTATGAAATTGACCAAACGTTTTCCAAGCCAAAGGTGAGCCATGAAGCCATGCATGAGCCACATGTGAGCCATGAGAGCCTTGGACACTCCACCATGTCATATTGGGTAAGAAGAGGGAGGGCTTTCCTTAATCCCTAAAGCTCATTAGCCTTAATCATGATTCACCTAAACTTAAATTTAATCCAAATATATTTGGATGGAGCCTTCTCCATGCCAAACCAGCTGATCCCTTTGATCCCCCACAGCATCCAAAGTCACCTTGAGGGGTGCACTAAGCCCAAATGGGTGGATTGACCCATTTAGACTCAAAACTAGCCATGCCCCATTCTACTTTGGATCAAAGCCTTTACACATGGCAATTTCCAATCGCTCGCACCAAGTCCCAGCCCCCGACCCACCCGACCTCGAGGGTGACCCATGCCCGGCCGGCCAGCCACTAGGTCGCCGGAAAACACCATGGCCGAGAGCTCACATGTGAGCCAACTTTGGAATTCTCCCTCGCTGAGCCGCCCCATCCCCAGTGGCCATCGTAGCCTGTTCTTCTCTTGCCAAGAGCAGCTCGATCCCAAGCCCTAACTCTCCCCGGAGGCCCTCCACCCTCTCCTATTTAAACACCACCCCTCGTCGGCCATGGGAGGTGCCGAAAACAAACCTTAAGGAAACTCGCCAAAATTGTTCCGTACTACTCCCCATACATAGAGCATTTGATCCCCACCGAAATCCCTCCGCCATTTCCTCTCGCGAGCTCAATTTCGTAGTTGAAATCCAAGCCCAAAACCAGGACACTTCTCCACAGTGAGCCAATCCCCAAATTGATTGGTCCTACACCTTCATCAGACCAAGAGAAGGTGTCCACCAGCAAAAGCCCCATATCCAGGCCACCCAGTTGCTCCAGCCTCCAAGCTTTGTGATCGGCTGTGGTCAAAATCCTACCTAGGAAATTCACCAGACCAGGAGACTTCATCTGGAGCTTGCTGGGATCCAATCGAAGGTGAAACAACCCTCAGATCGAAGCCACACTTCTCTGAGCAAAGGTATGGCCTCACTCTTCTTCCCGAGCTTCTGAACATTCTCCATTTTTATTGAGTAAATTTCATCCCACATAAACCATATGGATGTGTTCGTCTTCTCGAGAAGAATCCATAGAGCATAAGAACGTTAAAATTGGTCAAGTATCGAGTGAGATCTTAGGGATAGAAGATGGACGGTTCTCGGGCTAGGAGTCTTGGGGACGATGAACGGATGTCGTTCATTCAATACACGCGCGGACGGACGGCTCAGATGGCATCAGACCAGGAGATGGTACGTGAACCGCGGGACCCGGGCTGCTGACTCAAGTGGCGGCGTCGAATGAGAGTGCGCCGCGTGGCCGTTCGGAGATGCCGAGGATGACGCGGCGCCGACTCGGATAAATAGAAAATTAGGATTTTTTCTATTTATTTAATTCCCTGAACTTGGAAAATTCATAACTTTGTGTAGGAAAATCATAAAAATAAAATAAAAATACCCTCTTGCTCACTGAACAGAGGAGAATAATGTGGAAAAGAAATCATTTAATTTCATCAAGTATTTTATTTTTAATAATTTATTTACTGTTTGCATTCTTTGAATTCTCCATGCATATAGAAAATTCACCATGGCATGAGACCATAGGGCTTTTGAAGCCTCTGAATTTTCCAAAGTCAGAGGCCATCCCTATGAGAAGTTATTGATTTTTCAAATTCATGTTACTGTTTTGAGTATTTTAATTCCAATAATTAGCATGTTGTGAAATAAATTCTAGGAAAATTTTGTGATTTCCCTTATGACCAGAGGACCCTAGGTAAAATAGGTTTTGAGTTAGTTCATTTAAAATAACCCTAATTGGCTTAAACACCCAAAATAGATCCCTAATTAATTAGAGCTAACCATAAATCAAATTGACTTGAAATCAATTCTCCACTGAAGTTTAGGATCAGAGGAACCCACCATAAAAATTTGAAGTCAATTGGACTTGGTTAGCCCTACTAAATGGGTTAATTAAGCCAATTAGTCAATTTGAACTTTAAAAATTCATTACTTTCAAAATATCTTTCAAAAATTCACCAAATTGGTTTTGGAGCCTCTCTGATATTAGGGGAATTTAAAAAAATTAAAATTTCAATTTTCTAAAAAGTTGATTTTTAATATTATTTTAATATTTTTAATAATTAAAAAATAATAAAAATTACAAAAATAATAAAATTCACCAAAATGTCACATTTTGAATTTTAATCACTTAGGAACAAATCCCATATTTTTCTTAGGTCTATTTAATGAGATATAAAATTTTAAAGCCCTAGGGTAATTTTAAAATTAAAAAAAAATGTATTTTCTAGCATTTTCACCAAAATAATTATAATAAATCATAGAAAAATCAGAAAATTGTAAAAATTGATTCTCCGATTTCCTTGATATCAGAAAGATTTTTGAAAAATATAAAATTCATTTTTTAACATTTATTTTATTTTTTAAATTAATTAACACTCCAAAACTTAAAATAATTATAATAAAAATAATATAATTCAAAAAATCACCAAAATTGGTCCAAGTGGTCCTCTGGTCATTAGGAATGTCCCCTAATTTTCTTAAGGACAGAAACTTTCCCTTGGTCATGTTATTAAATTTTCCTTAGAAATCTCTATTTTCTACCAAAAATAATTATATAAATAAATTAAATACAGAAAAATCACATTTTCTCCTCTCATGTCTTTATTGACATATGAGTGAAGTCACATAAAAATTTCAAGTTCATTTGAGCTCAATTTAGTGAGTTATGAAATTATTAAGCTTAAAGGGCAAAGTGGTAATTAAAATTTTAACCCTTAATTAAAACTTTAGGTTTAATAAAATTAACAAGTAAAATATTTAATCTTAATCTGATTTGGATGATTGAAATTTAAATAATTAAAGGGAAGAAACCCATTAAACAATTTAAAATAATTAAACCTTAATTAAATAATTGATTAAATTTGGGAAGAATAATAAAATTGGAATTATTAAAATGGGGATATTATTAGGAAGAGATTTATTCTTTAATTTAAAAATCCCTAAATTAATCATCTCATTAATATTTAATTCTTAATTAAAATGATAACTCAAATTTAAAATATTAAAAGACTTAATCATTAAACTAAAGTTAAATTATTAAACTCTTTTAAAATTTCAATTAAAATTAAAAATAAAATTAAATTAAAAATTGAATTAAATTAAATAAATCAAATTAAATTAAATTAAATAATTAAATTAAATTAAATCAAATTTAAATTAAATTAAATTAAATAAACAAACTTAAATTAAAATTAAATAAAATTAAATTAAAACATATTAAATTAAATTAAATTAAATTAAATTAAATCAAATTAAATTAAAATTAAATCAAGTTAAAATTAAATTAAAGGAAATTAAATATAATTAAACTAAATTAATTTAACATCAAATCAAACTAAATTGAATTAAATTAAATTAAATTAAAATTAAAATTAAATTAAATTAAATTAAAGTTAAATTAAATTGAATTAAATAACATCACCTAAAACAGAAAGAAATTAAATATAAAGCAACTTGAACACTATTCCAAATTTAAACCCATTAATTGAAATTAAATTAAATCACAAACCATTTGAACACCAATTTACCCTCGAAAGTTTTAGTTTTCATAACTCCTAAACAGAATATTAAATGAAATGTTACTTCACTTATAGGACATTCAAACATCCTAGTTCACTGAGTAAGATAATAACAAAACTTAACTAAACCTCGGACGATTAATTCATTTGTGTAATTTAATTCATTTGGACTTAAAACAATCCTAGAAATATTGAAAAGATGTTAAAGATTTGCCTTAAGCACTTCCTCGATATGATAGGATGTTCATAAGAACAATCGAACTTAATTGTTCTTCGATGAAGAAAATCGTCTTCAAACCAAAACACAAGGAACCTAGACGTCATAGGAAATGACTAGCTATAGGATTAGGAACTTGGTAGAAAACCATAACCCTTCCCTTAGCTTTACCTAGGAACTTGCTTAAATATTCTAATTGTGTCTTAAGTGCAGCTTGGGATGACGGGAAGACCCTCCAGGTACGCTTTTTATTTTATTGCAATTTACTTTCTTGCAATTTACATCATTGTAATTTACTTAACCGCATTGCACTTACTTTTCTCGCATGATAAACAACTGTTGCATGAAAACCCACACCTTTAGGATAGTCCCTGAAACTGAAACCAAAACTAAATTAAAAGTCATTGCAAGATAAAATTCACCGCCACAACATTCCAAAATATAAAACAACTCAAAATTTAATCACAAACATAACACAAAACTACAATTACAACTAAATTAAAACGTCCCGTTGGATGATCGGGAATACCTCGGATGATGTAACCTACGTGTTGCTAACGGGATTTCCCACTGGTCTAAATGAAAGTGCGGAACTCATTCAGTTGAGTTTAGCAAATTCATCCGGACTAAGTGAATCCGATAAAAATAACGATGCCGGAAGGATGGAACCGCGGGATCTTAACCGGTGTCGTTATAATCAACTTTAAGATTTGTTTTAATTAAAATATTGAAAACACTTGAAAATTAAGATTTTCTCTAAACCAAAACACTTTTCTCATCTCCTGATTTATGACTTCTAATACTAAACCTCTGCAACAACAAGGAGCTTGGAGCATGGTGGGCAGCACGGCCATCGTCATCAGCAAAACCTGAGTCTACATCAGCAAAACTTTCTTAAATTTAAATAACAAAGCCATAGGACTTCGAGGTAGTTTGCCTAGTGCAACATAAATCCTCAACTCTTCGTTAGGCATTTGCATTGCAAATTAAGCCCTAACCGGTCTTAGGATTCCGAGGTAGTCGTCCGATACGACATAAACCCTCACATCTTCGAGGCTATTTCGTATGACTCTATCATATAAATATAAGCCCTAATTAATTAAAATCGACAAAATCAAAACATTAAATAGACATTAGGACTTTCCTAAATTCAAGCCAAACAATAGGATAGTCGGAAGTCACCGAAGTTCACTTCGAATCCGTGATTTCTCCTACTTTTCTTCCTTTGAATTCTCAAAACAAAATGTTCCAAACTTGATCCATTCCCTATCGAAATTCCAAAATTCAATCCTTTGAAAACTTAAACTTTCAAATTCTTGAGAGCAGAATTATTGATTATTATCGAGAGTTTTCTTAGGTGATTCCCGTCACTTAAGATGTAATTAACTATAGGGGCTTGCCCTTATAGGGAATTTTAAAGAACCCATGTAATATAAACCCTGTTTAATGCTTTCATATTAAGCAGGGGAATTTGTCGGCTTAAAAAATTGGTTCGCAGACCAAACGGATGTCACAAATCTTCTAGTTTATTTAATCGAGCCCCACCATCAAGCAGTGTGTCTACCCTTAGGGATAGATACACGGTTTGTGGTGCGGTGTTCGTTTATATGAACTATTTGGGATGTGAGATCAGTTTGATTTCATATTTTAAAATTTTTCAAACTTAAAATTATTTTCAAAATCAAATACTACTTTTCAAATTATTTATTTAAACTAAATTAAAAATACGCCGACAACTTCTGTTAGGCGACCCCTTTTCAAAATAAAACACATAACCTAAAAATATGCCGACAACTTCTGGCGACTCCGCTGGAGACAATTCCTCTCTCCATTTTAATCGAACAATTCCGCTTTCAAAAATCGGTAGTGTATCCATGTCCTTAATGGGTCAAACTACCCTTCTTTCCGTTGGAATACTATGTTCATTTCTACCTTGAACAAGTATAACCAACATTCTCTCAGATTTAGGAGCCACTGTTTAGAAACCCCTAAACAGAGAGGTTCTGATATCCTTTTACCTCATTTTTGAGGTGGGGTGGACCCCAAATAGGTGTTAATTTAGGAGTGATCCTTCGAGTCGAGAAGTCTTGCATAAGACTTTCTTTTCCTTTCCAACTCTGAATCGGATTCATTACCTTCTCTACACCTTCGAACATTCCGTTCTAAATAAACAAACCCTTTAATGAATGATTCTTTTAACAAATAATTCCTTCTTATAAATACATGAACAAGAATGTGTTCGGACTCTTTCGATTCCTTTCTTTTCGTCCCGATGAGAAGAAGCATAACTCGGGACCGACAACCGAATCTACCCCGCAGAAATGGAAGCCCCAAAGCTGATTTTCTCCTTCACCAATGGATCGGACTTCGCCGTTTATAAGGATGAGCCGCCCGACAATGGGATCATCCGGTTTGGACAAGGATTCGAGAACACGAATGTCAAGATCACCGACATTTCCCTTTTCGCGCTGACAAACAAAGTATCTGAAGCTGAGAAGCCGTTGATCGAGTTCAACCTTAGGTCAACCCGAGAGTTTCCTCCCCTGCAAAAGATCCCGACTGAGAGGAGTACTGTCGTCTGCAGGAGGACTGTCCTTACTACCCCCACCGGTCTAGTTGTTTCCGCACCTACCCCGGCTTCCGCCAAATTAAAGGGGAAGGAAATCCAGTAACTATGGTGAACCCGTTACCGTGGAGGGTACGTACTTTCCCGTGAGACCTTCTATTTTGAAATCGGGTCCAGCTCAAGAATTTCATCACTAACAAGGACCCAAAGAAGGAACGAAGCGGGAAGATTGCCGGAAGGCCGTAGCCGCCGAAGTTGCTTTCCTGGAGGAAATCCCGTAAATCCCTGAGTACACACCACTACCTGAATACATACCATTGCCGGAAGATACACCCTTTTTGGAAGGAAGCAGATTCCATCCCCTTTCCGCCGCAACTGACGAGGAAAATGTCCGCAGGATTGTTTCTACTTTACCTCGACCAGCATACTACGATGATAAGAGAAGGAAAAGGGCTAGGATCACTCCATTTGCCCGACTACAGACTGTAATCGAGAAACTAGCAAAGAAAGAGAAATGCCCCGTATCAGAGATTCTAAGAAGGATAGGGTGGGTGCCAGTCAAATCCTGTCTTGGGCCCCGAGTAGAACCCGTCATCGTTACAGAAAAGCCAAATAAAAGGATGAAGGCTAGTCCGCCGGTCGTTGTTTCAGGATTACAGATTAGGGAGGATACCACCTTCCAAAGATTTGGGCCGACGTACCATCCGGTCCTTGACCTTCCGCCGCTAGAAGGATGGTATGGTGACTTACTACTGGACAGCTGAGATTGAAACAATAGCCTGAGAAGGAAAGTCTCGTCGAGAGACTCGAATCCGAAGAAAGTGCTACCGCATAGAAGGGGACTCGCGAGAAGGGAACCCGGCAGCCTATCACACGACAACCGTGAAGATGCACAGAAAAGACCGCTAGAGGACGCCATGGAAAAGTTGAGGACTGATATTCGACGACTAGCAAAAGAAAGAGAAGAGAAATTCGGAGACGAGATTGATTCATCGGAATTCATGGACGACGAGTATGCAGAAATCAACATGGTCGAAACACGAGCTTCGTCAGCTTCACAGGGTGCTCCTGCAGCCGCAGAAAGAGAGGAGCCAGAAGTGATGAGAAGACAGCTTCAAGAGAAAGACGATACGATCGCCCAAATGGCGAAAAGGATGGAAGAGATGGCTGTAGCTCTAGCCACTCTCCAGAGTCAAGTGCAACCCCAAAGAGAGACACCCCCAGAGGTCATTCACATTATGGACGGAGGAAAGGAGATTACATCCGTCAACGGGGATGATCAGCTAAAGAAAGATACAACACAAAGTATGATTCCAGAAAAAGATATCAAGAGCTTGGTGGAACAAAGAAAGCGAGAAGCCTTAGCACAATCAAAGAGCGGGGCATCCATTCGGACGGGTAGACCTTACCCGGAAGAATTCGATGCTGTCCAGCACCCAAAAGGCTTCGTACCACCTCTCGTTCAAGACCTTGATGGAACCGGAACCCCCGACAAGCATGTTGCACACTTTCGTGCCGCTTGTTGCAATGCCGGCGGGAGCGATGCATTACTCTTCCGACAGTTCGTCAGCAGCTTGTCAGGGATCGCCTTTGATTGGTATGCAGAATTACCAAATGGTTCAGTGAAGACGTTCTCAGAACTAGAAAACCTCTTCATCAAGCGATTCGCCGGAGCTCAGCACCACATCACTATAGGTGATTTAGTGGTAGAGAAGCAGAAGCCGAACGAAACTTTGGTGGATTACATACTTCTATGGAAGAACTTAAGCATGAAGTGTGAACCATAACTACAAGAACAACATGCAGTCGGCATCTTACTTAAAAGCATTCACGGCTCGATAGTACTTCTCCTCAAAGGATTCACTATTAAGACTTTCGAGAAGTTGTTAAGCAAGGCCGGGAGCTTGCAAGAGGAGGCGAAGCAATTAAGTTTCGCCGACAAGACAGACAAGCAAAAGCCTGTGAAGACTTTTGAAAAGAAATCCGGGATCGTTGCAGCAGTCGACAAAGGCAAGCAACCGATACAAATATCGTCCGAACGGCCACAGCGAACCCTCAACGAGAACTATCAACAACCACGACCCAGCTATCGATCATCTCCACAAGATGAACAACCACCTCGTCCGCAACGTACATTAAGGGAGCTTCGAGCGGTGGAATATCCATTCAAGAATGAAGCGAGTGCCGAAAATGTTCCGTAGTCCGATGAAGATTCCGCTTTTCCACTGCCGCGAGCCTAAGAGACCGGAGGAAGTCAACAAGAAAAGTTATCCCAACTTTTGCCCTTATCACCAGATGCTTGGACACAAGATAGAAGATTGCATTACCTTCAAAAGTTGGCTCAATGACAACCTTCGGAAAGGAAATATAACAATCCCGAAGGAGTACATGAAGGAACCCCAGAAAGGAGGTTCCGTCAATGTTATCTCAACTGATCACATCATTCCGATAGATCCCTATACGACTGACGATGGATGGACTACCGCTTGGACAAGGTCTTCGAAAAAAATTTTAGACAGCATCCAAACCGCTTCGGTGCGAGCTTCAATTCAGAGTTCGAAACCTGCCAAGTAGGCACTATCACTTGCGATAGGAGAACCACCTCAACAGGAGATGATTGAAAAGAAGAAGAAAATCAACGAAGAAGAGAGGACCGAGGCTCCTAAAGCTAGACTAGAGGCTGCTTATCCTAGGATAGTTGTTTCTGATTCGGGGGAGAAATCCCTCGAACCTCTGACTCTATATGATTATCTGCTCACTTCGGTGGGATCATATAATGATAAGGGTGATGGCGTTGGCTACGTTTTGACTGTTTCTAACGATTTGTCGGCATATTTTTAGGTTGTGTGTTTTATTTGAAAAGGGGGTCGCCTAACAGAAGTTGTCGGCGAATTTTTAATTTAGTTTAAATAAATAATTTTGAAAAGTAGTATTTGATTTTGAAAATAATTTTAAATTCGAAGGTTTTAAGATATGAGATTAAACCGATCTCACATCCCAAATAGTTTATATAAACGAGCACCGCACCACAAACCGTGTATCTATCCCTAAGGATAGACACACTGCTCGATGGTGGGGCTCGATTAAATAAACTAGAAGATTTGTGACATCCGTTTGGTCTGCGAACCAATTTTATAAGCCGACAAATTCCTCCGCTTAATATGAAAGCATTAAACAGGGTTTATATTACTCGGGTTCTTTAAAATTCCCTATAAGGGCAAGCCCCTATAGTTAATTACATCTTAAGTGACAGGAATCACCTAAGAAAACTCTCGATAATAATCAATAATTCCGCTCTCAAGAATTTCAAAGTTTAAGTTCTCAAAGGATTGAATTTTGGAATTTCAATAGGGAATGGATCAAATTTGGAACATTTTGTTTTGGGAATTCAAAGGAAGAAAAGTAGGAGAAATCACGGATTCGAAGTGAACTTCGGTAATTTCCCGACTATCCTATTGTTTGGCTTAGATTTAGGAAAGTCCTAATGTTTATTTAATGTTTTAATCTCGCCAATTTTAATTAATTAAGGCTTATATTTATATGACACAATCATACAAATAGCCTCGAAGATGTGAGGGTTTATGTCGTATCGGACGACTACCTCGGAATCCTAAGACCGGTTAGGGCTTAATTTGCAATGCAAATGCCTAATGAAGAGTTGAGGACTTATGTTGTACTAGGCAAACTACCTCGAAGTCCTATGGCTTTGTTATTTAATTCTAAGAAAGTTTTGCTGAAGTAGACTCAGGTTTTGCTGATGACGATGGCCGTGCTGCCCACCATGCTCCGAGCTCCTTGTTGTTGCAGAGGTTTAGTTTTAGAAGTCATAAATCAGGGGATGAGAAAAGTGTTTTGGTTTAGAGAAAATCTTAATTTCCAAGTGTTTTTTATGTTTTAATTAAAACAAATCTTAAAGTTGATTATAACGACACCGGTTAAGATCCCACGGTTCCATCCTTCCGGCATCATTATTTTTATCGGATTCACTTAGTCCAGATGAATTTCGCTAAACTCAACTGAATGAGTTCCACACTTTCATTTAGACCGTGGAAATCCCGTTAGCAACACGTAGGTTACATCATCCGAGGTATTCCCGATCATCCAACGAGACGTTTTAATTTAGTTGTAATTGTAGTTTTGTGTTCTGTTTGTGATTAAATTTTGAGTTGTTTTATATTTTGAAATGTCGTGGCGGTGAATTTTATCTTGCAATAACTTTTAACTTAGTTTTGGTTTCAGCTTTAGTGGACTATCCTAAATGTGTGGGTTTTCATGCAACAATTGTTTATCATGCAAGAAAAGTAAGTGCAATGCGATTAAATAAATTGCAATAATGTAAATTGCAAGAAAGTAAATTGCAATAAAATAAAAGCGTACCCGGAGGGTCTTCCCGTCATCCCAAGCCGCACTTAAAACACAATTAGAATATTTAAGCAAGTTCCTAGGTAAAGCTAAGGTAAGGGTTATGGTTTTCTACCAAATTCCTAATCCTATACCTAGTCATTTCCTATGACGTCTAGGTTCCTTGTGTTTTTGTTTCAAGACGATTTTCTTCATCAAAGAACAATTGAGTTCAATTGTTCTTATAAATATCCTATCATATCGAGAAAGTGTTTAAGAAGAATCTTAAACATCTTTTCAATATTACTAGAGTTGTTTTAAGTCCAAATGAATTTAATTATACAAATGAATTAATCGTCCGAGAATTTCAAGTTTTGTTGTTATCTTGCTCAGATGAACTAGGATGTTCGAATGTCCTATAAGTGAAGTAACATTTCATTTAATATTCTGTTTAGGAGTTATGATAACTAAAGCTTTCGAGGGTAAATTGGTGTTCAAATGGTTTGTGATTTAGTTTAATTTCAATTAATGGGTTTAAATTTGGAATAATGTTCAAGTTATTTTATATTTAATTTCTTTCTGTTTTAGGTGATGTTATTCAATTTAATTTAACTTTAATTTAATTTAATTTAATTTAATTTAATTTAATTCTATTCAATTTAGTTTGGTTTGATGTTAACTTAATTTAGTTTGATTTGATTTAATTTTAATTTAATTTGATTTAATTTAATTTAATTTAATTTAATTTAATTTTATTTAATTTAATTTAATTTAATTTAATTTAATTTATTCATTTAATTTAATCTTTAATTTGATTTAACTTAATTTAAATTGTTTTTTTTATTTAATTTAATTTAATTTAATTTAATTCATTTAATTTAATTTAATTTGTTTATTTAATTTAATTTAATTTAATTTAATTTAATTCAATTTAATTTACTTAATTTAATTTAATTTAATTTAATTTAATTCAATTTAATTTACTTAATTTAATTTAATTTTTAATTTAATTTTATTTTTAATTTTAATTGAAATTTTAAAAGAGTTTAATAATTTAATTTTAGTTTAATGATTAAGTCTTTTAATGTTTTGAATTTGAGTTATCATTTTAATTAAGAATTGAATATTAATGAGATGATTAATTTAGGGATTTTTAAATTAAAGAATAAATCTCTTCCTAATAATATCCCTATTTTAATAATTCCAATTTTATTATTCTTCCAAATTTAATCAATTATTTAATTAAGGTTTAATTATTTTAAATTGCTTAATGGATTTCTACCCTTTAATTATTTAAATTTCAATCATCCAAATCAGATTAGGATCAAATATTTTACTTGTTAATTTTTTTATTAAACCTAAAGTTTTAATTAAGGATTAAAATTTTAATTACCACTTTACCCTTTAAGCTTAATAATTTCATAACTCACTAAATTGAGCTTAAATGAACTTGAAATTTTTATGTGACTTCACTCATATGTCAATAAAGACATGAGAGGAGAAAATGTGATTTTTCTGTATTTAATTTATTTATATAATTATTTTTGGTAGAAAATAGAGATTTCCAAGGAAAATTTAATAACATGACCAAGGGAAAGTTTCTGTCCTTAAGAAAATTAGGGGACATTCCTAATGACCAGAGGACCACTTGGACCAATTTTGGTGATTTTTTGAATTATATTATTTTTATTATAATTATTTTAAGTTTTGGAGTGTTAATTAATTTAAAAATAAAATAAATGTTGAAAATGTATTTTATATTTTTTAAAAATCTCTCTGATATCAAGGAAATCAAAGAATCAATTTTTGCAATTTTCTGATTTTTTATGATTTATTATAATTATTTTAGTGAAAATGCTAGAAAAATACATTTTTTTAAATTTTAAAATTACCCTAGGGCTTTAAAATTTAATATCTCATTAAATAGACCTAAGAAAAATATGGGGTTTGTTCCTAAGTGATTAAAATTCAAAATGTGACATTTTGGTGAATTTTATTATTTTTGTGATTTTTATTATTTTTTAATTATTAAAAATATTAAAATAATATTAAAAATCAACTTTTTAGAAAATTGAAATTTTAATTTTCTTAAATTCCCCTAATATCAGAGAGGCTCCAAAACCAATTTGGTGAATTTTTGAAAGATATTTTGAAAGTTATGAATTTTTAAAGTTCAAATTGACTAAATGGCTTAATCAACCCATTTAAGTAGGGCTAACCAAGTCCAATCGACCTCAAATTTTTATGGTGGGTTCCTCTCGATCCTAAAGGTCAGTGGAGAATTGATTTCAAGTCAATTTGATGTATGGTTAGCTCTAATTAATTAGAGATCCATTTTGGGTGTTTAAGCCAATTAGGGTTGTTTAAAATGAACTAACTCAAAACCTATTTTTCCTAGGGTCCTCTCGGTCATAAGGAACATCACCAAATTTTCCTAGAATTTATTTCACAACATGCTATTTATTTGAATTAAAATACTCAAAACGTAAGTCAATACATGAATTTGAAAAATCAATAACTTTTCATAGGATGGCCTCTGACTTTGGAAAATTCAGGGAATGTTCCCAAATTCAGAGGCTTCAAAAGCCCTATGGTCTCATGCCATGGTGAATTGTATACATGCATGGAGAATTAAAAATATGCAGAGAGTAAATAAATTATTAAAAATAAAATACTCGATGAAATTAAATGATTTCTTTTCCACATTATTCTCCTCTGTTCACTGAGCAAGAGGGTATTTTTATTTTATTTTTATGATTTTCCTACACAAAGTTTTGAATTTTCCAAGTTTAGGGAATTAAATAAATAGAAAATATCCCTAATTTTCTATTTATCCGAGTCGGGCCGCGTCATCCTCGGCATCTCCGACGCACACGCGTCGCGCTCCCATTCGACGCCGCCGCTCGAGTCGCGCAGCCCGGGCCCCGCGGTTCACGTACCATCTCCCCGGTCCGACGCCATCCGAGCCGTCCGTCCGCGCGTGTATTGAATGGACGGCATCCGTTCATCGTCCCCGAGCGTTCTCACCCGAGAGCCGTCCACACTAAATCCCTAAGATCTCACTCGATACTCGATGGATTTTCGTGTTCTTATGCTCTATGGATTCGTCTCGAGAAGACGAACACATCCATACGATTTATGTGGGATGAAATTTACGCAATAAAAATGGAGAATGTTCAGAAGCTCGGGAAGAAGAGTGAGGCCATACCTTTGCTCGCAGAAGTGTGGCTTCGATCCGAGGGTTGTTGCACCTTCGATTCGATCCCAGCAAGCTCCGCATGAAGTCTCCTCGGTCTCGGTGAATTGCTCAGGTAGGATTTCGACCACTAGCCCGATCACAAAGCTCGGAGGCCGGAGCAACCGGGTGGCCCGGAGATGGGGCTTTTGCTGGCGGACACCTTCCCTCGGTCCGGTGAAGGTGTAGAACCAATCAATTTGGGGATCGGCTCACCGTGGAGAAGTGTCCTGGTTTTGGGCTCGGATTTCAACTCTGAAATCGAGCTCGCAGAGAAGAAATGGCAGGGGGATTTCAGTGGGGATCAAGTGCTCGTGTATGGGGAGTGAGTCTCGGAACAATTTTGGCAGCAGTTTCCTTAAGGTTTGTTTCGAAGCACCTCTCATGGCCGAGAGGGGTGGTGTTTAAATAGGAGAGGGTGGAGGGCCTCCCGGGAGAGTTAGGGCTTGGGATCAGCCTGCTCTCGGCAAGTGAAGAACAGCTACAATGGCCACTCGGGATGGGGCAGCTCAACGAAGGAGAATTCCAAAGTTGGCTCACATGCGAGCTCTCGGCCATGGTGTTTTCCGATGGCCCGGTGGCCGGCCGGCCAGTGCATGGGTCACCCTCAAGGTCAGGTGGGTCGTGGTCGGGACTTGGTGCAAGCAATCGGCAATTGCCATGTGTAAAGAGCTTGGATTGAAATGGAATGGGGGAAGACCATTTTGGGTTCAAATGAGTCAACCCATGATTTTGGGCTAGGTTCACCACCCAAGGCCCGGTCTTGGGCCGAAAAGGTTCACTTAGGTCAGCCCAAGAGAGAATGGTGTGGTCTCCATCCATGATGAGGTCGGCTAAGCATGGTTTAGTGTCTAACATGCTTAAGGTAAAAAAGGGTTTAAGAAGGATTAGGAAAGGGGGCCCTCCTTTTGCCATTAATGGCTTGATCACATATCAAGCCTCCATGGCTTCATGTGGCTTGTCCATGGCTTGCATGGCTCACCTTTGGCTTGGGAAAAGTGGAGTCAATTTCATGGAAATAGATTTTAGGAATTTTTGGTAATTTGATGGAAATTTGTATGAAACTTGATTTGGAATGATTTGATGATGAATTTAGGACTTAGGGAATGGCTTTTATTAAGTGGATGGCAAGTGGAGATGTCATGTGGGCTTTAGGGTAGATTTTGGGCTTTTTGAAATGGTTTTAGATGGGCTTTTAAGATGGTTTAGGAAAGTGGGCTTTTGAATTTTAAAATGGATTTTGGGATGAAATTTTGGTAAAGGCTTGGGCCAAATAATTGTTGGGTTTAGCTCATGGATGTGTCATGAGTGACTTGGAGCAAATCGGGGGTGATTTGGGTTTGAATTGGGTTGAATTTGGGTTCTTTTGGTGAATGGGCCAATATAGGTCCAAGTGGGCCAAGTTGGGCCAATGTTGGGCTAGGGTTGAAATTGATGTAAAATTAATGTTGAGAAATGTTTATGGGAGTGTTTCAAAGAGGTTTTGACTTTGATTGGGCTTTGATTTTGGGGTTTGGGCTCATTCTGGATTAGGTTCGGGTTTAGGTCAAAATTGGGCCTTTTAGCTTTGGGATTGAATTTGAATGGGGTTTGGGTCCAAATTTTGGGCAAATCATGTTAGTGTTTTGCTTGTGGGGATGCTAAGGAAGATTTAGAAAAGATTTGGGGTTAATTGGAGTTGAATTGGGTGAGTTTGGGTTAGGTTTCGGGTCATGGGTCCAAATTGGGCTTTAAGGCCAAAAGTGAAATTGGATCCAAATGTCAATCAAATTGGACTTGGATTTGGTCTAGATTGGTGTTGGAAATGTTGAATTGAAGTTTAGAATTGAATTGGACCAGAATTTGGGTCAATTGGATAGGTTTGGTTTGACATCGGGTTCACTTTCGGGTTAAAATGGGTCAATCGGGGTTTTGACAAAAGTAGGGTAAATCGACAAAATTGGCCCATGGTATAGTTGAACGAAATGAATTTGGGAATATTTGGGATTTTTTGGAATTTTCTGGGAATTTTCTGAATTTTTGGGATTTTGGGTTAAGAGGGGTATTTTGGGTATTTGGAGGGTATTGGGAGGTATTTTGGAATTTTTGGTATTTTTGGGTATGGATGATCAATTTGAGTGATGTGGAAATGTTTGGGATTGATTTTGGGGAATTTTGGGTAATTTAGGTGATTTTGAAAAATTTGGGTATTTTCAAGGGCTTTGGGTAAGTTAAAGTGTGTAGTGGTCCCGGAGTCAAAAATTGAAAATTTGGAAAATTGAAGATCGGGTAAATTTGAAGTGGAATGAAATCATTTTGGTTGAGCCATGAAGCCACATCAAGCCCACATGAGCCATGAAGGGACTCATTTGAGGCATTCACTATGTTGTTCCTAACCCTCTTAACCAAGGGCTTAGGGGTTAAGGACCATCCATGTGAATCACCTACATGAGTCAAGAGGTCAAGTTGGGTATGGGTGTGGTTCTAGGAGGTGTGTGAAAGTGTAGTGTATAAGTGTAGTGTGTGTGTAAGTCAGCCCTTCACTCGCACTGTGCCACCTCAGTGCGGTCCTAAGGCCAAAGAGTCCCATAAGAACTCATCCTTTAAACTTCCACATTCGATTTCAACCCTCTAGGTGATTAGGGGTCTACAAGTCAAGTTTGTGGAGTTTGCAGGGAGTTAAGAAGTGGTTTGAAATTCTAGAAGGTGGATCCCAATTCTAGTCCTCTAAGATAGTCAAAGGAAAAGCCTAAGGCTAGATCCTAAGTACTAAAAAGAAGAAGATAAGACCTCATCAAAAATGAGGTCAACAAATGGACCCCCAATAGGTGTGGTGAGCTGACGGAGCACACCACGCGTATTGGTGTTGACCGAAGCGATCAACAAAACCAACACGAGATGTCCAAGTGACAAACTTAGGACGAAGTGAAGAGTTTCTCGTTGGGAGTGTCAAGCATATCTCTGAAACTGGAGATTCTCGAACTCTCGCTGGGGAAAGGAAAAGGAGGTGAATTCCAAATCACATGATCTGGGGAAATTTCAATTTAGATTTTATTTTGTTTCAATTTAAGTTTCGATGTGTGAGTTTAGATTTCAATTTGGAGTTTCAATTTAGATTGAAGTTTGTCAAAATTAATTTGAAGGGATTTGATTTAAATGAAATTGAATTTCGTGGTTTTAGATGTAACATCTTCAACCTCAAAAGAAAATTGAATCGATTGGATTGAATCATTACAATGAGGAGAGATCTCGTAGTAATGCGGTATTGGATGTAAAATCCTTAACCTCAAGAGTTTGATTTTGATGTATTTCATTGCGACAGGGAAAGAATCCTAAAGCAATGCAGCCTCGATGTAAAATCCTCAACCCCAAAAGTTTGATTTGGATGTATTTCATCGCAATATGGAAAGAATCCTAAAGCAATGCAGTCTCGGATGTAAAATCCTCAACCCCAAAAGTTTGAATTGGATGTATTTCATCGCAATAGGGAAAGAATCCTAAAGCAATGCAGTCTCGGATGTAAAAACCTCAACCCCAAGAATTTCATTTTGATGTATTTCATTGCAATAGGGAAAGAATCCTAAAGCAATGCAGTCTATGATGTAAAATCCTCAACCCCAAGAATTTGATTTTGATGTATTTCATTGCAATAGGGAAAGAATCCTAAAGCAATGCGATCTCGGATGTAAAATCCTCAACCCCAAAAGTTTGAATTGGATGTATTTCATCGCGATAGGGAAAGAATCCTAAAGCAATGCAGTCTCGGATGTAAAATCCTCAACCCCAAAAATTTGATTTTGATGTATTTCATTGCAATAGGGAAAGAATCCTAAAGCAATGCAGCCTCGGATGTAAAATCCTCAACTCCAAAAAGTTTGAATTGGATGTATTTCATGGCGATAGGGAAAAGATCCTAAAGCAATGCAGTCTCGGATGTAAAATCCTCAACTCCAAAAAGTTTGAATTTGATGTATTTCATTACGATAGGGAAAAGATCCTAAAGCAATGCAGTCTCGGATGTAAAATCCTCAACTCCAAAAAGTTTGAATTTGATGTATTTCATTGCGATAGGGAAAAGATCCTAAAGCAATGCAGCCTCGGATGTAAAATCCTCAACTCCAAAAAGTTCGAATTTCATGTATTTCATTGCGATAGGGAAAAGATCCTAAAGCAATGCAGTCTCGGATGTAAAATCCTCAACTCCAAAAAGTTTAAATTTGATGTATTTCATTGTGATAGGGAAAAGATCTTAAAGCAATGCAGTCTCGGATGTAAAATCCTCAACTCCAAACAGTTTGAATTTGATGTATTTCATTGCGATAGGGAAAAGATCCTAAAGTAATGCAGTCTCGGATGTAAAATCCTCAACTCCAAAAGTTTGAATTTAATGTATTTCATTACGATAGGGAAAAGATCCTAAAGCAATGCAGTCTCGGATGTAAAATCCTCAACTCCAAAAGTTTGAATTTGATGTATTTCATTGCGATAGGAAAAGATCCTAAAGCAATGCAGTCTCTGATGTAAAATCCTCAACTCCAAAAGTTTGAATTGGATGTATTTGATCTTGTAAAGATCCGTAGTGTTGATTCGAAAAGTGTGGAATTTTGGTGTTTCGAGAATTTCATGAAAGTTGTAAAAGACTTTCATGGAAAGAAATAGATCAGAGGGAATATGTAGATGTTACATACCCCGTTCAAAAGAGTTGATCGGAGGTTGCCGGTTCGGATTGGATATAATTCCTCGCCATCGGATTCGATCCGTGTCAATGGAATCAACCGCTTCCATCCCGTACAAGGGGAAGAGTAGAACGGATTGGATTTCGATTTGGAAGATTGAATTTGAAATCGATTGAAATTTGATTTGAAATTTGATTTGAAATTCGATCTGAAATTGAAAGCTCGAATTCGAAATTTGATTTAGATTTGATTTGAAATTTGGAAGATCAAATTTGAAATTTGATCGAGATTGGATTTGAATTGATTGAGAATTTGAGATTTGAGTTGATTGAATTCGAAATTTGGAAGGATGAGTTTGAATTCGATTGAAATTTGATTTAAGATTCGATTTGAAATTTATGTTCATTTTGTTTATCTTTTAATGATTCAAATTTTATTTTATCGTTTATTTAATGTTCTTGTGAATTTGGTGTTCGTCATTTTTAGATTTTTAAGGAAAGTTTTCTTTTATTCTCTTTTGTTTCTTTTCTGTTCTTCGTTCGAAGTTCATTTAACTTTAATGGCGTTTCCCAATCAATTTGCACAAAAGAGGTGAAGGCCAAAAATGTGACATGGTCACTTTCATTCCAATCATGTCGAAGATACATCATACAACTCGATCTGGCATATATTTCATACAATCCATGTAGACTCAAAACGAACTATGTATGATCTTCGTCGATCCATCAAAAGAAGCATCTGTCAAAAATCCATGTCTGAATAGTGAGGTACATGGTTAATAACATCACCTTCCAAGCCATCCTTGGCAAGGATGCCGTACTGGATGTACGTCGGAGGTGTGATATCTCCCATGTAACTCACAACTCGTAAGGCCGGAGGCTCTCTAGCTCCGGTCCGGCCGGAAATGGTAAGGTGTCTTCCCGTCGTCCATCCTTCGAAAGTAACCGAGATCCGCTTCACCGGTACTCCCGGTATGCAATGCTTAGCGATATCTGCTCCGTTGCCCTTCGCATCATGACGGAACCTACCGGTAAAGGTATCTTCACCGGCCCTCGGAACTCACTCGGGCCTCGCTATCCGGAGGTCAGATCCGAACATGATGTTACACTCGTTCAGAAAGAGACCGTGCGTGAAAGGTCCGACAAAGTCGTGGTGATCTATGTGTGGGGGTATGCGACCACCCTGCTTGTAGATGTTGATAATGCAGCTATTGGGTATGCAATCCGCCGGCGTACCCTCCATGTTATCAATCTCTTTACCATTCTCTTGATGACTAATGGCATCTGGATCCACTCGGCCATGACGGAGTATTCCCGTGGGTTTCCCTTCCCGTCCTCCGCAAAGTTGTAACAAGCATCCACATTGTATCGTGATTCTTCCCTTCCCCGACATCCATCTCCGGGGTTCCGAGTATGTGTTTTCCTCAGGCGGCCCGCTCGGCCCATTCTTTTCAAATCCCGGATGCAATCCATGATTTGCTCGTTGTTCATACTCCGAGAATACGTCCGTATGTAGCTCGAGGCCCTCCAGTATATTGATTCTTCTGCCTTTAATTCTCTTGAAGTATTTAAAGATTTTCTTTTCAACATTCTGCATTCTCTCCAGCTCGTATTCCGAATGATCTGCAGATGGCGAGGCCTGGTGACATATTGTGGGATATACGGTTCAATCCTTTCACGTTCTCCCCGCATACCTCGGCTCCTCGTGGATGATGCCCGTCGGGACATCCCCCGGGCTGCTTCTCGCAACATGGTCATGCATTACCTGGTGGTTCTATCCGGTGGCATGGTAGCCTTCTTTCTTCCGGTCTTTGTGAGATTTCCCCGGTCCTTTCTGTTATCCTAGGAGCCGGCCTCCTTCTTCGAGTTCCCGGTGAACCGGTGTCCTCGAAGTGTATGTACCGGCATTAGCAATCGGTCTCGTCGCGCCGGTCCGCGCCTAGTTTTGTTAACATCTTACGGATGCGGCGATTCTTATTTCTTCGTTGCGTGGTCGTGAGAGTAGCTCTTCGAACTTCGAATGTCCGCGGGCGCGGCGCCGACAAGACTCGCCTCCGCCGTAGCGACTACGTACTTCATTTTCTTGTCTTCTTCAAGTGTTTGCCTTTCTTTCTTCGTCGCCGGATCGTGGCTTGGGCCACCCACTTTCATCACCGTCTCGCCCGGCAGCTCTTCTCGGTCAACCGGGACCCAGCCACTTTCCTCGTACCGTAGGCTCCGCCGATGCGAAATCCGAGTCAATCTCGATTATCGCTCCATCTTTCACCCTCTTTTCATCGAGTGCAAGGCTTACGCCATTCTTAAAGTTCAGGACCAACCGCCCGTTCGACATTTCCCCGCGAAAAGACAAGGAAAAGGATCAGTGGGCGTACTAAGAACAAGAACATTAAGAAAATGTTTATTAAAGACACATTTTTTTATATATATATTTTTTTATATTTTCAAATTTAACAGAATGAAGTAGGATAAGATCGGAAAGAGATTTTGATTTGGAAAAGAAAACAAGGAAAACTTAATTATCATGACTTTATTTATTTTAGCACATTTTATTATTTTTGGGTTCGGACACTAATCATAAGTAATTACTTCGCCCGTGTTTCTTAGCGATGAAGAATTCATTCCTTCGAAACATCGTGTAACAGTAATACTTTTTCAAGTATCGTCCGTTGATCGAAGCATATGTCGTTCTCCCCAGCAATTCACTAGCCGGTAGGAACCTCCCGAGTATACCGCTTCAACCACAAACGGTCCTTCCCAAGTGGGTTCAAATTTTCCTCCTATCTCGCGATGTGCAAGAATAGGTCTCTCGAGAACGAGAACTAAGTCACCAACTTCGAAGGTTCTCGGGCGGACTCGCCTTGTCATGGGCTCGAACCATCTTAGCTTGGTATAGCTCTAAATTCTGTTGCGCTGCAAGTCTTTTCCCTTCCAGGCTTTCTAATTCTTCTAGTCGTAATTTGGCATTCTCTTCCGTCGTGATCTTATTTGCAACTGCAATTCTGAGTGAAGGAAGCTGAACCTCTAAAGGTAACACTGCCTCGGACCCATACACCGCAGCGTAAGGTGTAGCTTGAGTGGGAGTTCCGAAGGTTGTCCAAGTAGGCCCATAAGGCTTCTAACAACTTCTCGTGCCAATTTCTCTTATTATCGTCCAAAGTTTTCTTTAAGATTGGAACGAGAGTTTTATTAAAAGCCTCAGCCGAGGCCGTTTGCTCTCGGGTAGTAAATTGTCGAGTATCGCCAGCCGATTCCGTGTCTCCCGACAAAATTGTTGATTTGCGTGCTTCCGAATGCCGACCCATTATCCGAGATAATCCCGCGCGGCACTCCGAAACGGTAGACAACTTGGTTCTCGAAAACCGTAAGCACGTGGTGTGCTTTCACTTCTCTAAGTGGAACCGCCTCGCCCACTTGGAAAAGCAATCCGTAGCCGCAAGAATGAAGCGATGTCCTTTTGAAGATGGTGGTTCTATCGGACCCACTATATCCGTGCCCCAACATTCAAATGGCCACGACGCAATTGTCGGATGCAAGCACATTTGGAGGTCGGTGTAGAACCACTCCGTGCACTCGGCATTGGTGACGCTCTCGGCGATTTTCATGCGCTCGGTCATCATCGAGGGCCAATAATATCCTAGTCTTTTAATTTTCATTTTCATCTTCGGACCCGACCGGTGAGCGCCACAGAGTCCCGAATGCACCTCCTTAACAATTTCACGGGCCTCGGACCCGCTTAGGCACCTTACCCACATTCGATCAAAAGACCTTCCGTACAATGTGTTGTTTATTAATGCGTAAGACGTAGTTCTTTTCGATCCGATGGGCCAACGACCTATCGTCCGGTAGCTTTCCGTTTGCAGTGTAGTCTACTAATGGTTGTCGCCAATCTTCTTGTGTTTTCTCGTCACCGTTGCAACCGATTCTTTTTCTTTTCTCGATTCGTGTATTGTGTCTATGTCGAGCCGTGATAGGACCCGACGTCCGTGAACCGACACTTCCACCGATTCATCTTGCAAACAGTGCAAATTCTTTTGCGAGACGGCTAAAGCATCTGCTAAAGCATTTTCTTTTCGGGAATTTTGTAGATCGTCACATTTGGAATTTGTTCCAACAACCGTATGGCATACCGGAAGTATCGCTCGAGTCTTGGCTTTAAAATTTCGTACCGTCCGGCGATCCGTCGAATGATTAACCGCGAATCCCCGTAGATGTTGATGTCCGTTATCCCCATTCGAATAGTTAATTCCAGATCTCGTTATGAGGGCTTCGTATTCTGCTTCATTGTTTGTACATGGTTCCGTTAAGTGGTAGGAGTATCTTAACATCCCCCGCTCCGTGTTATAAAGATTAGCCCGATTCCCGCCTTACCGGCACTATCACCTGCGATTCTTCATCTTTGTGTGTCGAAGATGCTCCGTCGAAATATAATTCCCAACGTCGATCATCGTGGTCTTCTAGGCTCATTATTTGTTCATCCGGCAAATCGTCATCGAGAGGAGATTCCGCCGCAAAGGGTGTGCTGCGAGGAAGTCCGCTAAGACTTGTCCCTTTACAGCACGAAGAGGCACGAAAGTTATATCGAATTGCAATAATATCATCGACCATCTGGCAAGTCTGCCGGAAAGCGTTGGACTAGTCATCAAGTATTGCAATGGATTAAATTTCGAGATCAAGTTGACCTTATGAGAAAGCATGTAGTGCCTGAGCTTTTGAGCGGCGAAGATCGTGGCCAAACAATGCTTTTCAATTGTGGGATACCTTACTTCCGTCGGAAGTAAACGACGGCTTAAGTAGTAAAGAGCATTTTCTTTACCCTCATCATCGACTCCGGCTAACGTGGCTCCGAGAGAGTCGTCTAAAGCCGCGTTATAAAGTATCGCCGGTCTACTCCGAGATCGGGGTCGCTAAGACAGGAGGTGTCATTAAATATTGTTTAATGTCCTCGAAGGCCTTCTGGCATTTCTCTTCCCAAATAAATTTGGCGTCCTTTCTAACTAGTGCCGAGAAAGGCCGACACCTACCTCGACAAGTTCGAGATAAAGCGTCGAAGATATGCCAGCTTCCCTTGAAAAGATCGTAGTTGTTTTAAGGTTTTGGGAGGCGGCATTTCTAAGATAACTTTAATCTTTTCCGGGTCGATTTCAATTCCACGATGTCGGACAACGAATCCTAAGAATTTCCCGGAGGTGACGCCGAAGGCGCATTTTAAGGGATTCATCTTAAGGTTAAATTGCCTTAATCGTTCGAAAACAATTCTCAAATCATACAAGTGGTTTTCCTTTACTTTGCTTTCGATGACCACATCGTCCACGTAGCATTCGACTCGATTATGGATGAGATCATCAAAAATTCTTGTCATTGCTCTCCGGTAGGTTGCTCCCGCGTTCTTCGATCCGAATGGCATCACTATGTAGCAAAATACTCCGATCGGCGTTCTGAATGTTGTAAGCTTTTCATCTTCTGGAGCCATTTTTATCTGGTTGTATCCTGAAGATCCATCCATGAATGAGAATATTTCATGTGTCGAAGCAATGTCGATCATTAATTCTGAGATGGGTAGAGGGAATTCATCTTTTGGGCATGCCTTGTTTAAATCTTTGAAGCCCACACAAATTCCGATCTCGACCATTCTTCTTCCGATCGGCACTACATTGGCTAACCAAGTCGGGTATTGTTCTTCGCGGACAAATTTAGCGTCTATTAGCTTTTTAACTTCAGCTATGACTTGTTGTTCAATTTCTAGACGCATTCTTCTCGGGACCTCGTCCGACCGGGACGAGGTAGGATCCACTCCTAGCTTATGGACTCGCGACCTCCGGAGCTAATCCCGGCATTTCATCGTAGTTCCAAGCAAAATAGTCTTTAAATTCCATTAATAACTTGATTATTTCTTCTGAGTCTTCTTTATCGAGTAAGGAGCTAACAAAGGTAGGTCTAGGCTCTTCGCTAGTACCTAAGTTAACTTCCGTTAACTCATCTATCGTAGATTTAATTTCTTCTTCGAATTCTGGTGGAGCGTCTCCAATTTGTACATCTTCGAGTTCGTCTGTAGTTTCCATGCAGTTTTCATTAGACTCGCAAGTGACAACCAAGCAAAATTCAGTATCGTCAACTGATCCTACTGTGCCGAATCCGAGTCCATACTTTGAATGGGTGGACGACCGGAGTTATTCCATAATTTTTCAAAACGTTGCGATTGACCTTTTGTCCATTGTCGAGGTAAGAAACCACGTTGAATTAAATTTTGAACACAGGGAGAGTACCACTCAAAAGGTAATTCCATTAATTCTGATGAAGTGACATCTTCAAATTGTACATTATTTTCAGTTTTGGAGGAAGAAGCACCACGGTAGAATTTAATTGGCTTTGCACCGTCGCTACGTACCTCTTTGACCACCATACCCTCGATTTTGTTAGAATGGATCGGGGTTAGGTTCATAGTATGTACGTAGTGGTTAATCTTCTCGTACATCGATTTGATATTCTTCATTCTTTTCATCTTCGAGGGAGATCTCGAATTGCGGCTTCTTCCGACTTATTGCCGCTGCTTCTTGTTTGATTTCTTTTTCTTCTTCAGAACTGTCTTCCCAATCAACATTGATGGCTGGTTTCCTCTGTCCAACTGTCCTAGCGTCTCTACCACGGCCTCGTCCCCGGCCTCGACCTCGGATGCGAGTCGTGGAGAAACCTTCACCATCTCGCCGAAGGGAGCGGTGAGTGACCGTTGGACTAGAACTTCGTGGTTCTTCGTTGTCCCGAACTTTCTTTGCTTCATTTGTTACGGTATCTCTGGAGAAGATTTTTTTCTTCGGTGGTGCATAATAAGCTGCGTCTTCATGGATTCCAATCTCATGTACGGAGAATGGTTGTAAGTCACCTTTGATGCACCGTTCCCCTCCATCGTAGTATTTGATGCACTGATGTAGAG
Source organism: Papilionanthe hookeriana x Papilionanthe teres (assembly GCA_022702705.1). NCBI lineage: Eukaryota > Viridiplantae > Streptophyta > Magnoliopsida > Asparagales > Orchidaceae > Papilionanthe > Papilionanthe hookeriana x Papilionanthe teres. Next base: position 78,140,461 of record CM040431.1, read on the forward strand.
ATGATGGTACCATCCCGTTTTCATGTATCCATGGTCGGCCCAAGAGAGCGTTGAACGACGTTTCGAATCAATTATGTGAAATTTTGCGGTTGTCTTTGCTAAGTCACCGGTCTTCATTAGTAGCGTTATTGATCCGAGGGCTCTTTCTCCTTTCCGGTCGAATCCTCTTAATAACATTTTGTCGGCCTCGAGCTCACGAGCATCAATTTCCAAGTATGCTAGTGTTCGGAGACTCATTATATTAATTGATGCTCCCGGATCCACCAATACTCCGGAGAGCGTAAACTTCCCAATTGTAACTCGAAATGTACAACTGGTCGGTTGTGATCCGTCGTCCCAAGTAAGTAGGTCATTGTCCGTGAAGGTAACACCTCGCTCGTTCCTTTAACGAGCAAACCTCATCTAAGGAATCTCCCGCCATTCGAGCTAAGCAAATTTCCGGATCAAGTAAGGCCTCGATCGAGCTTCTCTCATCTCCTTTCGATAAGATGAGAGCGTCGTAAATGCTCGCCTGGCCGGTAGTTTCCTAAGATGGGCTAGCACGTTGTAGTCCACTTTATTTCCATGTGTCTCGGCTTCTTCTCGAATGGGTATTTCTTCCGCCGGGGTTGGTTCTTCTTGAACAACCACTCGCTTTCCTTTGTCCTTCGGACCCATTCTCGGAGGTAGAACTCTTCCACTTCTTAAGTTGACTTCGTAATTTCTTCGAATCTAGTGTCGAGCTTGCTGGTGTTTCTTCTTGAATTGGAATGACAGCTTCTTCCGGATTAGCTTCGCAGTCCGAAGGCTCTAACTCTATCATGATCGGAGCTCCTCGAAACTCGCGGATAGATTCGTTGCTCGTTGAACTCTCGTAGCCTCCTCGATGGATGTCTTCTTCGTCATTTTGATCGTCGAGATCGTGTATGATTTCGAGAATTGTCGTTGGTATCGAAATCGATGTCCGGATTGTCGCTAGTTACGTAATCGTTAGAAACAGTCAAAACGTAGCCAACGCCATCACCCTTATCATTATATGATCCCACCAAAGTGAGCAGATAATCATACAGAGTCAGAGGTTCGAGGGATTTCTCCCCCGAATCGAAACAACTATCCTAGGATAAGCAGCCCCTAGTCTAGCCTTAGGAGTCTCGGTCCTCTCTTCTTCGTCGATTTTCTTCTTCTCTTCAATCGTCTCCTGTTGAGGTGGTTCTTCTATCGCAAGTGATAGTGCCGACTTTACAGGCTTCAAACTCTGAATTGAAGCTCGCACCGAAGCGGTTTGGATGCTCTCTAAAATCATTTTCGAAGACCTTGTCCAAGCGGTAGTCCATCCATCGTCAGTCGTATAGGGATCTATCTGAATGATGGGATCGGCTGAGATAACATCGACGGAACCTCCTTTCCGGGGTTCCTTCATGTACTCCTTCGGATCGTTATATTCCCTTTCCGAAGGTTGTCGTCGAGCCAACTTTTGAAGGTAATGCAATCTTCTATCTTGTGCCCAAGCATCCGGTGGTAGGGGCAAAAGTCGGGATCACCTTTCTTGTTGACTTCTTCCGGTCTTTTAGTGCTCCGGCACTGGAAATCCGGAGTCTTCATCGACTACGGAACATTTTCGGCACTCGCTTCATTCTTGAACGGATATTCCCTCGCTCGAAGCTCCTTAATGTACGTTGCGGATGAGGTGGTTGTTCATACCGTGGAGATGACCGATAGCCGGGTCGGGGTTGCCGGTAATTCCGTCGAGGTTGCTGCGGCCGTTCGGACGATATTTGTATCGGTTGCTTGCCTTGTCGACCGCCGCAACGATCCCGGATTTCTTTCGAAAGTCTTCACAGTGCTTTTGCTTGTCCGTCTTATCGGCGAAACTTAATTGCTTCACCTCCTCTTGCAAGCTCCCGGCCTCGCTTAACAACTTCACGAAAGTCTTAATAGTGAATCCTTCGAGGAGAAGTGCTATCGGGCCGTGAATGCTTTTAAGTAAAATGCCGATCGCATGTTGTTCTTGTAGTCGTGGTTCACACTTTATGCTTAAGTTCCTCCATCGAAGTATGTAATCCACCAAAGTTTCGTTCGGCCTTCGTTTCTCTACCACTAAATCACCTATAGTGATGTGGTGCCGAGCTCCGCGCGAATCGCTCGATGAAGAGGTTCTCTAGTTCCGAGAACGTTTTCACCGAACCATTTGGTAATCCCGCATACCGCCGAAGGCGATCCCCGACGGACCGCCGACGAACCGTCGGAAGAGTAATGCATCGCTCCCGCCGCATTGCAACAACCGGCACGAAAGTGCGCAACATGCCGTCGGGGTTCCCGGCTCCATCGAAGGTCTTGAACAGAGGTGGTACGAAGCCTTTGGGTACCGGACAGCGTCGAACCCTTCCGGTAAGGTCTACCCGTCCGAATGGATGTCCCGCTCATTCGATTGTGCTAAGGCTTCTCGCACCCGCCGTTCCACCAAGCTCTTGATATCCTTTTCGTGGATCATACTTTGTGTTGTATCCTTTTTAGCCGATCATCCTCGTTGACGGATGTAATCTCCTTTCCTCCGTCCACAATGTGAATGACCTCCGAGGGTGTCTCTCTTGGGGTCGCACTCGACTCCGGAGAGTGGCTAGAGCTACGCCCATCTCTTCCATCCTTTTCGCCATTTGGGCGATCGTGTCGTCTTTCTCTTGAAGCCGCCTTCTCATCACTTCGGCTCCTCTCTTCGCGGCCGCAGGAGCACCTTGTGAAGCCGATGAAGCTCGTGTTTCGACCATGTTGATTTCTCGCGTATTCGTCGTCCATGAATTCCGATGAATCAATCTCGTCTCCAAACTTTTCTTCTCTTTCTTTTGCTAATCGTCGGATATCAGTTCTCAACTTTTCCATGGCATCTTCTAGCGGGCCTTTCTGTGCGTCCTCGCGGTTGTCGTGCGATAGCTGTCGGGTCCCCTTCTCACGAGTCCCCTTTACCGCAGTGGCGCTTTCTTCAGATTCAAGTCTCCTGATGAGACTTTCCTTCTCGGGCTGTTGTTTCAATCTTAACTCGCCCGAAGAGGGGACACCATACCATCCTTCTAGCAGCAGGGTCTAGGACCGTATGGTCCGTCACCCAAATGCCGGAAGGTGGTATCCTCCCTAATCCGTAATCCCGAGACGACGACAGCGTGACTAGCCTTCATTCTTTTACTTGGCTTTTCCGTCACAATGGCGGGTTCTACTCTGGGCCCAAGACGGGATTCGATCGGCACCCGCCCTATCCTTCGTAGAATCTCCGATACGGGCACTTTTCCTTCTTTGCTAACTTCTCTATCAAAGTTCGCAGTCGAGCAAACGACATAGTTCTAGTCCTTTTCTTGCGGCTATCGTTGTAATATGCGGGCCGAGGCAATGCGGCGAAGAATCTTGCGAACATTTTCTTCATCCTCTCGCGGCGGAGAGGGGATGGAACCCGCTTCCTCCCAAAAGTGGTATGTATTCAGCAAGGTGTATATTCAGCAAGGTGTATATTCAGTAGCTTCTGGATTTCCTCCAGAAAGCAATTTCAGCGAGCTTCGGCTTCTCTAGCGATCCTTCTACTTCGTTTCTTCTTCGGGTCCTCGTCGCTGATGGAATTCTCGAGCTGGACCCGATTTCGAAAACGAAGGTCTCACAGAAGATCCGTACCCTCCACGGTAACAGAGTTCACCATAACTCCGGATTTCTTTCCCCTTTAATTTAGCGTAAGTCCGGGTAGGTGCAGAAACAACTAGACCGAATGGGGTAGTAAGAACAGTCCTCCCGCGGACAAGCAGATTCCTCTCACGGATCTTTCGTAGGAGGAAACTCTGGGTCGACCTAAGGTCGAACTCAATCGACGGCTTCTTAGCTTCGAAACCTTGTTTGTCGCTGCGAAAAGGGAAACGTCGGTGATCTCGACATTCGTGTTTTCAAATTCTTGTCCAAACCGGATGATCCCATTGTCGGGCAACTTCATCCTTATAGACAGACGAAGTCCAGTCCATTGGTGAAGGAGAAAATCAGCTTTGGGGCTTCCATTTCTGCAGGGTAGATTCTGGTTGTTAGTCCCAAGTTATGCTTCTTTTCTTTAGGACGAAAAGAAAGGAATTGAAAAGAGTCCGAATACATTCTTGTTCATGTATTTATAAGAAGGAATCATTTGTTAAAAGAATCATATATTAAAGGATTTGTTTAATTAGAACGGAATGTTCAAAGGTGTAGAGAAGGTAAGGAATCCGATTCAGAGTTGGAAAGGAAAAGAAAGTCTTATGCAAGACTTCTCGACTCGAAGGATTACTCCTAAACTAACACCTATTGGGGGCCACCCCACCTCGAAATGAGGTAAAAGGATCTCGGGACCTCTCTGTTTAGGGGTGTCTAAACAGTGGCTCCTAAATCCGAGAGAATGTTGGCTATACTTGTTCACGGTAGAAATGAACATAGTATTCCAACGGAAAGAAGGGTAGTTTGATCCATTAAGGACATGGATGCACTACCGATTTTTGAAAGCAGAATTATTTGATTATAATGGAGAGAGGAATTCTCCCCAGCGGAGTCGCCAGAATTTGTCGGCATATTTTTAGGTTGTGTGTTTTATTTGAAAAGGGGGTCGCCTAACAGAAGTTGTCGGTGAATTTTTAATTTAGTTTAAATAAATAATTTTGAAAAGTAGTATTTGATTTTGAAAATAATTTTAAATTTGAAGGTTTTAAGATATGAGATTAAACCGATCTCACATCCCAAATAGTTTATATAAACGAGCACCACACCACAAACCGTGTATCTATCCCTAAGGATAGACACACTGCTTGATGGTGGGGCTCGATTAAATAAACTAGAAGATTTGTGACATCCGTTTGGTCTGCGAACCAATTTTATAAGCCGACAAATTCCTCTACTTAATATGAAAGCATTAAACAGGATTTATATTACCTGGGTTCTTTAAAATTCCCTATAAGGGCAAGCCCCTATAGTTAATTACATCTTAAGTGACAGGAATCACCTAAGAAAACTCTCGATAATAATCAATAATTATGCTCTCAAGAATTTCAAAGTTTAAGTTCTCAAAGGATTGAATTTTGGAATTTCAATACGGAATGGATCAAATTTGGAACATTTTGTTTTGGGAATTCAAAGGAAGAAAAGTAGGAGAAATCAAAGATTCGAAGTGAACTTCGGTAATTTCCCGACTATCCTATTGTTTGGCTTAGATTTAGGAAAGTCCTAATGTTTATTTAATGTTTTAATCTTGCCAATTTTAATTAATTAGGGCATATATTTATATGACAGAATCATACAAATAAATTTCGAAGATGTGAGGGTTTATGTCGTATCAGACGACTACCTCGGAATCCTAAGACCGGTTAGGGATTAATTTGCAATGCAAATGCCTAACGAAGAGTTGAGGACTTATGTTGTACTAGGCAAACTACCTCGAAGTCCTATGGCTTTGTTATTTAATTCTAGGAAAGTTTTGCTGAAGTAGACTCGTGTTTCGCCGATGACGATGGCCGTGCCGCCCACCATGCTCCGAGCTCCTTGTTGTTGTAGAGGTTTAGTTTTAGAAGTCATAAATCAGGGATGAGAAAAGTGTTTTGGTTTAGAGAAAATCTTAATTTCCAAGTGTTTTTTATGTTTTAATTAAAACAAATCTTAAAGTTGATTATAACGACACCTGCTAAGATCCCACGGCTCCATCCTTCCGACATCATTATTTTTATCGGATTCACTTAGTCCGTATGAATTTGCTAAACTCAACCGAATGAGTTCCACACTTTCATTTAGACCGTGGGAAATCCCGTTAGCAACACGTAGGTTACATCATCCGAGGTATTCCCGATCATCCAACAAGACGTTTTAATTTAATTGTAATTGTAGTTTTGTGTTCTCGTTTGTGATTAAATTTCGAGTTGTTTTATATTTTGAAATGTCGTGGCGGTGAATTTTATCTTGCAATAACTTTTAACTTAGTTTTGGTTTCAGCTTTAGGGACTATCCTAAAGGTGTGGGTTTTCATGCAACAATTGTTTATCTTGCAAGAAAAGTACGTGCAATGCAGTTAAATAAATCGTAATAATGTAAATTGCAAGAAAGTAAATCGCAATAAAATAAAAGCGTACCCTGGAGGGTCTTCCCGTCATCCCAAGCCGCACTTAAAACACAATTAGAATATTTAAGCAAGTTCCTAGTAAAGCTAAGGTAAGGGTTATGGTTTTCTACCAAATTCCTAATCCTATACCTAGTCATTTCCTATGACGTCTAGTGTTCCTTGTGTTTTTGTTTAAGACGATTTTCTTCATCAAAGAACAATTGAGTTCAATTGTTCTTATAAATATCCTATCATATTGAGAAAGTGTTTAAGAAGAATCTTAAACATCTTTTCAATATTACTAGAGTTGTTTTAAGTCCAAATGAATTTAATTATACAAATGAATTGATCGTCCGAGAATTTCAAGTTTTGTTGTTATCTTGCTCAGTGAACTAGGATGTTTGAATGTCCTATAAGTGAAGTAACATTTCATTTAACATTCTGTTTAGGAATTATGATAACTAAAGATTTCGAGGGTAAATTGGTGTTCAAATGGTTTGTGATTTAGTTTAATTTCAATTAATGGGTTTAAATTTGGAATAGTGTTCAAGTTGCTTTATATTTAATTTCTTTCTGTTTTAGGTGATGTTATTCAATTTAATTTAACTTTAATTTAATTTAATTTAATTTAATTTAATTCTATTCAATTTAGTTTGGTTTGATGTTAACTTAATTTAGTTTGATTTGATTTAATTTTAATTTAATTTGATTTAATTTAATTTAATTTAATTTTATTTTATTTTATTTTATTTAATTTAATTTAATTTAATTTATTTTAATTTAATTTATTCATTTAATTTAATCTTTAATTTGATTTAACTTAATTTAAATTGATTTTATTTATTTAATTTAATTTAATTTAATTTAATTCATTTAATTTAATTTAATTTGTTTATTTAATTTAATTTAATTTAATTTAATCTTTAATTTAATTCAACTTTTAATTTTAATTTATTTTAATTTAATTTAATTCAATTTAATTTACTTAATTTAATTTAATTTTATTTAATTTAATTCAATTTAATTTACTTAATTTAATTTAATTTTTAATTTTATTTTATTTTTAATTTTAATTGAAATTTTAAAAGAGTTTAATAATTTAATTTTAGTTTAATGATTAAGTCTTTTAATGTTTTGAATTTGAGTTATCATTTTAATTAAGAATCGAATATTAATGAGATGATTAATTTAGGGATTTTTAAATTAAAGAATAAATCTCTTCCTAATAATATCCCTATTTTAATAATTCTAATTTTATTATTCTTCCAAATTTAATCAATTATTTAATTAAGGTTTAATTATTTTAAATTGCTTAATGGATTTCTACCCTTTAATTATTTAAATTTCAATCATCCAAATCAGATTAGGATCAAATATTTTACTTGTTATTTTTTTTTATTAAACCTAAAGTTTTAATTAAGGATTAAAATTTTAATTACCACTTTACCCTTTAAGCTTAATAATTTCATAACTCACTAAATTGAGCTTAAATGAACTTGAAATTTTTATGTGACTTCACTCATATGTCAATAAAGACATAAGAGGAGAAAATGTGATTTTTCTGTATTTAATTTATTTATATAATTATTTCTGGTAGAAAATAGAGATTTCCAAGGAAAATTTAATAACATGACCAAGGGAAAGTTTCTGTCCTTAAGAAAATTAGGAGACATTCCTAATGACCAGAGGACCACTTGGACCAATTTTGGTGATTTTTTGAATTATATCATTTTTATTATAATTATTTTAAGTTTTGGAGTGTTAATTAATTTAAAAATAAAATAAATGTTGAAAAATGAATTTTATATTTTTTTAAAAATCTCTCTGATATCAAGGAATTTTATTATGTGGAATGTTGAAAAATGAATTTTATATTTTTGGAGAATCAATTTTTGCAATTTTCTGATTTTTTTATGATTTATTATAATTATTTTAGTGAAAATGCTAGAAAAATTCATTTTTTTTAATTTTAAAATTACCCTAGTGGCTTTAAAATTTAATATCTCATTAAATAGACCTAAGAAAAATGTGGGGTTTGTTCCTAAGTGATTAAAATTCTAAATGTGACATTTTGGTGAATTTTATTATTTTTGTGATTTTTATTATTTTTTAATTATTAAAAATATTAAAATAACATTAAAAATCAATTTTTTTAGAAAATTAAAATTTTAATTTTCTTAAATTCCCCTGATATCAGAGAGGCTCCAAAACTAATTTGGTGAATTTTTGAAAGATATTTTGAAAGTTATGAATTTTTAAAGTTCAAATTGACTAAATGGCTTAATCAACCCATTTAAGTAGGCTAACCAAGTCCAATCGACCTCAAATTTTTATGGTGGGTTCCTCTGATCCTAAAGGTCAGTGGAGAATTGATTTCAAGTCAATTTGATGTATGGTTAGCTCTAATTATTTAGAGATCCATTTTGGGTGTTTAAGCCAATTAGGGTTGTTTTAAATGAACTAACTCAAAACCTATTTTTCCTGTGTCCTCTCAGTCATAAGGAACATCACCAAATTTTCCTAGAATTTATTTCACAACATGCTATTTATTGGAATTAAAATACTCAAAACAAGTAACATGAATTTGAAAAATCAATAACTTTTCATAGTGATGGCTCTCGACTTTGGAAAATTCAAGGAATGTTCCCAAATTCGTAGGCTTCAAAAGCCCTATGGTCTCATGCCATGGTGAATTGTATACATGCATGGAGAATTAAAAATATGCAGAGAGTAAATAAATTATTAAAAATAAATACTTGATGAATTTAAATGATTTCTTTTCCACATTATTCTCCTCTGTTCACTGAGCAAGAGGGTATTTTTATTTTATATTTATGATTTTCCTACACAAAGTTATGAATTTTCCAAGTTTAGGGAATTAAATAAATAGAAAATATCCCTTATTTTCTATTTATCTGAGTCGGCGCCGCGTCATCCTCGGCATCTCCGAACGCACACGCGTCACGCTCCCATTCGACGCCGCCGCTTGAGTCAGCAGCCCGGGCCCCGCTGTTCACGTACCATCTCCTGGTCCGACACCATCTGAGCCGTCCGTCCGCACGTGTATTGAATGGACGACATCCGTTCATCATCCCCGAGCGTCCTCACCCGAGCGCCGTCCACACTAAATCCCTAATATCTCACTCGATACTCGATGGATTTTTGTGTTCTTATGCTCTATGGATTCATCTTGAGAAGACGAACACATCCATAAGATTTATGTGGGATGAAATTTACGCAATAAAAATGGAGAATGTTCAGAAGCTCGGGAAGAAGAGTGAGGCCATACCTTTGCTCGCAGAAGTGTGGCTTCGATCCGAGGGTTGTTGCACCTTCGATTGGATCCCAGCAAGCTCCGCATGAAGTCTCCTGGTCTCGGTGAATTGCCTGAGTAGGATTTCGACCACGCCCGATCACAAAGCTTCGAGGCCGGAGCAACCGGGTGGCCCGGAGATGGGGCTTTTGCCGCTGGACACCTTCCCTCGGTCCGGTGAAGGTGTAGAACCAATCAATTTGGGGATTGGCTCACCGTGGAGAAGTGTCCTGGTTTTGGGCTTGGATTTCAACTCTGAAATTGAGCTCACAGAGAAGAAATGGCAGGGGGATTTCAGTGGGGATCAAGTGCTCTGTGTATGGGGAGTAGTCTGGAACAATTTTGACAGAGTTTCCTTAAGGTTTGTTTCAGCACCTCTCATGGCCGAGAGGGGTGGTGTTTAAATAGGAGAGGGTGGAGGGCCTCCCAGGGAGAGTTAGGGCTTGGGATCACCTGCTCCTGACAAGAGAAGAACAGCTACAATGGCCACTCGGGGATGGGGCAACCAAGAAGGGAGAATTCCAAAGTTGGCTCACATGTGAGCTCTCGGCCATGGTGTTTTCCTGTGGCCGGCTGCTGGGTCACCCTCAAGGTCAGTGGGTCGTGGCTGGGACTTGGTGCAAGCAATTAGCGAATTGCCATGTGTAAAGAGCTTAGATTGAAATGGAATGGGGGAAGACCATTTTGGGTTCAAATGAGTCAACCCATGATTTTGGGCTAGGTTCACCACCCAAGGCCTGGTCTTGGGCCGAAAAGGATCACTTGGGTCGCCAAGAGAGAATGGTGTGGTCTCCATCCATGATGAGGTGGCTAAGCATGGTTTAGTGTGCTGACATGCTTAAGGTAAAAAAGGGTTTAAGAAGGATTAGAAAGGGGGCCCTCCTTTTGCCATTAATGGCTTGATCACATGTCAAGCCTTCCATGGCTTCATGTGGCTTGTCCATGGCTTGCATGGCTCACCTTTGGCTTGGGAAAAGTGGAGTCAATTTCATGGAAATAGATTTTAGGAATTTTTGGTAATTTGATGGAAATTTGTATGAAACTTGATTTGTAATGATTTGATGATGAATTTAGGACTTAGGGAATGGCTTTTATTAAGTGGATGGCAAGTGGAGATGTCATGTGGGCTTTAGGGTAGATTTTGGGCTTTTTGAAATGGTTTTAGATGGGCTTTTAAGATGGTTTAGGAAAGTGGGCTTTTGAATTTTAAAATGGATTTTGGGATGAAATTTTGGTAAAGGCTTGGGCCAAATAATTGTTGGGTTTAGCTCATGGATATGTCATGAGTGACTTGAAGCAAATTGGGGGTGATTTGGGTTTGAATTGGGTCGAATTCTGGGTTCTTTTGGTGAATGGGCCAATATAGGTCCAAGTGGGCCAAGTTGGGTCAATGTTGGGATAGGGTTGAAATTGATGTAAAATTAATGTTGAGAAATGATTATGGGAGTGTTTCAAAGAGGTTTTGACTTTGATTGGGCTTTGATTTTGGGGTTTGGGCTCATTTGGGTTAGGTTTGGGTTTAGGTTAAGATTGGGCCTTTTAGCTTTGGATTGAATTTGAATGGGGTTTGGGTCCAAATTTTGGGCAAATCATGTTAGTTTTTTGCTTGTGGGGATGCTAAGGAAGATTTAGAAAAGATTTGGGGTTAATTGGAGTTGAATTGGGTGAGTTTGGGTCATGGGTCCAAATTGGGTTTTAAGGCCAAAAGTGAAATTGGATCCAAATGTCAATCAAATTAGACTTGGATTTGGTCTAGATTGGTGTTGGAAATGTTGAATTGAAGTTTAGAATTGAATTGTACCAGAATTTGGGTCAATTGGATAGGTTTGGTTTGACATTGGGTTCACTTTGGGTTAAAATGGGTCCAATTGGGGGTTTTGACAAAAGTAGGGTAAATTGACAAAATTGGCCCATAGTGTAGTTGAACAAAATGAAATTGGGAATATTTGGGATTTTCTGGAATTTTCTGGGAATTTTCTGAATTTTTGGGATTTTGGGTTAAGAGGGGTATTTTGGGTATTTGGAGGGTATTCGGAGGTAGTTTTGGAATTTTTGGTATTTTTGGGTATGGATGATCAATTTGAGTGATGTGGAAATGTTTGGGAATGATTTTGGTGAATTTTGGGTAATTTAGGTGATTTTGAAAAATTTGGGTATTTTCAAGGGCTTTGGGTAAGTTAGAGCTGTGTAGGGTCCCGGGGTCAAAAATTGAAAATTTGGAAAATTGAAGATTGGGTAAATTTGAGTGGAATGAAATCATTTTGGTTGAGCCATGAAGCCACATCAAGCCCACGTGAGCCATGAAGGGACTCATTTGAGGCATTCACTATGTTGTTCCTAACCCTCTTAGCCAAGGGCTTAGGGGTTAAGGACCATCCATGTGAATCACCTACAAGAGTCAGAAGGTCATGTTGGGTATGGGTGTGGTTCTAGGAGGTGTGTGAAAGTGTAGTGTATAGGTGTAGTGTGTGTGTAAGTCAGCCCTTCACTGCACCAGTACCACCTGTGTGCAGTCCTAAGGCCAAAAAGTCCTATAGGAACTTATCCTTTAAACTTCCACATTTGATTTCAACCCTCTAGGTGATTAGGGGTCTACAGTCAAGTTTGTGGAGTTTGCAGGGAGTTAAGAAGTGGTTTGAAATTCTAGAAGGTGGATCCTAATTCTAGTCCTCTAAGATAGTCAAAGGAAAATCCTAAGGCAAGATCCTAAGTACTAAAAAGAAGAAGAGAAGACCTCATCAAAAATGAGGTCAACACGATTACGTAACTAGCGACAATCCGGACATCGATTTCGATACCAACGACAATTCTCAAATCATACCCAATCTCGACGATCAAAATGATAAAGAAGACATCCATCAAGGAGGCTACGAGAGTTCAACAAGCATCGAATCTATCTGCGAGTTTCAAGGAGCTCCAGTCACAATAGAGTTAAAGCCTTCAGACTCTGAAGCTAATCCGGAAGAGCCCGTCATTCCGATTCAGAAGAAACACCAAGAAGCTCAACACAAAATTCGAAGAAATTACAGAAGTCAACTTAAGAAGTGGAAGAGTTCTACCTCCGAGAATGGGTCCAAAGGACAAAGGAAAGCATGTGGTTGTTCAAGAAGAACCAACCCCAGCAGAAGAAATACCCATTCGAGAAGAAGCCGAGACACATGGAAATAAAGTGGACTACAACGTGCTAGCCCATCTTAGGAAACTGCCAGCCAAACTGAGCATCTACGATGCTCTCATCTTATCAAAGGAGATGAGAGAAGCTCTGATCAAGGCCTTACTTGATCCGGAAATTTGCTTAGCTCAAATGGCCGGAGATTCCTTAGATGAGGTTTGCTCGTTAAAGGAACAACGAGGTGATACCTTCACATACAATGACCTACTACTTGGGACAGCAGATCACAACCGACCGTTGTACATTTCAGCTACAATCGAGAAGTTTACGCTCTCCGCAGTATTGGTGGATCCAGGAGCATCAATCAATATAATGAGTCTCCGAACACTAAGCATATTTGGAAATTGATGCTCGCGAGCTCGATGCCGACAAAATGTTATTAAGAGGATTCAACCGTAAAGGAGAAAGATCCCTCGAGTCAATAACGCTACTAATGAAGACCGGTGACTTAGCAAAGACAACCGCAAAATTTCACATAATTGATTCGAAACGTCGTTCAACGCTCTATCGGGCCGACCATGGATACATGAAAACAGGATGGTACCATCATCTCTACAACAGTGCATCAAATAATACGATGGAGGGGAACAGTGCATCAAAGGTGACTTACAACCATTCTCCGTACATGAGATTGGAATCCATGAAGACGCAGCTTAATATGCACCAACGAAGAAAACAATCTTCTTCAGAGATACCATAACAAATGAAGCAAAGAAAGTTCAGGACAACGAAGAACCTGAAGTTCTAGTCCAACAGTCTCTCACCACTCCCTTCAGGCGAGAAGGTGAAGGTTTCTCCATAACTCGCATCCGAGGTCGAGGCCGTGGTAGAGACGTTAGGATAGTTGGACAGAGGAAACCAGCCATCAATGTTGATTAGGAAGATAGTTCTGAAGAAGAAAAAGAAATCAAGTAAGAAGCAGCAACAATAAGTCGGAAGAAGCCGCAATTCAAGATCTCCCTCGAAGATGAAAAGAATGAAGAATACAAATCAATGTAGAGAAGATTAACCACTACGTACATACTATGACCCTAACCACGATCCATTCTAACAAGATCAAGGGTATGGTGGTCAAAGAGGTACGTAGCGGCGGTGCAAAGCCAATCAAATTCTACCGTGGTGCTTCTTCCTCCAAAACCGAAAATAATGTACACTCAAGATGTCACTTCATCGGAATTAATGGAATTACCTTTTAAGTGGTACTCTCCCCGTGTTCAAAATTTAATTCAACGTGGTTTCTTACCTCGACAATGGACAAAAGGTCAATCACAACATTTTGAAAAATTATGGAATAATTCCTGTCGTCCACCCAATTCAAAGTATGGACTCGGATTCGGCACAGTAGAGATCGACTGACGATACCGGATTTTGCTTGGTTGTCACTTGCGAATCTAATGAAAACCGCATGGAAACTACAGTACGAACTCGAAGATTTACAAATCGGAGACGCTCCACCAGAATTCGAAGAAGAGATTAAATCTACAATAGATGAACTAACGGAAGTTAACTTAGGCACTAGTAGAAGAGCCTAGACCTACCTTTGTTAGCTCCTTACTCAATAAAGAAGACTCCGAAGAAATAATCAAGTTATTAATGGAATTTAAAGACTCGTTTTGCTTGGAACTACGGTGAGATGCCGTGATTAGCTCCAAAGGTCGCAGTCCATAAGCTAGGAGTGGATCCTACTTCGTCCTGACCGACAAGGTCCCGAAGAATGCGTCTAGAAATCGAACAACATGTCATAGCCGAAGTTAAAAAGCTAATAGACGCCAAATTTGTCCGTGAAGAACAATACCCGACTTGGTTAGCCAATGTGGTGCCGCCGTAAAGAAGAATTGTCGCATCGAATTTGTGTGGACTTCGGAGATTTAAACAAGGCATGTCCAAAGGATGAATTCCCTCTACCGATCCCGCAACTAATGATCGACATTGCTTCGACACATGAGATATTTTCATTCATGGATGGATCTTCGAGATACAACCGCATAAAAATGGCTCCGGAAGATGAAAAGCTTATAGCATTCGTAACGCCGATCGGAGTATTTTGCTACACAGATGATGCCATTTGGACCGAAGAACGCAGGAGAAACATACCGAGAGCGATGACAAGAATTTTTGATGATCTCATCCACAATCAAGTCGAATGCTACGTGGACGATGTGGTCATCGAAAGCAAAGTAAAGGAAAACCACCTGTATGATTTGGGAATTGTTTTCGAATGATTAAGGCAATTTAACCTTAAGATGAATCCCTTAAAATGTGCCTTCGGCGTCACCTCCGGGAAATTCTTAGGATTCGTTGTCCGACATCGTGGGATTGAAATCGAACCGGAAAAGATTAAAGCTATCTTAGAAATGCCGCCTCCCAAAACCTTAAAACAACTACGATCTTTTCAAGGGAAGTTGGCATATCTTCGACGCTTTATCTCAAACTTGTCAGGTAGGTGTCACCTTTCTCGCACTAGTTAAAAAGGAAGCCAAATTTATTTAGGAAGAGAAATGCCGTAAGGCCTTCGAAGACATTAAACAATATTTAATGACACCTCCCGTCTTAGCGACCCTAGCCTCAGTAGACCGCTGATACTTTACACCACGGCTTTAGACGACTTCGCTCGGAGCCCCGTTAGCCTGTGTCAATGATGAGGGTAAAGAAAATGCTCTTTACTACTTAAGCCGTCGTTTACTTCCGACGGAAATAAGGTATCTCACAATTGAAAAGCATTGTTTCGCCCCGATCTTCGCCGCTCAAAAGCTCGTGCACTACATGCTTTCTCATAAGGTCAACCCGATCTCGAAATTTAATCCATTGCAATTCTCGATGACTCGTCCAACACTTTCCGCAGTACTTGCCGTATGGTCAATGATATTATTGCAATTCGATATAACTTTCGTGCCTCTTCGTGCCGTAAAGGGACAAGTCTTAGCAGACTTTCTCGCAAGACACCCTTTGCCGCAGTAATCTCCTCTCATCGACGACTTGCCGGATGAACAAATAATGAGCCTAGAAGACCCCGATGATCGACGTTGGGAATTATATTTCGACGGAGCATCTTCAAGACACAAAAACGAAGAATCGGAAGTGATAGTGCCTCGTAAGGCAGGAATCGGGCTAATCTTTATAACACCGGAACGGGGGATGTTAAGATACTCCTACCACTTGACGAACCGTGTACAAACAATGAAGCGTAATACGAAGCCCTCATAACGGACCGGAATTAACTATTCAAATGTGGATAACAGACATCAACATCTACGGGGATTCGCAATCGATCATTCAACGTATCACCGGACAAGACAGAATTTTAAAGCCAAGACTCGAGCAATATTTCCAGTATGCCATACAGTTGTTGGAACAAATTCCAAATGTGACGATCTACAAAATTCCTGAAAAGAAAATGCTTTAGCAGATGCTTTAGCCCGTCTCACAAAAGAATTTGCTCGTTTGCAAGATGAATCGATGGAAGTGTTAGTTCACTGACGTCAGTCCTATCACAACTAGACATAGACACAATACACAAGTCGAAAAAGAAAAAGAATCGACTGCAATGAAGGACTAACAAACACGACAGATTGGCGACGACCATTAGTAGACTACCCGCAAACAGAAAACTACTGGACGATAGGTCGTTGGCCCATCGATCAAGAAAAGAACTCGTCTTACGCATTAATAAACAACACATTATACAGAAGGTCTTTTGATCAAATGTGGCTAAGGTGCCTAAGCGGGTCCGAGGCCCGTGAAATTGTTAAAGAGGTGCATTCAGGACTCTATGGCGCTCACCAGTCGTGTCCGAAGATGAAAATGAAAATTAAAAGACTAGGATATTATTGGCCCTCGATGATGACTGACTGCATGAAAATCGCCAAGAGCTGTCACCAATGCCAAGTGCACGGAGTGGTTCTACACCAACCTCCAAATGTGCTACATCCGACAATTGCGTCGTGGCCATTTGAATGTTGGGGCACAGATATAGTGGGTCCGATGAACCACCATCTTCAAAAGGACATCGCTTCATTCTTGCGGCTACAGCATTACTTTTCCAAGTGGGCGGAGGCAGCTCCACTTAGAGAAGTGAAAGCACACCACGTGCTACGCTTTTCAAGAACCAAGTTGTCTACCGTTTCGGAGTGCCGCGCAGATCATCTCGGATAATGGGTCGCATTCGAAGCACACAAATCAACAATTTTGTCGGGAGACACGGAATCGACTGGCGATATTCCATAATTTACTACCCAAGAGCAAACGGCCTCGCTGAGGCTTTTAATAAAACTCTCGTTCAAATTTTAAAGAAAACTTTGGACGATAATAAGAGAAATTGGCACGAGAAGTTGTTAGAAGTCTTATGGGTCTACCGGACAACCTTCAGAACTCCTACTCAAGCTACACCTTACGCTCCGGTGTATGGGTCCGAGGCGAGTGTTACCTTTAGAGGTTCGAGCCTTCCTTAACTCGAATTGCAGTTGCAAACAAGATCACGACGAAGAGAATGCCAAATTACGGCTAGAAGAATTAGAAAGCCCGGAAGGGAAAAGACTTGCAAGCACAACAGAATTTAGAACTATTCCAAGCTAAGATGGTTCAAGCCCATGACAAATCGGTCCGCCCAAGAACCTTCAAAGTCGGTGATTTAGTTCTCGTTCTCAAGAGACCTATTCTCGCACACCGCTAAGATAGGAGGAAAATTTGAACCCACTCGGAAAGGCCGTTTGTGGTGGAAGCAAGATACTCGGAGGTTCCTACCAGCCTAGTGAATTGCCGTGGAGAACGACATATGCTTCCGATCAACGGACGATACTTGAAAAGTATTACACTACCCGATGTTTCGAAGGAATGAATTCTTCATCCCTAAGAAACACGGGCGAAGTAATTACTTATGATTGGGTCCGAACCCAAAAATAATAAAATGTGCTAAAATAAATAAAATCATGATAATAAAGTTTTCCTTGTTTTCTTTTCCAAATCAAAATCTCTTTCCTGATCTTATCCCACTTCATTCCTGTTAAATTTAAAAATATAAAAAAAATGTCTTTAATAAACATTTTCTTAATGTTCTTGTTCTTAGTACAGCCCTCGATCCTTTTCCTTGTCTTTTCGCAGGAAATGCCGAACAGGCGGTCGGTCCCGAACTTTAGAAATGGCGTAAGCCTCGCACTCGATGAAAAGAGGGTGAAAGATGGAGCGATAATCGAGATCGACTCGGATTTCGCACCAGCAGGCCTACAAGACGAGGAAAGTGACTGGGTCCCGCCGACAGAGAATAACCGCCCGGCGTACAAGGATGAAAGTGGGTGGCCCAAGCCACCAATCCAACAGCAAGAAAAGAAAGGCAAACACTGAAGAAGACAAGAAAATGAAGTCTGTAGTCGCTACAGCAGAGGGCAGGCTTATCAGCGCCGCGCCCACAGATATTCAAGAAGTTCGAAGAGCTACTTTCACAGCAACGCAATGAAGAAATAAAAATCGCTGTATCCGTAAGATTTTAACAAAACTAGCTGCAGACCAGCACGACGAGACAGTTGCTACTACCAGTACGTACACTTCAAGGACACCGGTTCACCAGGAACCTGAAGAAAGGAGGCCAGCTCCTAGGATAACAGAAAGGACCAGGGAAATCTCACAAAGACAAGAAGAAAGAAGGCTACCACTCCACCGGATAGAACCACCAGTAATGCATGACCTTGTTGCAGAAGCAACCCCGGGGGATGTCCCGACAGACATCATCCCCGAGGAGCCGAGGTATGCAGAGAGCGTGAAGGGATTGAACCGTATATCCCACAATATGTCACCAGGCCTCGCCATCTGCAGATTATTCCGGAATATGAGCTGGAGAGAATGCAGAATGTCGAAAAGAAAACATTTGAATACTTCGAGAGAATTAGAGGCAGAAGGATCAATATATTAGAGAGCCTCGAGCTACATACAGACGTATTCTCAGAGTATGAACAACAGCAAATCGTGGATTGCATCCGGGATTTGAAAAGGATGGGCCGAGCGGGCCGCCTAAGGGAAAACACCTACTCAGAACCCCGGAGATGGATGCCAGGGAAAGGAAGAATCACAATACAATGTGGATGCCGTTACAACTTTGCGGAAGACAGAAAGGAAACCCCCGGGAATACTCCGTCATGGCTAAGTGGATCCGATGCCGTTAGTCATCAAGAGAATGGTAAAGAGATTGATAACATGGAGGGTACCGCCAGCAGATTGCATACCCAATAGCCGCATTATTAACATCTACAAGCAGGGTGACCGCTACCCCCACACATAGATCACCACGACTTTGTCGACCTTTCGCACGCTCTCTTCCCGAACGAGTGTAACATCATGTTCGGATCCGACCTCCGGATAGCAGGCCCAGGTGAGTTCCGAGGGCCGGTGAAGATACCATTACTCGGTAAGTTCCGTCATGATACCGAAGGGCAACGGAGCGAGATATCGCTAAGCATTGCATACCGAGAGTACCGATGAAGCGGATCTCGCTACTTTCGTAAGAATGGACGACATGAAGACACCTTACCATTTCCAGCCAGACCCGGAGCTAGAGAGCCTCCGGCCTTACGAGCTGTGAGTTACATGGAAAATATCACACCTCCAATGTACATCTATACGACTTCCTTGCCAAGGATGGTTTGGAAGGTGATGTTATTGACCATGTACCCCACTATTCAGACATGGATTTTTGACAGATGCTTCTTTTGATTGATCGACGAAGATCATACATAGTCCGTTTTGAGTCTACATGGATTGTATGAAATATATTCCAGATCAAGTTGTATGATCTATCTTCGACATGATTGGAATGAAAGTGACCATGTCACATTTTTTTGGCCTTCACCTCTTTTGTGCAGATTGACTGGGAAACGCCATTAAAGTTAAATGAACTTCGAACAAAGAACAGAGAAGAAATAAAAAAAAGAAGAATAAAAGAAAACTTTCCTTAAAAAAAAAAATCTAAAAATGTCAAACACCAAATCCACATGAACACCAAATAAACAACAAAAAACGGGATAGTTAAAGGACAAACAAAACAAATTTAAAGCTCAAATTGAATTCCAGTTTAAACCCATCCTCTCAAACCCTCCAATCCTTCTTCAAATCAAGATATATTCTAGACCTCCTCGAAACCCTCTCTCGGGATGATTTCGAATCACGAAGAATTTTCAATTTGATCCGGATGGCATGGGTTTGTACCCTTCGCCAAGTAATCAGACTTTGATTGATTCCCATGGGATATGAAACACTTTCATATCTCATTTCGATCTCCCACTAAATCCAAATCTCCACAAGTAAATTTCAATTCAAAATTTCCGAGACTGGTACCTAAATTCCAGCTTCTCATTCCGAGATCGATACCTAAATTTCGATTCTCATCCGAATTGATACCTAAATTTCAATTCAAAATTTCCGAGATTGGTACCTAAATTCCAGTTCTCACTCCGAGATCGATACCTAAATTTTGATTCTCATCCGAATTGATACCTAAATTTCAATTCAAAATTTCCGAGACTGGTACCTAATTTCCACTTCTCATTCTGAGATCGATACCTAAATTTCGATTCTCATCCGAATTGATACCTAAATTTCAATTCAAAATTTCCGAGACTCGGTACCTAAATTCCGGCTCTCATTCCGAGATCGATACCTAAATTTCGATTCTCATCCGAATTGATACCTAAATTTCAATTCAAAATTTTCGAGACTGGTACCTAAATTCCAGTTCTCATTCCGAGATCGATACCTAAATTTCGATTCTCATCCGAATTGATACCTAAATTTCAATTCAAAATTTCCGAGACTGGTACCTAAATTCCAGTTCTCATTCCGAGATCGATACCTAAATTTCGATTCTCATCCGAATTGATACCTAAATTTCAATTCAAAATTTCCGAGGCTGGTACCTAAATTCCAGTCCTCTTCCTTCGAGGTCAGTACTTAAATTCCGACTCTCATTAGAGATCGATACCTAAATTTCGATTCTCTTTTGAATTGATACCTAAATTTCAATTCTAAACTTTCGAGACTGGTACCTAAATTCCAGCTCTCATTTCGAGACAAGTACCTAAATTCTAGTTCTCATTCCGAGATCAGTACCTAAATTCTGATTCTCATCATTTTCGAGGACGATACCTAAATTTTGACTCTCTTCCGAGATAGTTGCTTAAATTTCAACTCTCATTTTCGAGACTGGTACCTAAATTCCAGTTCTCATTCCGAGATCAGTATCTAAATTTTGATTCTCATACTTTTCGAGGTCGATACCTAAATTTCGACTCTCTTTCGAGATTGATACTTAAATTTCAATTCTCATCCCTTTCGAGATCGCACTCAAAATTTCGATTCTCATCCTTTTCAATCGACACTTAAACTCCGATTCTCACTCCGAGGCTGGTACCTAAATTCCAGTTTTCTTTGCAATCCCAAGATTGGAACCTAGGTTTCAATTCTCGTTTCAAATCTAAATTTTCTCAAATTAATGTTAAATCAAACTTCAATCTAAAATTAAAAATCAAAATCTAAAATTACTCATCCAAACTTAAATTGAAACAAAATGAAATCTAAATCGAAATTCCCCGCATCATGTGATTTGGAATTCACCCCCTTTTCCCTTTCCCCAGCGAGAGTTCAGGAATCTCCAGCTTCAGAGATATGCATGACACTCCCCAACGGAAACTCTTCTACTTCGTCCTAAGTTTGTAACTTGGACATCTGTGTTGGCTTTGTTGATCGCTTCGGTCAACGCCAATACGCGCGGTGTGCTCCGTCACCACCACACCTATTGGGGTCCATTTGTTGACCTCATTTTTGATGAGGTCTTCTCTTCTTCTTTTTAGTACTTAGGATCTAGCCTTAGGCTTTTCCTTTCGACTATCTTAGAGGACTAGAATCGGGATCCACCATCTAGAATTTCAAACCACTTCTTAACTCCCCGCAAACTCCACAAACTCGACTCTAGACCCCTAATCACCTAGAGGGTTGAAATCAAATGTGGAAGTTTAAACGATGAGTTCCTATAGGACTCTTTGGCCTTAGGACTCGCCCCGGTGGCCCGGTCCGGTGAAGGGGCCGACTTACACACGTACTACACTCATACACTACACTTTCACACACCTCCTAAAACCACACCCATACCTGACTTCGACCTCTCGACTCATGTAGGTGATTCACATGGATGGTCCTTAACCCCTAAGCCCTCGGCTAAGAGGGTTAGGAACAACATAGTGAATGCCTCAAATGAGTCCCTTCATGGCTCATGTGGGCTTGATGTGGCTTCATGGCTCAACCAAAATGATTTCATTCCACTCAAATTTACCCAATCTTCAATTTTCCAAATTTTCAATTTTTGACCCCCGGGATCCTTCACCCGCCTAACCTACCCAAAGCCCTTGAAATTACCCAAATTTTTCAAAATTTCCAAATGAGCCCAAACCCCAAAATCAAAGCCCAACCAAAGTCAAAACCTCTTTGAAACACTCCCATAAACATTTCTCAACATTAATTTTACATCAATTTCAACCCTAGCCCAACATTGGCCCAACTTGGCCCACTTGGACCTATATTGGCCCATTCACCAAAAGAGCCCAAATTCAACTCAATTCAAACCCAAATCACCCCCAATTTGCTTCAAGTCACTCATGACACATCCATGAGCTAAACCCAATAATTATTTGGCCCAACCTCTTTACAAAATCCCCATTCATAAATTCATTTTTAAACTTGAAGGCCCATTCCTTAAACAATTTTAAAAGCCCATCTTTTACCACATCCAAAGGCCCAAAATTGATCCCAAAGCCCATATGACATTTCCCCTCATCATACTTTCAATTAAAATCATCCCTTAGTCCTAAACCAATGATCAAATAATTCTAAATGAGGCTTCATCCAAATTTCCACCAAATTATCCAAAATCCTTAAAATCCATTTTTATGAAATCGACCAAACTTTTTCCAAGCCAAAGGTGAGCCATGAAGCCATGCATGAGCCACATGTGAGCCATGAGAGCCTTGGACACTCCACCATGCCATATTGGGTAAGAAGAGGGAGGGCTTTCCTTAATCCCTAAAGCTCATTAGCCTTTAATCATGATTCACCTAAACTTAAATTTAATCCAAATATATTTGGATGGAGACTTCTCCATGCCAAACCAACTGATCCCTTTGATCCCCCACAGCATCTAAAGCCACCTTGAGGGTGCACCAAGCCCAAATGGGTGGATTGACCCATTTAGACTCAAAACTAGCCATGCCCCATTCTACTTTGGATCAAAGCCTTTACACATGGCAATTGCCAATTGCTTGCACCAAGTCCCGCCTCGACCCACCCGACTCCGAGGGTGACCCATGCCCGGCCGGCCACCACCAGTGTCGCCGGAAAACACCATGGCCGAGAGCTCACATGTGAGCCAACTTTGGAATTCGCCCTCGTCGAGCCGCCCCATCCCCAGCGGCCATTGTAGGCTGTTACGTTCTTGCCGAGAGCACCGATCCCAAGCCCTAACTCTCCCTAGGAGGCCCTCCACCCTCTCCTATTTAAACACCACCCCTCTCGGCCATGGGAGGTGCTGAAAACAAACCTTAAAGAAACTCTGCCATAATTGTTCCAGACTACTCCCCATACATAGAGCATTTGATCCCCACTGAAATCCCCCTGCCATTTCCTCTCTCGCGAACTCAATTTCGCAGTTGAAATCCAAGCCCAAAACCAGGACACTTCTCCACGAAGTGAGCCAATCCCCAAATTGATTGGTCCTACACCTTCACCTGCACCAAGAGAAGGTGTCCACCAGCAAAGCCCCATCTCCAGAGCCACCCGCTTGCTCTAGCCTCCAAGCTTTGTGATCGGTCATGGTCAAAATCCTACCTAGGAAATTCACTGCGACTCGGAGACTTCATCCGGAGCTTGTCGGGATCCAATCGAAGGTGAAACAACCCTCGCATCGAAGCCACACTTCTCCGAGCAAAGGTATGGCCTCACTCTTCTTCCCTAGCTTCTGAACATTCTCCATTTTTATTGAGTAAATTTCATCCCACATAAACCGTATGGATGTGTTCGTCTTCTCGAGACGAATCCATAGAGCATATGAACATTTAATTTGGTCAAGTATCGAGTGAGATCTTAGGCCTAGAAGATGGACGGTTCACGGGCTAGGAGGCATGGGGACGATGAACGGATGCCGTTCATTCAATACATGCGCGGACGGACGGCTCAGATGGCGTCGGACCAGGAGATGGTACGTTTACCGCGGGACCCGGGCTACTGACTCAAGCGTCGGCGTCGAATGAGAGTGCGCCGCGTGGCCGTTCGGAGATGCCGAGGATGACGCGGCGCCGACTCGGATAAATAGAAAATTAGGATTTTTTCTATTTATTTAATTCCCTAAACTTGGAAAATTCATAACTTTGTGTAGGAAAATCATAAAAATAAAATAAAAATACCCTCTTGCTCAGTGAACAGAGGAGAATAATGTGGAAAAGAAATCATTTAATTTCATCAAGTATTTTATTTTTAATAATTTATTTACTATTTACATTCATTGAATTCTCCATGCATATAGGAAATTCATCATGGCATGAGACCATAGGGCTTTTGAAGCCTCTGAATTTGGGAACATTCCCTGAATTTTCCAAAGTCAGAGGCCATCCCTATGAGAAGTTATTGATTTTTCAAATTCATGTTACTGTTTTGAGTATTTAAAATCCAATAATTAGCATGTTGTGAAATAAATTCTAGGAAAATTTCGTGATGTCCCTTATGACCAGAGGACCCTAGGAAAAATAGCTTTTGAGTTAGTTCATTTAAAATAACCCTAATTGGCTTAAATACCCAAAATAGATCCCTAATTAATTAGAGCTAACCATACATCAAATTTACTTGAAATCAATTCTCCACTGACCTTTAGGATCAGAGGAACCCACCATAAAAATTTGAAGTCAATTGGACTTGGTTTGCCTTACTAAATGGGTTGATTAAGCCATTTAGTCAATTTGAACTATAAAAATTCATAACTTTCAAAATATCTTTCAAAAATTCACCAAATTAGTTTTGGAGCCTCTCTGATATTAGAGGAATTTAAGAAAATTAAAATTTCAATTTTCTAAAAAAGTTGATTTTTAATATTATTTTAATATTTTTAATAATTAAAAAATAATAAAATTCACCAAAATGTCACATTTTGAATTTTAATCACTTAGGAACAAATCCCATATTTTTATTAGGTCTATTTAATGAGATATTAAATTTTAAAGCCCTAGGGTAATTTTAAAATTAAAAAAAATGTATTTTCTAGCATTTTCACCAAAATAATTATAATAAATCATAGAAAAATCAGAAAATTGCAAAAATTGATTCTCTAATTTCCTTGATATCAGAGAGATTTTTGAAAAATATAAAATTCATTTTTCAACATTTATTTTATTTTTTAAATTAGTTAACACTCCAAAACATAAAATAATTATAATAAAAATAATATAATTCAAAAAATCACTAAAATTGGTCCAAGTTGTCCTCTGGTCATTAAGAATGTCTCCTAATTTTCTTAAGGACAGAAACTTTCCCTTGGTCATGTTATTAAATTTTCCTTGGAAATCTCTATTTTCTACCAAAAATAATGATATAAATAAATTAAATACAGAAAAATCACATTTTCTCCTCTCATGTCTTTATTGACATATGAGTGAAGTCACATAAAAATTTCAAGTTCATTTTAGCTCAATTTAGTGAGTTATGAAATTATTAAGCTTAAAGGACAAAGTGGTAATTAAAATTTTAACCCTTAATTAAAACTTTAGGTTTAATAAAATTAACAAGTAAAATATTTTATCTTAATCTGATTTGGATGATTGAAATTTAAATAATTAAAGGGTAGAAACCCATTAAACAATTTAAAATAATTAAACCTTAATTAAATAATTGATTAAATTTGGGAAGAATAATAAAATTGGAATTATTAAAATGGAGATATTGTTAGGAAGAGATTTATTCTTTAATTTAAAAATCCCTAAATTAATCATCTCATTAATATTTAATTCTTAATTAAAATGATAACTCAAATTTAAAATATTAGAAGACTTAATCATTAAACTAAAGTTAAATTATTAAACTCTTTTAAAATTTCAATTAAAATTAAAAATAAAATTAAATTAAAAATTCAATTAAATTAAATAAATCAAATTAAATTAAATTAAATAATTAAATTAAATTAAATCAAATTTAAATTAAATTAAATTAAATAAACAAATTAAATTAAAATTAAATAAAATTAAATTAAAACATATTAAATTAAATTAAATTAAATTAAATTAAATCAAATTAAATTAAAATTAAATCAAGTTAAAATTAAATTAAAGGAAATTAAATCAAATTAAACTAAATTAATTTAACATCAAATCAAACTTAATTGAATTAAATTAAATTAAATTAAATTAAAATTAAAATTAAATTAAATTAAATTAAAGTTAAATTAAATTGAATTAAATAACATCACCTGAAACAGAAAGAAATTAAATATAAAGCAACTTGAACACTATTCCAAATTTAAACCCATTAATTGAAATTAAATTAAATCACAAACCATTTGAACACCAATTTACCCTCGAAAGCTTTAGTTGTCATAACTCCTAAACGAATATTAAATGAAATGTTACTTCACTTATAGGACATTCAAACATTCTAGTTCACTGAGTAAGATAATAACAAAACTTAACTAAACCTCGGACGATTAATTCATTTGTGTAATTTAATTCATTTGGACTTAAAACTATCCTTGAAATATTGAAAAGATGTTTAAGATTTGCCTTAAGCACTTCCTCAATATGATAGGATGTTCATAAGAACAATTGAACTTAATTGTTCTTTGATGAAGAAAATCGTCTTCAAACCAAAACACAAGGAACCTAGACGTCATAGGAAATGACTAGCTATAGGATTAGGAACTTGGTAGAAAACCATAACCCTTCCCTTAGCTTTACCTAGGAACTTGCTTAAATATTCTAATTGTGTCTTAAGTGCAGCTTGGGATGACGGGAAGACCCTCCAGTACGCTTTTATTTTATTGCAATTTACTTTCTTGCAATTTACATTATTGCAATTTACTTAACCGCATTGCACTTACTTTTCTTGCATGATAAACAACTGTTGCATGAAAACCCACACCTTTAGGATAGTCCCTGAAACTGAAACCAAAACTAAATTAAAAGTCATAGCAAGATAAAATTCACCTCCACAACATTCCAAAATACAAAACAACTCAAAATTTAATCACAAACGATAACACAAAACTACAATTACAACTAAATTAAAACGTCCTCGTTGGATGATCGGGAATACCTCGGATGATGTAACCTACGTGTTGCTAACGGGATTTTCCACGGTCTAAATGAAAGTGTGGAACTCATTCAGTTGAGTTTAGCAAATTCATCTGGACTAAGTGAATCTGATAAAAATAACGATATCGGAAGGATGGAACCGTGGGATCTTAACCGGTGTTGTTATAATCAACTATAAGATTTGTTTTAATTAAAATATTGAAAACACTTGGAAATTAAGATTTTCTCTAAACCAAAATACTTTTCTCATCTCCTGATTTATGACTTCTAAAACTAAACCTCTGTAACAACAAGGAGCTTGGAGCATGGTGGGCATCACGGCCATCGTCATCAGCAAAACCTGAGTCTACATCAGCAAAACTTTCTTAAATTTAAATAACAAAGCCATAGGACTTCGAGGTAGTTTACCTAGTGCAACATAAATCCTCAACTCTTCGTTAGGCATTTGCATTGCAAATTAAGCCCTAACCGGTCTTAGGATTCCGAGGTAGTCGTCTGATACGACATAAACCCTCACATCTTCGAGGCTATTTGTATGACTCTATCATATAAATATAAGCCCTAATTAATTAAAATTGACAAAATCAAAACATTAAATAGACATTAGGACTTTCCTAAATTCAAGCCAAACAATAGGATAGTCGGGAAGTCTCCGAAGTTCACTTCGAATCTGTGATTTCTCCTACTTTTCTTCCTTTGAAATCTCAAAATAAAATGTTCCAAACTTGATCCATTCCCTATTGAAATTCGAAAATTCAATCCTTTGAAAACTTAAACTTTGAAATCCTTGAGAGCAGAATTATTGATTATTATCAAGAGTTTTCTTAGGTGATTCCCGTCACTTAAGATGTAATTAACTATAGGGGCTTGCCCTTATAGGGAATTTTAAAGAACCCGAGTAATATAAACCCTGTTTAATGCTTTCATATTAAGCAGGGGAATTTGTCGTCTTAAAAAATTGGTTCGCAGACCAAACGGATGTCACAAATCTTCTAGTTTATTTAATAGAGCCCCACCATCAAGCAGTGTGTTTACCCTTAGGGATAGATACACGGTTTGTGGTGTGGTGTTCGTTTATATAAATTATTTGGGATGTGAGATCAGTTTGATTTCATATTTTAAAATTTTTCAAACTTAAAATTATTTTCAAAATCAAATACTACTTTTCAAATTATTTATTTAAACTAAATTAAAAATACGCCGACAACTTCTATTAGGCGACCCCTTTTCAAAATAAAACACATAACCTAAAAATATGCCGACAGTGTCCCAACTTTGCCACTTCAATCGTCCATCTGGTGCAATCCCAGACATTCGCTCGATACACAAGTGATCCAAATGTCCATGGCCTTTGTCACCAACTGGTTTAACCTGAGAACTTTCACACTAAAACCATATGACCTCACTCGATACTCAACCAAATCACATAAGGTTTGATCCTACACCTTCATCTAAGTGAGACGAACCTATCTATATGGTTGATCAAGCATGTAATTAAAATTTTCTTCATAGAAGCCTAAAATGAACTCAAATTTAAGGTATATGGTGTATATCTTAGCCCAAGAGGCGAGGTCTTGATTGGGTGTGTTATGGAGCTTCATCTTGGTTCCACGAACATCCTCCAAGCATTGGTTTGAGCAGAGGTGGTAGTTGTGTAAGAGTTCTACCTGAGGATGGTGTAGCCAATGTGGAATTCTAGTGGAGAGGGCTTGAGAGAGAGGACATTTGATTGGGGAAGTGTTATTTTGGTCTCGTGAAGCATAAGAGCAGCTCAATTTAAGGTTTGGTAGCAGTAAAATTGCCCAATTATTGGGCTCTGAAGTTATAGCTAGAGAGTGGGAATGGGGGTTGGAAAATAGTAGGATGAGCTTCTTTAGGTTGCTAAGGTCAGGGAGAAATTTGGCAGAGTTTGGTTCTGGTTTTTTTCACACACCTCTTTTGGCAATGGAGGGGGGGTTTCATTAAGCCATGGCTAAGGAGGAGGCCTCGGGCTTTGATTGGCTATTCTTGCTAAGCTTAGGTGGACGTTTGAGTGGCGACAGTGGCCACTTGAAGATTTCCACAGAGTTATGGTTCAATTATGGGTTCAAACCATGGGTGGCCTTCTCAATTTTGGCTTCTCCAGCCACTAGGCTAGCCGGTCAGGCCAGAGATTCAGCTAGCTGGTTTAAGGAAGATCAGATATAGTTTAATGGAGATTAGTTTGGAGGCTTAATGGTTGATTGCATGGGTTGGAGAGTTTAGCCAATTTATGGAGGAAGGTCCGATGATTTGGGTAACCCTTGTTCCATGTCTCAAATTGAGGTTCTTAGGTGATTTGATTAGCATGCTAAGAGGCTTAGGTGTAGCAGAGATGATTTGGCTTTAGTTAATTCTAAAGGTTTAGCCTAATTTGGATTTTAGAATTAATATTAGGTCTTAAGATAAAATTAGATTTAGGATATATTTGAGTATGGATTTGGGTCACGTGAAGGCTCAATTTGGTTTAGCAAATTGTCATGAGGAGTTTAGGATTTAATTTTGGAGGAATTATGTTGAATATGGAGCTCAATTTGATGACTATTGGAATTTGGTTCAATTTAGGGCTAATGGGTATGAAATTGAAATTAGGGTTGGGAATTGGGTTCAAATAGACTTGGATTTGATTTCAATTTGGCTTGGACATGATGAAGTTTAATTTGGACCTGAAATTGGGGGTGATTTAATTCTATTTGGTGAAAATTGTGGGTGATCTAGGAAATTTAACCACCTAGGTTTTATTTGACATTATGGCTAATTTTAGTTGATTTGGGCAAAATTGAGGTCAATTGATGGTTCAAATTGAATTTGGGGATGTTTAAATTGAATTTGAAGCTTTTACAAATTTTTTGACCATGAGGAGCATTTTGGTAATTTTAGCAAATTTTGAGGTATTTGGAGAATTTAGGTTAATTTGGATGGTTTGGAATGGTTTAAAATTGATTTTTTGATGAGATTTAGCAATTTAAACAATTTTGGGCAAATTAGAGTTTCAAGGGTATTTTGGTAATTTTGGCAAAGTTTGGGGATAGAAGGCCATGGATGCGTATTTCGGTAGAGCTAGTGTAAATTGAGGATGTTAATCATAATGTTACCCTTTTTTAGCCATAAGACCATGGAAATCCTCATTTTGGGTCCTCCATGAGTTGGTCATAGCCACCCAAGTCATTAGCCAAGGGTTTGGAGGATTACCCACATTAGTTACCAAAAGAGTGAGGAACTAGGCAAAGTATAATTTGTTTCTGGGCTTAGGTTGTAAGTGAAAGTGAGGAGCCCAAGTGAATGGTTTTAGGGTTTTAGGATTCGATGTGATAGGTTCAACTGTTTATATGTGTAAGTGTGTGACCAAGACCAAACCACCTTGGGTTAACCCTAAGGCTCGACAATCCTATGGTGACTTCTTTTGTGCCCTGATGCGACTTTTTTATATGTAAGAATTTATGACCTTAGATTTATATATTTATAATGATTTTTGTAAAGTCACAATTTCAAATGCAAGTATACGTATCTTATCAAGTAATACAGGGCTCTAATGGAGTCTCGTTTATCGATCCCACAGAGAAGCGAGGTAAGAGGTTCTTAGGCAACTTCTAGTCTACTACTAACAACTTTAGTTTGGAAGGGTGATATAAGTAATTTTTCTAATAACTACTCCTTAATGCAGAAGATTATATGTAAGGATAATAACTACTCCTACATGCAAATATTACTTCTAAAGATAACCTATTTTTGGGGAAATTGGTTTGGTAAATTTTGAGATAATGAAATCTACTATTCTTATGTAATGAATTAGATAAAGTTTAGGAATGTGGTGCATTAAATATTGTATGTGCCAAATAGGAGCAATCCTATTCTTTTCCCTCAAAAAGGTACCCCCTCTTTCAAGCATGTAAAGAACATTGACATATCCTAAGTTCAGTCACTAAATCTAAGGCTAGGCTGGGAGGATATCGGCTGTCACTACGGAGCTCACACTCACCCTTCACCTGAAGGCTAACCTTCAAGTTTAGTTACTAATCTTAGGACCAAATTGGGGATCTCAGCCTGTCACCCTGAAACCTCCAATTGGACGCCCATCAAAACCATATTTCTGGATTTCTTTGCACTTAATCCCCATGAACTACGCAATTCATTCATGTACATTGAATGTGGTTCCACTTTATTAAGAATTACACTGCCCTTTCAGGACAGTGCAATTACAACGAATTTTAACAATACAACGGGCCCTTATTGTAATGTAAATGAAGTGCAAGTAAAAACCATCACATTTATAATTAAAACTTCTTTTAGCAAGCAACCCAATTTCCTAAACATGAGTCCTACTCATTGCAAAAGAAAAGTAGAATGAAAACAATGACATAATCTTCTCATGCTAGAAAGAGTAAGAGAAAGACATCACAAAACATGAAGAGAACATTACGAAAAATTTCATTTCAAAGCAAATCAACAAAATAAGTGTTTACAATATCATAAGATAATGAAAAATACAATACTTGGCTTTTTCCCCTGGTAAGAAAGATAAAAATCTCTCCCATAGTCTCCCGGCGATCCATGCAATGCTGGCAAAATCTCCTCTCTAATCTCTCCAAAAGGGGTAGAAATCTACATTTCTACTCGTATTCTCAGATCTTTAAGTATTCTCCAAGTTTTCTTTAACATCTCTTCTTCATTTTTGTCTTCAAATTCAGTTTAAAATAGAGTAGGAAAGAATTTCCCAAGAGGTGCATGAAGAAATCCTCCAAAAAGCATCCAGATTCTATGTATTCGGCCAAAAACTGCCTAATATCACGTCCAAGCCGTCTCGGGCACTGCCGGCGCTGAATTAGGAGCTGTCGGCGCCCTATTTTTCGTGAACTCAGGCTTCTGGCACTGCCGGCGCCAGTTTGGGCGCCCCGGCGCCCATCCTGCGCAGCTCCACCATTTTGCTCCGTTTGGCTCCGTTACAGCTCCGATTTGGCCCATTTCAGTTGCGTTGCGTTCCTAATAAATATCCCTACAAAATAGGCATAAAAACAACCTTTATTTAAAGTATAATCTCATTCAAAAATATGAAATAAGTGTAAAATATATTAAACATAGAAAGACTTATCGAAAGGTGTCAAGCCAAAATTTGTTTCCTTACTTATTTTTGCTCCAAATTGCACCGTTTTTGTTTCTTTTTGCTCCAATCATCATTTTTGTACTTAAAACCAAAAAAAAACATATAAAATACCTTACTTTTAAAGTGTAATATCACCAAAAATGAGTAAAATCATATAGTAAAAAGCGTATATATTTTTGGTTCATCAAGCTCCCCCGTGTTGTTTTCATCCTACTAAGTGTTAGAGGTCAAAACTACACATTTGTGAACTTCAAGAGGAGTAAAGAGGTGTTTAGAATTTCTAATGGGATAGGGATCCATCACTACTCCTCTATGATAGTCAATAGGAAAGTCTTATGGCTAGATATTAGGCTTCCAAGAAAGACAAACTAGACCTCAACAAAAGTGAAGTCAACAAGGTTGAAGAAGATGAAGTATTTGAGAAAGAAGAATAGAATGAGGGAGATAAGCTCCCTTAGTTTTCTCCAATTAAGGGAGATGCTTCATCCTCAGCATCTTCCTCTCTTGCTCTCTCCAAGAGGCTCTCTTCAAGGAACCTCCAAGATCTCCTGGTGATCTTCAAAGAAACTCCTTCAGCCCAAAAAAATTGAAAATGAAGTGGAGAGATCTATGGGAAGTAACGAGCTTCCCAACTTTTAAACTAACTCAACCAAAGAAATATCCCATTTTCCCCTTTCTTAACCTTCTCGGAAGTTTTTAATAGAGGCATAGAAAAGAGTATTCTCTAGCCTTTCTTCCCATATCCAAAGGTCATCATCATAATTTTAGCTACTTAGAGGTCAAATCGGAACGAAAAATAACATTGCACATGATCTGGGATTGGACTAGCACCTAGGCGCCCAGGCCTCTAGTGCTTACTTTCCTAAAACTCAGAAAAATGTTATTTTTTAGATGTGCCCAAAGGAGGCATCTAGTCACCTAATATGATTCATAGGCCTATAATTTGGCACCAAACCTGTAAAGGCTCATTTTTAAACATACGAGAAGGTATTTTGGGCACCTTGGCATTGGGAACTAATGCGTGGCCCCAGTCTGACATCAAAACATTTATTTACATCGGGAGCACTCGACGATGATTTTCATAAATCCTTATGCCAAAGGGGACTTTTAATGAATGAAACGTTGTCCCATAACTTTAAAATCAAGAATTTTAATTTGTGATCACCCTAGAAATCACCACCAATGGTTGTTCCAACTACGGTGTTTATAGGGCGTCCTAAATCATAACTTCCCCGTAGAGCGAGCAAGAGGACTCCATGTCTTCCCCTGGCCATGGGATGCTCCACACGGATGTACAGTGACTTCATTGCACAAAAACTAGCACTGAATATGTCATGTTTCTTGAATAAGTCCCTTTAATGGTGGGTTCTCCCATTTAATGCTAAGTCACTGCAAACCCTAACTTCCTGATCCATGATATTTATGCTAACATTTCATATATGAGTTTATACTTTATACTTTCTTTTAATTATATCTCTTTCTTTGCAATGACACCAAAAACATGATGCCGATATAAATGAGAGTTTAATTGTTGTTATTATAAATGAGATTTTACGTAAGTATATGTATCGTTATCAAGTAATATAGAACTTTCTGATTACGCCCCGAGATATCAAAACCACAGGGAAAAATGTTAAATATTCTTAACCAAGAAAAAAGAAAAATAACTTTTTTCTTTTTAAGAAAGATCTTACTCAAACTGAAGATAATATTCTAGGAAAGAAAGTTCAATTCTATTTAGTAATTTTCTTAATTTCAGAATTGAATGCAAAAAACTAAATTTAACTATGTTTTTGTAAGAGGAAATAAAATGCAAATAAAATAACTTTTTCCTTATTATGAAACAGTAACAAGTCATAGAATTTTGTTGTGAAAATATCTAAAATGTGTTGTGCCAAATAGGAGCAATTATACTTTTTACGCTTACTAAAGATGCTATGTAGAACATACGTTAATCTAATGCTTTAGTAATCTTGAAGACGATCTAGGCAGAAAAGATACTAGCTCTCACTCTAGAGTTTCTTCTTCTCCCTTCACCTGGGGGCTAACATCACGTATCAAGACATAAAACATTACTTTTTACATTTTAAAAAATATCTTACTCAAACTAAAGATAATATTGTTAGGAAGTAAAATTTGATTCTTTTTGTTAGTTTTTATAATTTGAAATGAAAGTAAGCAACTACTTTTTCTAAACTTTTGTAAGATCAACACTTATGCAAATGAAATATCTTTTCCTTTTAATGAATCAGTAACAAGTTATAGAAATTATTGTTGTGGAAGTATCTAAAATATGTTGTACCAAATAGGAGTAATTTTATTCTTTACCATTACTAGAGATGATATAAAGAACATAGGCTAATCTACTGTTTCAAAAATCCTTGAAGACGGGTTAGGCAGGAATGTTATTATCTCCTCAAGCTTCTCCTCACATTTTTTTCCTCTTTTTTTTTAAGGATCTTTTTAATCCTTTGTTTTTTTTCTTTCTTTTTAATATTTGAGGATTACTATATTTGGAGAAGTCCTTAAATGATTTTGAATTCCACTATCCTCCACTAATGTTAAAACTTATTACTTTCCTTTACTTTAATAGATATACATATATTTTTTTAAATACTTTCTAAAAGAGCCTTAAATGTTTGAAAATAAAAATTCTAAGAATCCTTAATTTTCCAAAAATACATTTCTTCCTACTAAAGATAGTTATTCATTTTCCCATGTTCTCTACTAAATATCCTTAACTCTAGGTTCACCCTTTTCACTAAAAATATCAACTAAGTTTTCCTACTCCATTTATATACTTAAAATTCTAACATTCTAAAGATGACTCCACATAACAAAAATCATTAGAAATAAAAATACAAATTTATTTGTAGTACTTTTGCAAACAAGTAAGATTTAAATTTGAAAAATTTTTCTTTCCCCCTAAAACTTAAGCTCAAACATGTGTAACAATGAAGTACAAAAATATGAGGTAGGGAAATATCACATTTAGCATTTACTACACATCCTACAAAAATATAAACAAATAGCACATTGTAGAATATTGCAGTATAAAGTAAATCTGACCTAAACATGCTTAACATAACACTATAAAGGAATTTTAAATAGCAAAACATGTACAAATTGAAAATTAAACAGAAACAGATTTTAAACGTTATAAAAGAGGTTCTAAATGCTAACAAGTTTAAAATATTAAGATAAGTTTTGTTGTCTCCAAAGACTCATTTTACTTAACTCACAAACATAGACACACAAACATCAATAAATACATTCACAAATTTGATAAATGAACAACAACTAAGGTTAATTTGATCTCCTTTCTACACACATTTCCCCTCCATACTTTCAATTTCTTACAAAACAAACTATACTAATAACGTGGGTGTATTATAAAATTTTTTATATGGTTACCACCCTTAGACCAGAATTCCCCTATTATAAAAACTCATGTGTTTCCAATTTCAGGTTTACTCTAAGTCTATTGTATACAAAATTTAGTAAATAAAAGTAGTGCAGTTCATCTATATTTTGTTTACTAAATAAGTTCACGACCTTACTCAGTGAAAACAAAGTCAGCTAAAGGAAGTAACAGAGTTGACATCGAGTGGTCTAAGTCCAAACTCTACATGCTTCAAGGTAACACTCAGTTCTTGTTGAGAACTAAGTCATAACAGACTCGTCAGCCTGCTATTACCATAAGTCACATACAGATTTAGTCAAGACCAAGGCATAACCTTACAACATTAACCCAAAACACTTTTACACATCAAACAAGGATCAAAATCCAACATCTCACTAATATCCAATCCAACATAACAATAATCATTAATCAATCTGATCAATCCACACTAAAGCAAACAAAATACAACACTAATAATCATAACTCTCAAGCACACTAAATCAAACTACACTGATAACTATGGGTTGTCTCCCATAAAGCGCTAAGTTTAACGTGATCAGCCCAACAAATGATTCCTCCTGTTTCAAAATTTCATTTAAGTAATCCTTGATCAATCATCCAATCTTTTTCAGATCCAGAGATTCCTACAACATCCTTAAATTGTAATTTTTCTTTCAGCTCTTCCTTTTCGGATTGATTCATATCCTTGTTCCACATATTTTTTCTAGATCCAATATTCTTTTAATGATTTTCTCATTTTGCATATTAATATCTTCCTTGAAATTTGTAAGAAATGGATCTCCATAAGATACTTCAAGATCTCCCAAATTTTGGATCGGATTCTCTCTAGATAATTCAGATTATAGATCAAATTTTTCTGGGATATTCTTCTGTCTAATGTTATCTTCTATTGGTCTTTCAAAATACTTATCCTCTTTTTTGAACTCAAAGTTCTTTTGAAATATATCCTCAAAGTCTCTTCCAAATCTTAATTCAATAACTTTATCATGTTCATCATTCAATTCAATTTCTTCTTGTGATTGAGTCAAATCTGAAGATATAAAGATTGGTGGTGTAGATGAATTCCCTAAATAGGTAGGCTTTAAAATTGTGTGGTATACAGTCATCCAATGTTCATGAGATTTTTCAGTAGATGGAATTAAAAGTTTATTATTTTCGGTGACGTCCATCATTTCACACCTCTCTTGAACATATATATAGTCTTCTTTAAATAACATTTTTGAATCATCATGAAAATTCATTATGACCTCATCTGTTATCTTACTCTCAAAACATTCTTGGAAGTGGTCTTTACTTAGATAATCAATTTCATCAATCCAAAAA
Organism: Papilionanthe hookeriana x Papilionanthe teres; assembly: GCA_022702705.1. Classification (NCBI taxonomy): domain Eukaryota; kingdom Viridiplantae; phylum Streptophyta; class Magnoliopsida; order Asparagales; family Orchidaceae; genus Papilionanthe; species Papilionanthe hookeriana x Papilionanthe teres. The sequence continues at coordinate 78,177,188 of CM040431.1, forward strand.
TAATCATCATTTTTTCTCTCAGCTGGATATTTCATAGTATTTAATACATCAAAAGTTACTTCCTGGTCATTAATATTCATAGTCAACTTTCCTTTTTGTACATCCATCATAGCTTATCGAGTAACAAGGAAAGGTCTCCCCAAAATAATTGGGATATCTTTATCTTCCTCCATATCTAATATAATAAAGTCCACAGGAAATATAAACTTATCCATTTTAACAAGCACATCTTCTATAAATCCTTATGGATAAATGATAGATCGATCAGCTAACATAAGGGTTACAGTAGTGGGAGAAATATCGACTAAACCTATCCTTCTATATATAGAAAGAGGCATCACATTAATGCTCACTCCTAAATCTCATAAAGCTTTTCAACATAATTTTTCTCCAAATGCATAAGAAATTGTAAAGCTACAAGGATCTTTAAGTTTCTGAGGAAGCTTTTTCTGAAGTATAGCGCTGCACTCCGCACTTTGTCCAACTATCTCGTAATCCCCAAGTTTCCTTTTCTTATTTAATATCTCCTTCATAAACTTTGCATAACTTGGCATATGTTCCAAAGCTTTAGTAACAGGAATATTTATTGTTAACTTCTTAAGTACTTTTAGGAATTTTGAAAATTTTTTTATCCAACTCATGCTGTTTAAAACTTTGAAGTAATGAAGGTGGTGGTCTTTCTAAATTGATTTTAGTTGGAGATATTAATTTTTCCAGATCCTTAGAAACATGTTCTTCAGGTCTTTTAGTTTCCTTTGTGTCTCTCACAACTTCGTTATCTTTTCTAAGCACATCCTCTATCTCTTTTCCACATTTTAATAGAACATCTTTTACTTGTTCATTTGTGTTCTCTTTAGGATTGATCTTAGTGTTGTTATGAAGTGTTCCTTGGGGTCTATTGCTTTGTGAATTAGCAATTTGTCCCAATTGATTCTCTATGTTTATAATCGTAGCATTTTGACTTTGCAACTGGTTTTCCATTTGCAATACCACTTCTTCTGTAGACATCTTCTTATCCTCAAATTGTTGATCATTGTTAGAGTCCGGTGGATATGAAGGTCTATAGTTTGTGTTCCTCTGATTATTCCAACTTCCATTAGGATTTGCATGATTATTTTCCCATTTTTGGTTTCCACCATCAGTAGTATGATTTCAGTTACATTTTGAATGGTTCTCCCAACCTGTGTTGTAAAAGTTAGAATATGGGTTGTTTGTGGTATTTAAAGTCTCATATGATAAGTTAGATTCAATCATATTCCTATTGACCTCATTTTTGATGAGGTCTTCTCTTCTTCTCTTTAGTACTTAGGATCTAGCCTTAGGCTTTTCCTTTGACTATCTTAGAGGACTAGAATTGGGACCCACCTTTTAGAAATTCAAACCACTTCTTAACTCCCCGCAAACTCCACAAACTTGATCTGTAGACCCCTAATCACCTAGAGGGTTGAAATCTAATGTGGAAGTTTAAAGGATGAGTTCCTATAGGACTCTTTGGCCTGGTCTAGTGAGGGGCTGACTTACACACACACTACACCTATACACTACACTTTCACACACCTATACCTAACTTGACCTCCTGACTCATGTAGGTGATTCACATGGATGGTCCTTAACCCCTAAGCCCTCGGCTAAGAGGGTTAGGAACAACATAGTGGATGCCTCAAATGAGTCCCTTCATGGCTCATGTGGGCTTGATGTGGCTTCATGGCTTAACCAAAATGATTTCATTCCACTCAAATTTAACCAATCTTCAATTTTCTAAATTTTCAATTTTTGACCCCCGGGACCCTACACCCGCCTAACCTACCCAAAGCCTTGAAATTACCCAAATTTTTCTAAATTTCCAAATAACCCAAAATTCCCCAAAATCAATCCCAAACATTTCCACATCACTCAAATTGATCATCCATACCCAAAAATATAAAAAATTCCAAGAAAACCTCCCAATACCCTCCAAATACCCAAAATACCCCTCTTGACCAAAAAATCCCAAAATTCAGGAAATTCCCATAAAATTCCAAAAAATCCCAAATATTCCCAATTGCATTTTGTTCAACTACACCATGGGCCAATTTTGTCAATTTACCCCACTTTCGTCAAAACCTCCAATTTGACCCATTTTAACCCAAAGTGAACCCAATGTCAAACCAAACCTATCCAATTGACCCAAATTCTGGTCCAATTCAATTCTAAACTTCAATTCAACATTCCCAACACCAATCTAGACCAAATCCAAGTCCAATTTGATTGACATTTGGATCCAATTTCACTTTTGGCCTTAAAGCCCAATTTGGACCCATGACCCAAACCTAACCCAAACTCACCCAATTCAACTCCAATTAACCCCAAATCTTTTCTAAATCCTCCTTAGCATCCCCACAAGCAAAACACTAACATGATTTGCCCAAAATTTGGACCTAAACCCCACTCAAATTCAACCCAAAGCATTAAGGCCCAATTTTGACCTAAACTCAAACCTAACCCAAATGAACCCAAACCCCAAAATCAAAGCCCAACCAAAGTCAAAACCTCTTTGAAACACTCCCATAAACATTTCTCAACATTAATTTTGCATCAATTTCAACCCTAGCCCAACATTGGCCCAACTTGGCCCACTTAGACCTATATTGGCCCATTCACCAAAAGAGCCCAAATTCAACCCAATTCAAACCAAAATCGCCCCCAATTTGCTTCAAGTCACTCATGATACATCCATGAGCTAAACCCAACAATTATTTGGCCCAATCTCTTTACAAAATTTCATTCCAAAATCCATTTTAAAATTCAAAAGCCCACTTTCCTAAACCATCTTAAAAGCCCATCTAAAACCATTTCAAAAAGCCCAAAATCCACCCTAAAGCCCACATGACATCTCCATTTGCCATCCACTTAATTAAATCCATTACCTAAGTCCTAAATTCATCATCAAATAATTCCAAATCAAGCCTCATGCCAAATCACCCCTAAATACCAAAATTTTCCTTAAATCCATTTCCATGAAATTGACTTCACTTTTCCCAAGCCAAAGGTGAGCCATGAAGCCATGCATGAGCTACATGGGAGCCATGAGAGCCATGGAATCTACTTTCCACCTCACCATACCCAAGATGGCAAGAGGAGGAGGCCCTTTCCATATTCTCTTAAGAGTGATTAACCACTTCCATGACTCCACTAAACCATGCTTAGACTTAATTGTACTTGGATTGTGACTTGACCCCACTAATCAAGTTGATCCAAGTGACTTTCCCTTCATCCCAAATTGACCTTGGAGGGTGAACCTAACCCAAAACCAAGGGTTGACCCATTTAGACCCAAAACTAGCCCTTTCCCATTCCATTTTGATTCAAACCCTTTACACATGTCCATGGCCAATTGACTGCACAAACCTCTAGTCCTGACCCACCTGGACCTGAGGGTGACCCATGCCTACCGGCCAGCCGCCTGGGTCGCCGGAAAACACCATGGCCGAGAGCTCACATGTGAGCCCAACTTGGAATTCTCACCTGCTGAGCTGCCCCATCCTCAGCTGGCCATCGGAGCCGTTCTTCTCTTGCTAAGAGCAGCTGATCCCAAGCCCTAACTCTCCACGGGAGGCCCTCCACCCTCTCCTATTTAAACTCCACCCCTCTCGGCCATGAGAGGTGCTGAAACAAACCTTAAGGAAACTCGCCAAAATTGTTCCGGACTCCTCCCCATACACGAGCACTTGATCCCCACCGAGATCCCCCGCCATTTCTTCTCCGCGAGCTCAATTTCGGAGTTGAAATCTAGGCCCAAAACCGGGACACTTCTCCACGGTGAGCCAATCCCCAAATTGATTGGTTCTACACCTTCACCGGACTCAAGGGAAGGTGTCCACCGAAGCAAAGCCCCATCTCCAGAGCCACCCGAGCTGCTCCAGCCTCCAAGCTTTGTGATCGGGCTTGGTCGAAATCCCACCAGACAATTCACTGGACCGGGAGACTTCATCCGGAGCTTGCTCGGGATCCAATCGAAGGTGCAACAACCCTCGGATCGAAGCCACACTTCTCGCGAGCAAAGGTATGAGCTAATTCTTCATCCCGAGCTTCTGGAGATTCTCCATTTTAAATGCTTTAATTTCAATGCATGATCACCGTATAGATGTGTTTGTCTTTTCAAGACGAATCCATAGAGCATAAGAACATGAAAATCCATTGAGTATCGAGTGAGATATTAGGGATTTAGTGTGGACGGCTCTCGGGTGAGGACACTCGGGGACGATGAACGGATGCCGTCCATTCAATACACGCGCGGACGGATGGCCAGGATCGCGTCGGATAAGGAGACGGTACGAGAACCGCGGGGCCCGGGCTGCTGACTCAGATGGCGGCGTCGAATGGGAGCGCGACGCGTGTGCGTTCGGAGCTGCCGAGGGTGACGCGGCGCCGCATGGATAAATAGAAAATTAGGGATTTTTCTGATTTATTTAATTCCCTAAACATCAAAAATTCATAACTTTGTGTAGAAAAATCAGAAAAATAAAATAAAAATACCCTCTTGTTCAGTGAACAGAGGAGAATAATGTGGAAAAGAAATTATTTAATTTCATCAAGTATTTTTTTTTAATAATTTATTTACTCTCTGCATATGTTTAATTCTCCATGCATGTATACAATTCACCATGGCATGAGACCATAGGGCTTTTGAAGCATCTGAATTTGGGAACATTCCCTGAATTTTCCAAAGTCAGAGGCCATCCCAAAGAAAAGTTATTGATTTTTCAAATTCATGTTACTGTTTTGAGTATTTTAATTCCAATAAATAGCATGTTGTGAAATAAATTCTAGGAAAATTTGGTAATGTTCCTTATGACCAGAGGACCCTAGGAAAAATAGGTTTTGAGTTAGTTCATTTAAAACAACCCTAATTGGCTTAAACACCCAAAATGGATCTCAAATTAATTAGAGCTAACCATACATCAAATTGACTTGAAATCAATTCTCCACTGACCTTTAGGATCAGAGGAATCCACCAAAAAAATTTGAGGTCAATTGGACTTGGTTAGCCCTACTAATTGGGTTGATTAAGCCATTTAATCATTTTAAACTTTAAAAATTCATAACTTTCAAAATACTTTTTAAAAATTCACCAAATTGGTTTTGGAGCCTCTCTGATATCAGGGGAATTTAAGAAAATTAAAATTTTAATTTTATAAAAAAGTTGATTTTTTAATATTATTTTAATATTTTAATAATTAAAAAATAATAAAAATCACTAAAATAATAAAATTCACCAAAATGTCACATTTTGAATTTTAATCACTTAGGAACAAACCCCATATTTTTCTTAGGTCTATTTAGTGAGATATTAAATTTTAAAGCTCTAGGGTAATTTTAAAATTAAAAAAAATGTATTTTCTAGCATTTTCACTAAAATAATTATAATAAATCATAGAAAAATCAGAAAATTGTAAAATTTGATTCTATGATTTCCTTGATATCAGAGAGATTTTTGAAAAATATAAAATTCATTTTTCAACATTTATTTTATTTTTAAATTAATTAACACTCCAAAACTTAAATAATTATAATAAAAATATTATAATTCAAAAAATCACCAAAATTGGTCCAAGTGGTCCTCTGGTCATTAGGAATGTTCCCTAATTTTTTTAAGGACAGAAACTTTCCCTTGGTCATGTTATTAAATTTTTCTTGGAAATCTCTATTTTCCACCAAAAATAATTATATAAATAAATTAAATACAGAAAAATCACATTTTCTCCTCTCATGTCTTTATTGACATATGAGTGAAGTCACTTAAAAATTTCAAGTTCATTTGAGTTCAATTTAGTGAGTTATGAAATTATTAAGCTTAAAGGGTAAAGTTGTAATTAAAATTTTTAATCCTTAATTAAAACTTTAGGTTTAATAAAAAATTAACAAGTAAAATATTTGATCCTAATGTGATTTGGATGATTGAAATTTAAATAATTAAGGGTAGAAACCCATTAAGCAATTTAAAATGATTAAACCTTAATTAAATAATTGATTAAATTTGGAAGAATAATAAAATTGGAATTATTAAAATAGGGATATTATTAGGAAGAGATTTATTCTTTAATTTAAAAATCCCTAAATTAATTATCTCATTAATATTCAATTCTTAATTAAAATGATAACTCAAATTTAAAATATATTAAAAGACTTAATCATTAAACTAAAATTAAATTATTAAACTCTTTTAAAAATTTCAATTAAAATTAAAAATAAAATTAAATTAAAAATTAAATTAAATTAAGTAAATTAAATTGAATTAAATTAAATTAAATTAAATTAAATTAAAATTAAAAGTTGAATTAAATTAAAGATTAAATTAAATTAAATTAAATAAATAAATAAATTAAATTAAATGAATTAAATTAAATTAAATTAAATAAATAAAACCAAATTAAATTAAGTTAAACCAAATTAAAAAAACAAATTAAATTAAATTAAATTAAATTAAATTAAATTAAATTAAATTAAATTAAATTAAATTAAAATTAAATTAAATCAAATTAAATTAAAATTAAATCAAATCAAATTAATTTAATTTAACATCAAATCAAACTAAATTGAATTAAATTAAATTAAATTAAATTAAATAAATAAAATCAAATTAAATAAATTAAATTAAATTGAATTAAATTAAATTGAAGATTAAATTAAATTAAATTAAATTAAGTTGAATTAAATATGACATCACCTAAGGCATGAAGGAAATTAAATATGAAACAACTTGAACACTATTCCAAATTTAAACCCTTTAACTGAAGTTAAATGAAATCACAAATCATTTGAACACCAATTTGCCCTCAAGAGCTTTAGTTATCATAACTCCTAAATAGAACATTAAATGAAATGTCACCTTACTCATAGGATATTCAAATGTCCTAGTTCACTGAGCAAGTTAACAAAACTTGAATTCCAGGACGATTAATTCATTTATATAATTAAATTCATTTGGACTTAAAACAATCCTAGAAATATTGAAAAGATGTTTAAGATTTGTCTTAAGCACTTCCTCGATATGATAGGATGTTCATAAGAACAATTGAACTTAATTGTTCTTTGATGGAAAAAATCGTCTTCAAACCAAAACACAAGGAACCTAGACGTCATAGGAAATGACTAGCTATAGGATTAGGAACTTGGTAGAAAACCATAACCCTTACCTTAGCTTTACCTAGGAACTTGCATAAATATTCTAATTGTGTTTTAAGTGCAGCTTGGGATGACGGGAAGACCCTCCAGGTATGCTTTTATTTTATTGCAATTTACTTTCTTGCAATTTACATTATTGCAATTTCATTAATCGCATCGCACTTACTTTTCTTGCATGATAAACAACTCGTTGCATGAAAACTCACACCTTTAGGATAGTCCCTAAAACTGAAACCAAAACTAAGTTAAAAGTCATTGCAAGATAAAATTCACCGCCACAACATTTCAAAATATAAAACAACTCAAAATTTAATCACAAAACGTAACACAAAACTACAATTACAATTAAATTAAAATGTCCTCGTTGGATGATCGGGAATACCTCGGATGATGTAACCTACGTGTTGCTAACGGGATTTCCCACGGTCTAAATGAAAGTGTGGAACTCATTCAGTTGAGTTTAGCAAATTCATTTGGACTAAGTGAATCCGATAAAAATAATGATGCCGGAAGGATGGAACCGTGGGATCTTAACCGGTGTCATTATAATCAACTTTAAGATTTATTTTAATTAAAATATTGAAAACACTCGGAAATTAAGATTTTCTCTAAACCAAAACACTTTTCTCATCCCCTGATTTATGACTTCTAAAATTGAACCTCTGCAACAACAAGGAGCTCGGAGCATGGTGGGCGACACTTGCCATCGTCATCGAAAAACTCCGAGTCTACTTCAGTAAAACTTTCCTAGAACTAAATAACAAAGCCATAATACTTCGAGGTGGTTTGCCTAGTGCAACATAAATCCTCAGCTCTTCGTTAGGCACTTGCATTGCAAATTAAGCAATAACCGGTCTTAGGATTCCGAGGTAGTCGTTCGGTACGACAATAAACCCTCACATCTTCGAGGCTATTTGTTTGATTTTATCATACAAAAATAAGCCCTAATTAATTAAAATTGGCAAGATCAAAACATTTAAAAAAATATTAGGACTTTCCTAAACTCAAGCCAAACAATAGGATAGTCGGGAAATTACCGTAGTTCGCTTCGAATCCGTGATTTCTCCTACTTTTCTTCCTTTTGATTCCCAAAACAAAATGTTCCAAATTTGATCCATTCCCTATTGAAATTCCAAAATTCAATCCTCGAAAACTTAAACTTTGAAATCCTTGAGAGCGAATTATTGATTATTATCGAGAGTTTTCTTAGGTGATTCCCATCACTTAAGATGTAATTAACTATAGGGGCTTGCCCTTATAGGGAATTTTAAAAAACCTAGGTAATATAAACCCTGTTTAATGCTTTCATATTAAGCAGGGGAATTTGTCGGCTTATAAAATTGGTTCGCAGACAAAACGGATGTCACAAATCTTCTAGTTTATTTAATCGAGCCCCACCGTCAAGCAGTGTGTCTATCCTTAGGGATAGATACACGGTTTGTGGAGCGGTGCTCGTTTATATAAACTATTTGGGATGTGAGATCGGTTTAATCTCATATCTTAAAACCTTGAAATTTAAAATTATTTTCAAAATCAAATACTACTTTTCAAAATTATTTATTTAAATTAAATTAAAAAATTCGCCGACAATTCCCTAATGAACTTTCCTCACGTACTGGAGCAAATTGAGGCTGGTTCATTCCAAATTGGTCCAACTTCCTTGATATTTCAGCAACCTGAGATGCAAGAATTGCAATTGCATCTATATCATGAACACTGGCTACCTTTTTAGGATTTACCCTTGCAGAGGGCCATTCAAATTCATTTATAGCCATTTCTTTAATTAACGCATATGCTTCATCAAATGATTTTGACATTAATGATCCTCTAGTGACAGCGTCAATTATAAATTTAAGGGATCCTACTAACCCATTGTAAAAAGTTTCAATGATTAACCAATTAGGCAGAGCATATGTCGGCGGTGTGGCGGAAAGAGTTTGGGTTTGGGTGTCAATGTCAAGGAGTCGTCATCTAATATTAGACCTAGTTTTATTCCTATAAATCCTATGAAGGATTTAGAGAATTTTTAGGACTAATAGTAGAAAAAAAGATATTTATGATAATTCTTATATGAGGATATTCTAGAATAACATATTCTAGAATTTTCATATTAAGAAGATCATGATAAACCAGAGATTTCTATTCTGGGTTCTTTTAAATCTCCTATAGAGCAAGCTTCTATAGTTAGTTACATCTTAAACAATTTTCAATTGTTTAAGAAAACTTCTGATTAATGTTAATCATTTGTTTTCTAAAAAAAAAAATTTAAGGAGAGATGTACCCACTATCACACCCGAATGTCGTTATATCATGTTATTGAATACTTTAGGTATTATGTCTAACCTGAAGGTTCTGGTTTTGTTTTTGTTATCAATGTCATTATTTTGTTGAAAAGTTTCAGGTTATATGTCTAACCTAAAAGTTTTGGTTTTGTTTTTGTTGTCAATGTCGTTGTTTTATTGAAAAGTTTCAGATTATATGTCTAACCTAAAAGTTTTGGTTTTATTTTTGTTTTGTTGTCGACGTCCTGCAAAACAGAGTTAGCACATCCTATAACATGCAAAGAAAATCTAAACGAAATTTCTTGTTTTCACCCTGCAAAGCAAACATTGTCAAAAATAATGTCACAGAATATCAAATTATTTTGAAATGTCAATTTTATGTTGGTTATGTTGTTTTATTTTTGAAATGTCAAATTTTGTTGTTTATGTTAGTTTTGGTTTGAAATATTAGATTTATATCTTGATTTTAAGTTTAAACTTAAATTTTGAATTAACTTGAGTTCATGTCTTTCTGAACTCTAAGTTAAAAAGGTTTGAAATTAGATTCAATATTGATTGAATTAACTTGGGTTAATGTCTGGTTGAACCTAAGTTAGATTCAATGTTGATTGAATCTATTTAACTTGAGTTCATGTCTGTCTGAACTAAAGTTAAAAGGTTTGAAATTAGATTCAATATTGATTGAATTAACTTGGGTTCATGTTTGTCTGAACCTAAGTTAGATTCAATGTTGATTGAATCTATTTAACTTGAGTTCATGTCTGTCTGAACTTAAGTTAAAAGGTTTGAAATTAGATTCAATATTGATTGAATTAAGTTGGGTTCATGTCTGTCTGAACCTAAGTTAGATTCAATGTTAATTAAATCTATTGAACTTGAGTTCATGTCTGTCTTAAGTTAAAAAGTTTGGAATTAGATTCAATATTGATTGAATTAACTTGGGTTCATGTCTGGTTGAACCTAAGTGAGATTCAATGTTGATTGAATCTATTTAACTTGAGTTCATGTCTGTCTGAACTTAAGTTAAAAAGTTTGGAATTAGATTCAATATTGATTGAATTTATTTGGGTTCATGTCTGGTTTAACCTAAGAGAGATTCAATGTTTATTGAATCTATTTAACTTGAGTTCATGTGTGTCTGAACTTAAGTTAAAAAGTTTGGAATTAGATTCAATATTGATTGAATTAACTTAGGTCCATGTCTGGTTGAACCTGAGTGAGATTCAATGTTGATTGAATCTATTTAACTTGAGTTCGTACTGTCATCCGAACCTAAGTTAAAAGTTTGGAATTAGATTCAATATTGATTGAATTAACTTTGGTTCATGTACGGTTGAACCTAAGTGAGATTCAATGTTGATTGAATCTATTTAACTTGAGTTCATGTCTGTCTGAACTTAAGTTAAAAAGTTTGGTTCAGAATAGATTTAATTATGTTTTAAGTCTTGTTTAAATAGGACTTAAAGGTCAATCAAGTCTAATAAATTAGACTTAATTAGATTTGCAGACCATCTAAGTCCCTTTTAGATAAGACTTAAGTTTTAATTAAGTCTATTTAAAGTTAGACCTAGACTTGGGATTGAATTTAAGTCGGGTTTTAGTTTAGATTCAAGTTAGGTTAAACCTAAGGTTTAGGTTAGACTTAGGTTTATGTCGTGTTAAACATAAGTATGGTTTGACTTAAGTCTAATATGGATTAGACTTGAGTTAGGTTTTTAGGTTAGGTTCATGTCAGAGTTGAACCTAAGTTTGGTTTGACTTAAGTCTAATATAGGTTAGACTTAAGTTAAATTTTGAGTTTAGGTTAAGTTAGGTTCAATTCAGGTTGAACCTAGACTTAAGGTCGACTTAAGTTCAAAATGGATTGAACTTAAGTTAAGGTTTTGAGTTTGGGTTAAGTTAGGTTCAAGTTAGGTTGAACCAAGACTTAAGGTCGACTTAAATTCAATATGGGTTGAACTTAAGTTCATGTCAAGTTGAACTTTAGTTTGAGATAAATATGGTGTGGGTTAGACTTAAGTTAGGTCTAGTTTTGACTTAGGTTTATGTTGAATTGAACCTAGGTCTGGTTTCACTTAAGTCTAATATATATTAGACTTAGGTTTGGTTTGAATTGAATTTAGGTTCAACGTAGGTTGGACCTAAGGTTTAGGTTAACTTGAGTTCAAGTTGGATTGGACTCAAGTTAGGTTATGTTTGAGTTTAGGTTAGGTTCAGTATGGGTTGAACCTAAGGTTTAGGTTAACTTAAGTTCAAATTGGATTGGTCTCAAGTTATGTTTGAGTTTAGGTTAGGTTCAATGTGGGTTGAACTTAAGGTTTAGGTTAACTTGAGTTCTAGTTGGATTGGAATCAAGTTAGGTTATGTTTGAGTTTAGTTTAGGTTCAGTATGGGTTGAACCTAAGGTTTAAGTCAACTAGGATTGGACTCAAGTTAGGTTTAAGTATAGGATATATTGGACTTGGACTAAAAGGTTAGATTTGGGTCTTAGTTGATTAAGGTTTAATAATTAATTAAGTCTAATATGGTAGACTTAATTAGGATTTGTGTTTGATTAAGTCTTACTTAGTTAAGACTTAATAGTTTAATTAGGTACTAGGGTTAGACACTAATTAGAGTTTATGTTTGTTTAAGTCTAATTTAGTTAAGACTTAATGGTTTAATTAGGTGCTAGGGTTAGACCTAATTAGAGTTTAAGTTTGATTAAACCTTAGTTAGTTAAGGTTTAATGGTTTAATTAGGTCTAATGGGTTAGACCTAATTAGGGTTTAGGTTCGATTAAACCTTAGTTAATTAAGTTCTAATGGTTTAATTAGGTCTAATGGGTTGGACCTAATTAGGGTTTAGGTTTGATTAAGTCTAATTTAGTTAAGACTTAATGGTTTAATTAGGTCTACGGGTTAGACCTAATTAGAGTTTAAGTTTAATTAAATTTTAGTTAGTTAAGGTTTAATGGTTTAATGAGATCTAATGGATTAGACCTAATTAGGGTTTAAGTCTGATTAAACCTTAGTTAGTTAAGGTATAATGGTTTAATTAGGTCTAATGCGTTAGACCTAATTAGGGTATAGGTTTGATTAAACCTTAATTAGTTAAGCTCTAATGGTTTAATTAGGTCTAATGGGTTAGACCTAATTAGGGTTTTTTTTTGATTAAGTCTAATTTAGTTAACACTTAATGGTTTAATTAGGTCTAAGGGTTAGAACTAATTAGAGTTTAAGTTTAATTAAACCTTATTTAGTTAAGGTTTAATGGTTTAATTAGGTCTAATGGATTAGACCTAATTAGGGTTTAGGTTTGATTAAACCTTAGTTAATAAAGGTTCAATGGTTTAATAAGGCCTAATGAGTTAGACCTAATTAGGGTTTAGGTTTGATTAAGTCTAATTTAGTTAAGACATAAAGGTTTAATTAGGTCTAAGGGTTAGACTTAATTAGAGTTTAAGTTTAATTAAACCTTAGTTAGTTAAGGTTTTATGGTTTAATTAGATCTAATGGATTAGACCTAATTAGGGTTTAAGTTTGACTGAACCTTAGTTAGTTAAGGTCTAATGGTTTAATTAGGTCTAATGGTTTAATTAGGTCTAATAGGTTGAACTCTAATTAGAGTTTGGTTTGATTAAACCTAATTTAGTTAAGGTCTAATGTTTTAATTAGTTACAATGGGTTAGACACAATTAGGGTTTATGTTTGATTAAGTCTAATTTAGTTAAGACTTAATGGTTTAATTAGGTCTAAGGGTTAGACCTAATTAGAGTTTAAGTTTAATTAAACCATAGTTAGTTAAGGTTTAATGGTTTAATTAGGTCTAATGGATTTGACCTAATTAGGGTTTAAGTTTGATTAAACCTTAGTTAGTTAAGGTCTAATGGTTTAATTTGGTCTAAAGGGTTAGACCTAGTTAGGGTTTAGGTTTGATTAAACATTAGTTAGTTAAGGTTCAATGGTTTAATTAGGTTTAATGGGCTAGACCTAATTAGGGTTTAGGTTTGATTAAACCTTAGTTAGTTAAGGTTTAATGGTTTAATTAGGTCTAATGTGTCTTTAAACTTAATTAAGATTTGATTTTTATATTAAACCTAATTTAAGTAAGGCTTAATGGGTTAATTAAGTTTATTATGTCTTTAAACTTAATTAAGAGGTTTAATTTTTATTAATTAAGTTTAATGTGTCGTTAAACTTAATTAGGATTTGATTTTTATATTAAACCTAATTTAAGTAAGGTTTAATGTGTTAATCAAGTTTATTATGTCTTTAAACTTAATTAAAAGGTTTAATTTTGATTAATTAAGTTTAATGTGTTTTTAAACTTAATTAGGATTTAATCTTTATATTGAACTTAAGGTTTACGTCTTGGTTTAGGTTAGACTTAAGTTCAAGTCAGGTTGAAACTGAGAATGATTTGACTTAAGCCTACTCTGGGTTAGAAAAAAGTTAGGTTTAAGTTAGACAGGTTCATGTCAGGTTGAACCTAAGTATGGTTTGACTTAAGTATTATATGAGTTAGACTTAAGTTAGGTTTGGGTTAGACTTAGGTTCATGTCAAGTTGAACCTAAATATGGTTTGACTTAAGTCTAATATGGGTTAGACATAAGTTAGGTTTGGGTTTGAATTTGATTAAACCTTAATTGGTTAAGGTTTAATTGTTTAATTAAGTCTAATATGGTAGACTTAATTAGAATTTATGTTTGATTAACCTTAGTTGGTTAAGGTTTAATGGTTTAATTAAGTCTAATGTAGTAGACTTAATTAGAGTTTTAAGTTTAATTAAACCATAGTTGGTTAAGGTTTAATAGATTAATTAAGTCTACTACTATAGTAGACTTAATTATGGTATAGTAGTAGACTTAATTATGGTTTAGGTTTGATTAAACCTTACTTAATTAAGGTTTAATGGTTTACTTAACTTTATTGTGGCAGACTTAATTCTGGTTTAAGTTTGATTAAACCTTAGTTGGTCAAGGTTTAATAGTTTGATTAAGTCTAATGTGGTAGACTTAATTAGAGTTTTATGTTTGATTAAACCTTAGTTGGTCAAGGTTTAAGAGATTAAATAAGTCTAATGTGGTAGACTTAATTATTGTTTAGGTTTGATTAAACCTTAGTTAATTAAGGTTTAATGGTCTAATTAATTCTAATGTGGTAGAATTAATTATAATTTGGTTTGGATTAAAGTTTGGTTCAAGTTAGGTTTAACTGAGACTTAAGGCTAACTTAAGTTCAATATGGGTTGAACTCTAGACTTAAGGTTAACTTAAGTTTGATATGGTTGAACTCAAGTTTGATTTGTATTTGAGTTAAGTTAGGTTCAAGTTAGGTTGAACCTAGACTTAAGGTTGACTTAAGTTCAATGTGGGTTGAACTCAAGTTTGATTTAGGTTTGATTTAGGTTCAAGTTAGGTTGAACCTAGACTTAATGTTAACTTATGTTCAATGTGGGCTGAACTCAAATTCGATTTGAGTATGAGTTAATCTTGGTTCAAGTTAGGTTGAACCTAGACTTAATTGTAATTTAAGTTCAATGCGGGTTGACCTCAAGTTTGATTTAAGTTTGAGTTAAGTTAGGTTCAAGTTAGGTTGAACGAAGACTTAAGGTTGACTTAAGTTCAATGTGGGTTGAAGTCAAGTTAAGGTTTGGAATTAACTTAGGCTGATTTTAAGTTTGGATTGTTGACTTAAGTTCAATATGGATTGAACATAAGTTAAAATTTTAAACTTGGGTTCACGTTGAGTTGAATCTAAGTTAAAGGTTGAACTTGGGTTCAAGTTGGGTTGAACTTAAGTTAAAGGTGGAACTTGGATTCAAGTTGGGTTGAGCCTAAGTTAAAAGTTGAACCTGGGTTCAAGTTAGGTTGAACCTTAGTTAAAGGTTGAACATGGGTTCAGGTTGGGTTGAACCTAAGTTAAACGTTGAACTTGAGTTTTAAAATTGAACTTAAGTTTGGTTTATTTTTGGTTTGAGTCTGATTAAACCTTAATTGGTTAAGGTTTAATAGATTATTTAAGTCTAATGTGGTAAATTTAATTAGGGTTTAAGTTTGATTAAACCTTAGTTGGTTAAGGTTTAATAGATTTAATTAAGTCTAATGTGGTAGTCTTAATTATGGTTTAAATTGGACTAAGTTTCATTTAATTAAGACTTAATGGTTTGATTAGGTCTAATAGGTTAGACCTAATTGGGGTTTAGGTCTGATTAAGTCTAATTTGTTTCAGACTTAATGGTTTGATTAAGTCTAATGAGTTAGACCTAATTAGGTTTTAGGTTTGATTAAGTGTAATTTATTTAAAACCTAATGGTTTAATTAGGTCTAAAAGGTTAGACCTAATTAGGTTTCAGTTTTGATTAAGTCTAATTTAGTTAAGACTTAATGGTTTAATTAGGTCTAGTGGGTTAGACCTAATTAGGGTTTAGGTTTGATTAAGTCTAATTTAGTTAAGACTTAATGGTTTAATTATTTCTAATGAGTTAGACCTAATTAGGGTTTATGTTTGATTAAGTCTAATTTAGTTAAGACTTAATGGTTTAATTAAGTCTAATGGGTTAGACCTAATTAGGGTTTAGGTTTGATTAAGTTTAATTTAGTTAAGACTTTATGGTTTAATTGGGTCTAATGGGTTAGACCTAATTAGGGGTTAGTTTGATTAAGTCGAATTTAGTTAAGACTTAATGATTTAATTAGGTCTAATAGGTTAGACCTAATTAGGGTATAGGTTTGATTAAGTCAAATTTAGTTAAGACTTAAGGGTTTAATTAGGTCTAATGGGTTAGAGCTAATTAGGGTTTAGGTTTGATTAAGTCTAATTTAGTTAAGACTTAATGGTTTAATTAGGTCTAATGGGTTAGGCCTAACTAGGGTTTAGTTTTGATTAAATTTTGTTTAGTTAGGACTTGATGGTTTAATTAGGTCTAATGCGTTAGACCTAATTAGGGTTTAATTTGTCTTGCACCTAATGTAATTAAGGTTTAAGGTGTTAATTAAGTTTGACATGTTCTTAAACTTAATTTAAGTTTGGTTTTGTGTTAAACCTAATTTAGTTAAGGTTTAATAAATTTACCTAAGTTTAATATGTCCTTCAACTTAATTTATGTTTTGATTTTTGTATTAAACCTAATTTAGTTAAGGTTTAATGAGTTAATTAAGTTTAGTTTTGATTTTTCATTAAACCTAATTTAGTTAAGGTTTAATGAGTTAATTAAGTTTAATATGTCCTTAAACTTAATTAAAGTTTGGATTTCTATGTTAAGCCTAATTTCGTTAAGGTTTAATGAACTAGTTAAGTTTAATATGTCTTTAAACTTTATTAATGTTTTGATTTTGTATTAAACCTAATTTTGTTAAGGTTTAATGAGTTAATTAATTTTAATATGTTCTTAAACTTAATAAAAGTTTTGATTTTATATTAAACCTAATTTTGTTAAGGTTTAATGAGTTAATTAATTTTAATATGTCTTTAAACTTAATTAAAGTTTGATTTTTTCTTAAACCCTAAGGTTTAATGGATTAATTAAGTTTAATATGTCATTAAACTTAATTAAAGTTTTGATTTTTGTGTTAAACCCTAAGGTTTAATGATTTTAATTAGGCTTAAGTTGTATTTAACCCTAATTAATGTTTGATTTGATTTCATTTGAGTTTGGATTCATTATTGGTTTAATCCATTATGAAATGGGTTAAGTGAATGATAAAAAGGTTTTGAAATATTAATTTATAATTAATAAGTCTTAACCTTATTTCAAAATGTCTTTTTAAATTGATTTAATAGCTTGAGAATTGTTGTTTTAGGATTGCTGTCTGTCATCCTAAAATTCCTAGCCATTTTGAAATTTAATTTTCAAAATTTCCAAATTTTATAATTATTTATGGAAATAATTATAAAATATGATGTAAATTAGAAAATCATATCCTAGAGAGCTATCCTAGCCTTAGAAAGGAGTTGTGTCTAAGGACTTAAAGGTTCTTCCCTAAAATTTTCACATTTTTCTGATTTGTAATTAATTTTTAATAATTAAAATACTCCAGAGAGTGTTTAATTCTTTAAAAATTAAATACTGAGAATAAAATTATGATTTTGAATTCATAATTTTCTTCTCTTCAAGAACTTTGCAATGGTATTTTTATTTTATTTTTAGGAGCTCTAGGTAAAAAGATATGAATTTTGGAAATTTTTAAGCTTAATGTGAATTAACTTAGAATGGAAAATTGTGGGCTTGCCACGCTTCCTCGTATGCGTCAAAGAGAGGGAAGATCTGTTGTGTGGATCCCGACACGGGACACGGGATCCACAGATCAGCGACGTCCGTTCCAAAACACGGGAACAGAACGGACATCAGAGATTAATCCCCATAAATTCAAAAATATTTCAAACCATCCCACTTTAAAGCTCAATATCTCACTCGTTTCTCAATGAAATTGAGTGATTTTTTAACCTATGGAATCATCTGGACATATAGATTTTATCTATATGGTGATAATACATTTTTAGGCTAGTTTAACCCATAATTTTCAATTGTATGCATTATTTTGGACAATAAATCCATACCTTGGCCACAATAATCTTGAGCTTGATCAGCCTTGATGGTTAGCTTCTAGGGCTTCCAAAGAAGATCTATGTCACTTCAATTTAGTTTTGTAGCTAGCCTTAGTGAGCAATTTTGGCAAAGTGGCTAGGTTTGGTCTAATTTTGGATTTTGGACTAATTGGCTTGATTGGGCTAATCCTATGGATTGATCTTGGAAGGAATACATTCTTTGAGGTCCTTAGCAAAATTTTTTTTTGTGTTGGGAGCTAAAGGATTTGGGCAGCCTATAGGTTTCTAAAGATTTTTTCTCTCCTCTTCAACATTTCGGCCAAGGGGTCCTTTTATAGCCATGGATAGCTATGATTCAACCTTGTTTAGATTAGGATTGATCATGGTATGGATAGAGCTGTGGAGTAGAGTCTAGTAACAGCCTCCCCCATGTAATCCAACCATCACCTCTCCATATCCCATGAGAATTTTTCCACTTTAGAAAGTTCACATTTCATGCACTTATGGCTTTCAAAAGGTCATGATAAGTGTTGATCTCTTTGTTCCCACTCCACTGGCTAAGGGAGAGGTTAATGGTGATTCAGATGGTTGAGACCTTCTCCTTCCACCACCTCATTTTCTATTTCATGGGGTGATGACACATTAGCTCCCTTCTTAACATTTTTTATGAAATGTTATGTTGAGCTTAAGCATGGTACGAAGAATGGTTAAAGCCTAGTCTTCTCATCATTGGGTGGCTAGGCAGGTGGCTAAACTAATCTCACCATGGCAAGCCACCTCACTTATAAAGGAGGATGAGTCACACTTCAAAAAACCATGGTTTTGCCACCTCATTTTTATGTCATTATGACTTTTAACCATGGTTAAATATGAGCCATCCATGTGTTGTTTTCTCTTTAATGGGTCATATGGGTTATGTCTAAACCATATAGGGTCATGTGTGATGTCATAAAGGAGTTTTGGAATTTTTAGAAAACCAAAATGTCATAGGTTTAAAAATTCCATTTAATACCCCTCTTGATTTAATTTCCATTTTTAATTAATTATGTCATTAATTAAAAGTTGGGAATTATTTTATTAATCAATTATTAATTGGAAGTAATTCCAAATTAATTATTTCATAAATATTCATGTCATTAAAATTAATTTTTGTCTCATTTTATGACTTTTTAATTAAATTTTCATCTTAATTAATTATGTCATTAGTTAAAATGTGAAAATTAAATTATTGGTCAATTAATTAATCAAAAATAATTTTGGAATTAATTTTTTTAATTAATTCCATTATTTTTAATTAATTTTTGCATTTTATCATTTTATGGCTTTTGATTTTAATTTTTCATTTTAATTAATTATGTCATTAATTAAAATTTTAAAAAAATTAAATCATTAGCCAAATAATTAATCAAATTAATTTTGAAATCAATTATTTGATTAATTTTGTCATTTTTCATTTCATTTTTGTGCACTTTGTTACTTTATGATTTTTAATTTAATTTTCATTTTAATTAATTATGTCATTTAATTAAATAAAATATAGAAAATTAAATTATCAATCAGATTCATTTAATTAATAAAAATAATTTTAAAATTTATTATTTGATTAATTTTATCATTTTTTGGGTCTTAAACAGGTCATTGGGTCAATAATTGGTCATTTGGCAAAATTTGATTATTTGGACCAAAATCGACCTTTTAGGTCAAAAGGTTGACCTATGGGGTCAATATGGTTGGTCATTGGGTCAGGATTGACAATTTTGATCAAAGTTGACTTTTTAGGTCAAAAGGTTGGCCTATGGGGTTAATAGGGTTGGTCATTAGGTCAGGATTGACCATTTTGACCATGTTTGACTTTTAAGGTCAAAAGGTTGACCTATGGGGTCAACAAGGTTGGTCATTGGGTTAGGATTGATCATTTTGACTAAAGTTGACTTTTTAGGTCAAAAGGTTGACCTGTGGGGTCAATAGGGTTGGTCATTTGGTCAGGATTGACCATTTTGACCAAAGTTGACTTTTTAGGTCAAAAGGTTGGCCAATCATAAAAATAAGGTCAACAAATTTGTCTATAGAAGAATTAATTTTAAAAATGGGTAATCATATACAAAGTAAAAATGTGGCAAAGAAATATTGAGAATCAAATGGGACAAATTGCTAATGCAATTAGTAATAGACCTCAAAGAACACTCCCGAGTAATGTGGAAATAAATCCTAAAGATAATGTACATGAACAAATTAAAGTTGTTTAACTGAGGAGTTGAAAGAAATTACTAGGAAAAATTGTAAATGAAGTTGAAATGGAGAAAAAGTTGGAAGAAATAGAGAGACCTAAAAAATCTGTTCCTGAGAAAGAAAAATGATTTGTTTCTCCAACTAAAAATGATGTAGAAAGAATACCACATCCTCTTCCTCAAAGACTTAGACAACAAAAGTTTGATCAACAATTTTCATGATTTTTGAAATATTCAAAAAACATACAGTCAATATCCCATTTGTTGAAGCTTTGAAACAAATGCCTAGTTATGTTAAATTCATGAAGGATATTTTAAAAAAAATGGAAATTTGAAGGTTATGAAACTGTTGCACTGAGTGAAGAATGCAGAGTAATAATTCAAAAAAGCCTCCTCAAAATCTTAATGACCCTGGAAGTTTCATTATACCATGTGTTATTGGAGAAAAATTTTATGGGATGGTCTTATGTGATTTAGGAGCTAGTTTTAATCTCATGCCTTTATCCAGCTTTCGAAGGTTACATTTAGGAGAGATTTCTCCTACTACTATAACATGCAATTAGCTGATTGATTTATTACTTACCCTAAAGGAGCTATAGAAGATTTACTTGTTAAAGTGGATAAATTTATCTTCCCTATAGACTTTATTATACTTGATATGGAAGAAGACAAAGATTTTAATATTATTTTAGGAAGACTTTTTCTTGCTACTGGGTGAGCTATGATTGACGTGCAAAAAGGTGAATTAACCATGAGAGTTAATGATCAGAAAGTAATATTTAATGTACTTAAATTAATGAGGTATCCTATTATTGAAAAGTGTTTTAGGATGGATGTATTTGATTACATAATATCAAAGCATTATCTAGAAGATTGTGAAGTTATTGAGGAAAAAGTTGAAGAGTTAAACGATCTTTAAGAAATAAATAATATAATTGAAAGTGATTATGAAGAGAAATCATCTAAAATAAATTCAGAAGATTGTAACAGTATTAATGAAAATTGGAAAATTTAAAATACAACTAAAAATAATGAATCTATAATACCTTCTATTAAAAAAGCTCCTGAACTTGAGTTAAAAGTATTACCTACTCTTTTAAAGTATGTTTTCTTAGGGAATTCATCAACATTACTTGTAATAATATATTATGAATTAACTAAAGATAAAGAAAATAAGTTATTAAAATTTTTTAAAATTTTTAAAAAGCATTTGGTTAGACAATAGCGAACATAAGAAGAATTAGCCCTTCAATCTGTATGCATCGAATTTTAATGGAAGAAGATTATAAAAAAAGTGTTGAAAAGAAGATTAAATCCAATAATGAAAGAGGTAGTAAAGAAAGAAATATTAAAAATGTTGGATTTTGTAATTATTTATCCTATATTTGATAATTCTTGTGTTAGTATGATTCACTGTGTTTCGAATAAAGGGGGAGTGACTATAGTTGTTAATTAAAATAATGAATTAAATCAAACAAGACAAGTGACTGGGTGGCAGATTAGTTTCGATTATAAAAAAATGAATGCTGCTACTATGAAGGATAATTTTCCCTTGCCTTTCATGGATCAAATGTTGGATAGATTAGCCTGACATTCATATTTTTGCTTTTTAGATAAATATTGTGGTTACCACCAAATTTCGATAACTCCAGAAGATCAAGGAAAGACTACATTTAGTAGTCCTTATGGAACTTTTACTTTTAGAAGAATGCCCTTTGGGTTATGTAATGCACCTGCAACATTCCAAATGTGTATGATGTCTATTTTATGTGATTTAATTAATAAATGAATTGATATTTTTATGGATGATTTTATGTGTTTGGAACCTCTATTGATTCTTGTTTAGATCATTTAGCTAAAGTGTTAAAACGTTGTGAAGAAATAAATTTGGTTCGAAACTGAGAAAAAAGTCAATTTATGATTACAGATGGAATTCTTTCAGGACATAAAATTTTTAATAATTCTATGGAAGTTGACCAAGAAAAAATTCAAATTATTGTTGGATTACAACCCTACTTCAGTTACGGCTGTGAGATGTTTTCTCAGACATGCTAGATTTTATAGGAGGTATATTAAAGATTTTTCTAAAATTGCTAAACCTCGATGCCATCTTTTAGAAAAAGACACTAAATTTAATTTTTATGAAAATTGTTTAAAAACTTTCAATTCGATGAAAGAAAAATTATTTAATGCACAAGCTATTGTTTCACCTAATTGGGAAAAACCATTTTAATTAAAGTTTAATGCTAGTGACTATGCTATCAGAGTAGTTTTAGGACAAAAATATGATAAGATTTTTAAAGTTATAGATTATGCCAGTAGAACCCTTAATGAAGCACAAATTAATTGTACTACTACTAAAAAAGAGCTATCAGTAATAGTATATGCTTTTAATAAATTTAGACCATTTTTACTTGGAGCACAATGCATAGTCCAGACTGATCATTTCGCAATTATGTATTTAAAGTAAAAAATGGATGCTAAACCATGGTTAATTAGATGGGGACTTCTCTAGCAAGAATTTGATTTTCAAATAGTGGATAGAAAGGGTATTGATAATCAAATTGTTTACCATTTGTTTAGAATTGAAAATGATAATAAAAAGAATTTTGAAGAAAACATGATTATTTTCTTGATGAAAAACTTTATGCTATTTCTGAGTGCAAGTTTTGTGGTGTGCTGATATGTTTAATTTTTTAGCTAGTAATATTTACCCTATGGATTAACTAGCCATCAAAAAAAGAAGTTCAAGCATGATTCTCACTTTTACTTTTGGGATGACAATTTTTATTCAAATAATGTAAAGATTATGTTATTCGATGATGTGTGCAAATAATGAAACTCATAAAAATTTTCATAAATGCCATAACTCTGAGTTTGGAAGACATTTTTGTATCGATAAAACTGCATTTAAAATTTTACAATCTGGATTTTATTGGCCTGCATTATTTAAAGATGTTAACAAATATGTAACAACTTGTTATCGATGTCATAGAGTGGTGCAAATTTTTTAATTTGTAAAAATTAATGAACTCAGATTTAGATATATATATTGATTTAGTTTGATAATTGAGTCACACAATTAATGCAAGTACACGTATCGCTCAAGTAATACAGGGCTCTAGTTAAGTCCCGGTTATCGATCCCACAAGTAGGCTTTAATTTTGTGGTGTAGCCCATAAATCACTAATCAAATCACAACCCAATTGCAAGTGGTTTAATTTTTAATGTAAAGACAAACATATTCAGTTACTATTTCTACCAAAGCATGTTCTAGACTCTAGCAACTTAAACTAACACAAGACTAAATTTATAATAATGTTCAGTTGCAAGAAAGATTCTTCCTCCTTTCCAATCATAATGTGATGATTATTGTGACATAGATCAGTGATACAATTGTATTGTGCCAAATAGGAGCATTCCTTATATTTACCCATATTTCAGCGTATAAAGAACATTAGCTAATCCAAAGTTTAGTCCCCAAATTCTTTGCAAGGATGAAGGATACTGGCTCTCACTCCAAAGCTCCCACTTCCCTTCATCTAAAGGCTAACTCTCGCTTCAGTTTCTGAACATTAGGACTAAATTGAGGATTTTAGCCAGTCACTTTGAAATCTCCAATTCTACGGCTATCAAAGTATATTTCCCTATTTATTTGCACTCAATCCCCATGAACTACGTCTCTCTTGCATGTACATTGAATGTGACATTCACTTTTGTTGTGGAACTCAAAATCCTTTCGAAACAAATGTTTCCCAACAATTTTTAACAATTAAATTGGCCAGATCAAAAAGTAAATGAAGTTCTAAGTGAAAAGGTCTTCATAAATTCTCATTTCCTTTTTAGAACAGCAACACATCACATGAAAGTGAAATACAAAGAAATCTACTCAAGTCTCATGAGGAAAAGATGACAAAACATGGATTATATATATATAAAAAACGTCATACAAACAGAGTAAAGTAAAGACAACTTATCTCAAACTCTTCCCCAAGTAAATCCCAAGGAATTCCTTTGACTCCTCTTCTTTCTTCAAAACAACACACAATTCTCTCTTTAGATGAGTATGGAAGAAGAAATCTCTCACTTTCCCTCTCCTCTCACACTCCTTAGAAGAGAAAACACAAAACTTAAGTTCCTACACAAAATGGAAAGAAACTCTCGATAAATTCTAAACTCTTCTCTTCCCTTCTTACCCCCTCTTAAAACTTGGCTCTAAAAGTGTTTAAATTCAGCCGAAACTGAATTCCTATGAGTTTTCCCAAGAAAGCCTTCAAAATTTGGACAAATACATTGAATCTAGTTTGAATTCTTGATAGAACGCTGTCCGACACTGATGGGAGAGCTTTCTGGTGCATTATTCCACCAAAACATTGTAACTCTCTGTTAACCGGTGTTGCCCGACACTGGTGAAAGTGCCGTTTGGCACTAGTTCAATAATATGCACTTTTTTTCCTTTTTTGCTCCAAATTTTCTCATTTTTGCCTCCTTTGTTCCAAAGGCCTAAAATCATTGTACCTGCATGAAATTATTAAAAATATCTTTCTTTAAAGTGAAATATCATCAAATACAGGTGTGAAATGAATAGTAAAAAGCTATCAAATTTTCAGTGAATCAAGATTCCTTAAACTTAACTATTACTTGTCCTCAAGTAATTTTAGTTAACACATAAAATAATGATCCATTGCAATAAACTTTCTCTCTAGAATACCATAATTTTGATTTAGATAAGTACAATAGTAAAATTTTCAGAAAGATCTTTCAATAATTTATGTAAATTCTGCAGGTGTAAGAATATCTAGTAATCAAGTCCAAGAGTTCTAGTTTTTTGTCATTTCAAAAATGACTATTGGTTGTCCTATTAAGGCACTTAAAAAGGATTGCATGAAAAGAAGTTTATGAAAACACTACTAGAAAAGATGCTAATCCAAACATTTAAGTTCAGGAAAGTAATTAAGTTTTTCCCTTTAGGTAGGTTCAATGAAGTCAATTTTTTATTAGGCATCTCCTCAAGCTTTTCCTCAAGCTTCTCCTCACTTCTCTTTTCTTTTGTTTTCTTTTTATTTTTGCTTTTCTTTTCATTTCTTTTTTTTTCAGTGAAGATTACTGTATCTGGATAGCCTTTAATTATTTTGAACTTCACCCTTCTCACCATAAATTTGAAACTTACCACATTCCTTTACCTTCTAGGTATTTCTTTAGTTTATTTATGATTCATCATAAAGTCTCAATGCTTTCTTATCACATAAAATTTTAAGATTCTTAATATTTCAAACATACAGTTTTTATTACTTTGAATAGTTGACTATAGTCCTATTCTCTTAAACCAAATATCTTACATTACAAAATTACTTTTCATTACCAAATACTTTCAATAAAATCTATAAAATACTTAAATAAAATCAAATTGTAGTTATCTGAAATTGAGTTCTATTACAGGAAATCATGTTACTAATTTTGAAAATAATTTTAAATGAGAACAATTAACAGTTAATTCTTTCCCTCCCCCAAACATAGGTTTTTAAAATATAATTAACATGGAAGAAAGAAAAGATATAAATATATAACTCATACTTTAATATTTTGGTCTTTCATTCCTTTGAGTTTAAGTAGATTTTTCTTCTCAGAGTAGAACAGTAGGTCTGAAATATTAGAAGCATTTCTATTCACAAATATAAGTCAGAAATTTAGAAAGAAGAAGTTTAAACACATTTAATCTAAACAGTGCACATAACATAAACATCTAATTGTTACTAACACAAATTAAACTATCAAATGAAACACATAAAAACTCTACTATCACATCACATACATCACAGATCAACAATAAAGTCTACTACATGTACAACCAAATACACATAACATCACAAATACAAATCATAAGGAGTCTAAGGTATATCACAAATACAACACACAAATAAAAATAAAATTAAATGAAAAATAAAAAATAGAAATACACGAACTACCAATCTTCATCTTCTGTAGGAGCTCCACCATCATCAGGTTCTTCATGCTGGTATGGAGTATACTCAGGGTAAGTAGGAAATACAACACAAGTGTCTCTCCTGAAAAATCTCATCTGTGTATCATGGTAAGCTATCTCATATTCTCTCCACCACATTTGATAATCATCATTTATCTTGTTCCTTACTTTTATTCCCTCTACTCTTGCATTCAACCTTTCCAACTAATCCATAACATCATGCAGAGTAGTTTCCCTAGATGTGGGTGGTCTATCATGACTAGAAGAAGGCTCATCAGCTTTCCTACTCCATATCCAACTCACATGGGCTTTATATGTTTTCATATTTAATTTTTATATGGGCTTGAGGGAATGGATCACCTCATTATTATCTTCAATTACTACTTTTGACTGAATGCATAAAGCAGGAATTAGACTGGGGTGTCCTAGTCCTCCTGCAGTGTCTCCTTTTAGACTTATTAAAATACTTTTATGAATAATAGCCCCAATATTTATATTCTTCATGTTCTGAATATAATAATTCAAAATAGCTCTATCAACAGTAACATCGCTGTGATGGTTGGTAGGTAAAAGTGTTGCAAAGATGAAATAATGTCAGGCTTTCGACACGGGATTCAAAGTAGAAAGGGGAAAGTTAACTTTTAGTCTTTGCTTAATCTTACATTCCTCTTTTCCATCAGTCAAAAAGTTCACAATCATATCTAATGCTCCACTTTTAATAGGAAAATTTTGTATTCACAAGAAAAAGGTGCTCTTAACTGATAAAATGCATTTATGCTAGCAGTGGTGAATTCAACCATTTGGCCTCTAACCAAAATGTATTCACTGTTAGAATAATACAAAATTTAATAAAATTCTCTAACAATACCCAGCATCGCTTCAACAATGAAATCATAAAAAATCTACCATTGATGATTCGCAATAAGTTCTTTAAGCAAACCTCAAGCATTTATAAAAGCTCTCTCTTGAATACATTTCTTATTACTAAGAAAGGTACTAAAGCATGAATAAGCTTTGAAACTCACAAATTTACTTTCATTCCAATTAAGTTTCCTCCTCCCCTTAGCCATTCTTGGAGCTATTTGTCTAAAAATACCAAATTTATCCAAATCAATTTAAAATTTTAGTGCAACGGCTTCCAAGATAAATTTCAATAGATAAGAACTCAAAATCCATGAAAAATCTCCAAAGTTTCTCCAAAAACATTAAAATTTCAAATCTTCCTAATGCAGGAGATTTCCTCAGTCAAAATCAAAAAAATTTAGGTTAAAGTGTAGCTTTTACCAAGAGAAGATGAAATCTGAACTTTTCTGACCACAAAATCGCTTCAAATCCAAATACAGTGAGCCCTAAGTACAAAAATAGGTCTTAGCTGGTGGTAGAAGGTGATGGTTTGGGAAAAAATGGCAGGTCCCAGGGTTAAAACACAAAAATTTAGATTTTTGGGCATTTTTCCCGTTCGAGCACCGTCTGGCACTAGTAGCCGCACCGTTCGGTGCATTATTCTACTCAAATGGCCCAACTCTCTAACTTTTGGCACTGTCCGGCTCTGGTGATAGTGTCGTTTGGTGCCAGTTAAAAAACTGGGCTTCTAACTTTCTTTTGCAATTTCGATATTTTCAAGCTTGCTCTAATGTCTAATTAGTCTAATTAAGCATTGAATAATAGCTTAAAGCCATGGAAAATGATATTTATTTAACACAAACAACACATAACATTACTTTCATATATAAAATCAATGTGTCAGACATATACACATAACACTAAACATTATATATCATCAAGCCATTGAATCTTAAATTCGGCATCGCACACAACCACAAAACAATAACGCTGAAAACTAAACAAAAAAGTTTGTCCAAGTATAACATTTAAGCCAAATAAAACAAAGCAAAGCCAAGTAATCTGATACACAAACATAGAAATATAATAAGTTTTCATTCTTTCTCCGAACTATCATCAATTCTAAGATCTCCCATTGATTGAGCATGAACAAGTAAATTGTTGAATGGACGAAACAGAAATTATTCAGTAGAATCCTCTTCAATCCATCATTTCTTTCTCATCAATTGCATCAAACATCCTTCAAGATATCCAGAATGATCGAAATGCTCCTTCATTCTCCAATCTAGATGATCAAAGAAATCTGAAAGATTGTTGATTGCATTCATCAGATGTTGTACTTACTTCTCCAATTTCTTAATTTTCTTCAAGATGATTTGTGAACTTTCAGTAAAATAGGGAGGAATAGGTGATGAACTCTGAGATGGTTGATCTTCAATGATGCTTATGTCATTCCTATCACCAACTACCTGGTTACTATATGCATCTGCTGGGTCTATATGCTTCCAAAATAGAAGTACACTTTCCCAGTTCTCATATGACACTTGTGATTGACTAAAGAATAGAAATATGGTGGAAGGATGTCCAAGCCTATAATTTGATCCATGAATGATCAATCCCAAAATTGACTTAACAATTATCGAACCAACATCAATAGGCATCCCCATTTGAATACAATAATTCAAAATAGCATACTCCTTAGTTAGCTTACTGATTTTCATTGTTGGGAGGAATTTTGCACATATGAAATAATGTAAGTGTTTTGTCATAGGATTTAACAACATGGTTGAGAAACTTACATATCTTTTATCTCTTATCTGCCATCCATCACTTTCGTTCGTCAGATATCTATATATATCATTCATCTTGTACTTTGTCGAGGAAAAATTTGAATTGTGGCTGATTGGCACATTCTCAATCATGTATAAATCATAAATTTTTGCATGAGTAAATGTGATAAACCTTCCTCTCACATAGACTGATCCTTGGTTGATGCCATGAAGATTTGCATAAAACTTCTTCACAACCGAAACAACAACAGCAATAGAAGTATAACACAATACTACCCAATGTCTCTGAATAATAATTTCATAAATTTTAGTTAAAAGAGAATTCATACCTTGATTCAAAAAGCCTAGCTCCTTAATCAATCTTCGAGATATTTTTGTTGAATAGCCGCTGCGCCTCGAAACTTACGAACTTTCTACGGTTGAACACTTAAAATCTTGAAGTTTTCATCGAGTCAGAATCCATTTGGACAAGAATTTGGGTCTTCCTCTTCGTTTCTTTGGCAGTTCCTACGTCTAAGGACTTTTTTCGGGAGTTCTATTGGAGGATTTACCACCTAGAACCGCCAAAACTCGAATTTAAAGATGAGAAACGGTTTTTTGAACAGAGGTGCTGTTCGATGCTAGTACAAATTTCGCCAAACTTCACTTCATTCAAATTCTTTCCAAATTTCAATTTGATTCATTTCTTTAATGTTTTTAGTGATAATTAAGGAACAATAAGAATTAATGTAGTAATAAACAAACAAAAATAACATATGAAACTAAGGAACACTCAATAACTGTGGGTTGCGTCCCACAAAGTGCTTGGTTTAACGTCATCAGGCCGACATAACTTTCAGTTATTCAAGTTGATCCAACATTAAAATCTCTTTAAAATTAGGTCTATTTCCTTCAAAATAGAGTTTTAATCTTTGGCGATTAACTTTGAATATTCTTCCAGATTTATGGTCTTTGATAATCACAGCTCTAAACAGATATACTTTTATGACAATGAAAGGTCCTGTCCATCAAGATTTTAGTTTCCCAGGAAATAATTTCAATCATGTATTGTATAATAGAAATTTTTGTCCTGGATCAAATTCCTTTTTGTCACTCTTCTGATCATGCCATATTTTTCTTCTTTCCTTATATATTTTATCATTATCATATAATTCATTTTTAATTTATTCCAATTCATTCAATTGCAACAGTCTCTTCTCATCAGCATCTTTCAGATAACAATTAAATTTATTTATCGCCCAATATGGTTTATATTCTAATTCAACTCGCAAGTGACAGGTTTTTCAAAAGACTAATCTGTAAGGAGACATTCCTATAAGAGTTTTATAAGCAGTTTTGTATTCCCACAAAGCAGTATCTAATCTAGCAGACCAATCCAATTTCTCTGGATTAATGACTTTCTCCAAAATTTATTTAATTTCACAATTAAATACCTCTGATAAACCATTAGTTTGGGTATGATAAGCTATAGAGATTATATGCACAATATTATATTTTTCCACCAATCTCTAAATCATATTATTCTTAAATTGGGATCCACCATCAGTGATAATTACTCTAGGCATCCATATATTGTGAAAATATTTTTCATTAAAAAACTTGAAACACTTCTAGCATCACACCTAGGTAAAGCTATTTCCTCAATCCATTTCTATACATAATCAACAACAATTAGTATATATATATATATTTCCAAATGAAGGCATAAATGGTCCCATAAAATCTAATCCCCATGCATAAAAAATTTAGACTTCCAAAGTTAAATTAAGAGGCATTAAAAATTTTTTCCTACTGTATACTTATTAGAAACTTTATATTACAAAATGTTTTAGAAATTAATTTTTTTTGGGGGGGGGAGGAGAACAAAAAAAAAAATTAAATATTTGTTCTTAAATGTGTGATAAACAAATTTCAATTAAAATTATTATTATTATTATGTGAATGAAGTTATATTAGGAAAGTGAAATTTTGAATATTGAAACGAGTAAGAAAATTTAGTTAAATTTATATTAAGGATGAAAACTTTAAAGTTAAAAATTTCATTGCGAAGAAATGATAAATATTTTGTGATTATCTTTAGTAAGAAAAATTGTACTTAAATATATAAGGATTAGAGTTTTGTTTTTAATACTTAAATTTTTGTTATTGAAGTTATTTTTAAAAACTTTATTATATTTTTGACTTAATGATTTATATCTATCTTATGCCTTAAAAAAGGGGAAGAGTGGAATTCAAAATCATTAAAGGCCTATCCAGATATAGTAATCCTTGCCTTATGAATAAAAAAAAGGAGAAAGAAAAAAATAAAAGAAAAGAAAATAAAAGGAAAAGAAAAAGTGAAAAACAGTATGTAAAAAGGAAGGAAAAGCTTGAGGATTTAGGGGCCTAATAAAAAATTTTTTCCACACCTGATTGATCTAAAAATGTAAGACTTGAGAAAGTTTGAAACTTATAAATATAATATATTTAGAAATATTATTTTTAATAAGGTATTTTAAGTAAACAAAATAAAATGTCCAAACCTTATATTCTAAATAAGATAATGAACTCAAATTTCTCAGTAACCTTTACTTAAAAAATTTCTAAATTAAACTGCTTCATTTCTAGAGAAAATTTTTTTAAACTCCTATAGAAACTCATTCAAAAAATTGTTTTGTTTTTAAATATTAGTGTCACTTAAGGAGAAGTGATGTTTATGTTTAGGGGAATTGATCTACTTTAAAACTAATCATTTTTGTAGATAAATTATTTATTTATTTTTAAAGATATTATGGTTTAATGAAAGGTATATTTATGTTTTGGTTGTAGGAATAACAAAATGAGTTTAAGGATGAAAAGATGTAAAAAGTAGCAAAATTGGGGCTTACTGAAGAAAAAATAACTAATTAATTCTGGCGCCTAGGCGCCAGAACTAGTGCCTAAGTGCTAAAGACAGTTTGAGTAGTTAATTTTTTAATTTTAGTGGTTCCAAAGTATTCTAGAAGGCCCCATATGATAATGCAAATTTCAAATAAAGTATGCAATGAATCTAGACACAAATGAATGCAGAGATGTGTCTCTTGAAGCAAAAAGTGCTCAAATAGATCATTTGAACTGGCTCCTAGGGCTATAAGTGGAGCCTAAGCACGACAGTTATATTCTAGAAAATTCAACAAATTTTGATGAACTTTGGAGAGATGTCTAAAGCAACCCCTTGGTCTTTTTTTAAGCTATATAAATACGAATTAAATTTATAGTAGAGCAAAGTAATTTTAAATTCATTCTCAAGTAATACTTTTATTCTTTCACTTTAGGTTCAAGTTTGTGAGTATTTAGTGAGTGTTTGTGATTCCCTCACATAATTAATTAAAATGAAAATTAAATTAACAAGGATATTAAATGGAATTTTTAACCTATGTCATTATGGTTTTCAAAAAATTCCAAATCTCCTTTATGACATCACACATGGCCTCATATGGGTTAGACACAACCCATATAACCCATTAAAAATGAAATAACCCATGGATGACCCATCATGTAGCCTGCTTAACCATGGTAAAAACTTTGATGATGCCTTCATCATTATGAAAAAATGATGTGTCACCTCTTCTTGCAACCCTAAGAGAACATTTGGTGACTCATCTAACATCTCACATCTTCACCAATAGAAGAGGGGAAGAGCATAGATCACCATTACGTCATATGGTGATCTCATAAATCTAAAACGGGAAAATTTAAGAATTTAAAGGGATATGTGTCATCTCCCCATGAATCCTTAAATGAGGTGGTGAATGATGAAGATCTTAGCCCTTTGAGTCACCATTAACCTCTCCCTTAGGCAATGGAATGGAAACAAAGAAATCAAAGGCTATCATGACAATTTGGAATCCATAATTGACATGATACATGAACTTGCTTAAGTGGCATAATTCCCATGGAATATGGAGAGGTGATAGTTGGATTACATGGGGGAGGCTGTTACAAGACCCTACTCCACAGCTCTAACCACCCCATGGTTAATCCTAAGCCAACTAGGGTTCAATCATAGCCATCCATGGCCATAAAAGGAGCCCTGACCGAAACCATAAAAGAGGAAAAAAAATTCATAGAAACCTATAGGCTGCTCAAATCCCTTAGCTCCAAACACAAAAAATCTTGCTAAGGATCTTAGCAACCTATTCTAGCCAAAATCAAGCCATAAGATCTGCCCGATCGAGCCAATTTGGCT
Source organism: Papilionanthe hookeriana x Papilionanthe teres (assembly GCA_022702705.1). Classification (NCBI taxonomy): domain Eukaryota; kingdom Viridiplantae; phylum Streptophyta; class Magnoliopsida; order Asparagales; family Orchidaceae; genus Papilionanthe; species Papilionanthe hookeriana x Papilionanthe teres. The sequence goes on from CM040431.1 coordinate 78,210,213, forward strand.
AAAACCCAAACTGAACCTAAATCAAACAACTTTGCCAAAATTGCTCACCAAGGCTAGCTGGAACTCCAAATTGAAGTGATAAATAACTTCTTTGGGATCACTAGAGGCTGATCAACAAGTCTGATCAAGCTCAAGACTATTGTGGCCAAGGTATGGATTTTTTTGTACAAAATAATTCATATAATCAGAAAATCATGAACTAAACTAGCCAAGAAAATTATCATCACCATATAGATGTGATCTATATCTCCAGATGATTCCATAGGTTCAAAAATAACTCAATTTCGTTGAGAAATGTGTGAGATATTGAGCTTAGAAGTTGGACGGCTTGATTTTTTTTTGAATTTATGGGATTAAATCTCCATCGTCCGTTCCCGTGTTTCGGAACGGACTGCGCTGATTGCGCGCTGCAGTGTTCCCTGTCCGGATCTGCACACTAGATCGTCCTGCAACTTCGATGAGTACGAGGAAACACGGTGCACCGAGAAAAATCTGGGTTAAGTTAATTCATTTTAACCTTAAAAATATCAAAAAATCATAACTTTTTACATAGTGCTCCTAAAAATAAAATAAGTATACCTCTAGAAGCTCTTGAAGAGAAGAAAAATATGAAATTAAAATCATAATTGTTTTCTCTATATTTAATTTTTAAATAATTAAATACTCTCTAGAGCATTTTAATTATTAAAAATTTTTTACAAATCTGAAAAATGTGAAAATTTTAGGAAAGAACCTTTAAGTCCTTAGACACATCTCTTGATTTTTATAAGGCTAGGATAGCTCTCTAGGATACAATTTTCTAATTTTCACGACACTTTATGATTATTTTCAGAAATAATTATAAAATTTGAAAAATTGGAAAATCAAAATTAAAAAATGGTTATGAATTTTCGGGTGACAAACAATAATCCTAAAACAATAATTCTTAAACCATTAAATCAATTTTAAAATACATTTTAAATAGGGTTATGATTTATTAATTATAAATTAATATTTCAAAAACCCTTTTCTTCATTTACTTAATCTATTTCATAATGGACTAAGCCAATGATGGATCTAAACCCAAATGAACTAAAAACAAACTTTAATTAGGTTTAAAGACAACTTAAACTTAATTAACTTATTAAATCTTAATCACATTAGGTTTAGTACAAAAATTAAGCTTTAATTAGGTTTAAAGACAACTTAAACCTAATTAACTCATTAAACCTTTATCACATTAGGTTTAATACGAAATGAAAACTTTAATTAGGTTTAAAGATAACTTAAACCTAATTAACTGATTTAACCTTAATCACATTAGGTTTAATACAAAAATTAAACTTTAATTAGGTTTAAAGACAAATTAAACCTAATTAACTCATTAAACCTTAATCAGATAAGGTTTAATACAAAAATCAAAGTTTTATTAGGTTTAAAGACAACTTAAACCTAATTGACTCATTAAACCTTAACTCACATTAGGTTTAATACAAAAATCAAACTTTAATTAGGTTGAAAGACAAATTAAACCAAATTAACGCAGTAAAACTTAATCACATTAGGTTTAATAGAAAAGTTAAACTTTAATTAGGGTTAAAGACAACTTAAACCTAATAACTCATTAAACCTTAATCACATTAGGTTTAATACAAAAATTAAGCTTCATTTAGGTTTAAAGACAAGTTAAACCTAATTAACTCATTAAAACTTAATGACATTAGGTTCAATATAAAAATAAAACTTTAATTACGCCAAAAAACAACTTAAACCTAATTAACTCATTAAAACTTAATCAAAATAGGTTTAATAGAAAAATCAAACTTTAATTAGGTTTAAAGACAACTTAAACCTAATTAACCCATTAAACTTAATTATATTAGGTTTAATACAAAATTAAATTTTAATTAGGCTCAAGACATCATTAGGCTCAATTAAACCTCTTAAACAAAAACCTAAAATCTAATTAGGTCTAACCCATTAGACCTAATTAAACCATTAAGTCTTAACTAAATTAGACTTAATAAAACCTAAACCATAATTAGGTCTAACCCATTAGACCTAATTAAGCAATTAAGTCTTAACTAAATTAGACTTAATCAAACCTAAACCCTTATTAGGTCTAATCCATTAGACCTAAATAAACCATTAAGTCTTAACTAAATTAGACTTAATCAAACCTAAACCCTAATTAGTTCTAATCCATTAAACCTATTTAAACCATTCGGTCTTCACTAAATTAGACATAATCAAACCTAAACCATAATTTGGTTTAACCCATTAGACCTAATTAAACCTTTAAGTTTTAACTAAATTATACTTAATCAAACTTAAATCCTAATTAGGGCTAACCCATTAGACCTAATTAAACAATTAAGTCTTAACTAAATTAGACTTAATCAAACCTAAACCCTAATTAGGTCTAACCCATTAGACTTAATTAAACCATTAAGTCTTAGCTAAATTAGACTTAATCAAACGTAAACCCTAATAAGGTCTAACCCATTAGACCTAATTAAACCCTTAAGTCTTGACTAAATTAGACTAAATCAAATCAAAACCTAATTAGGTCTAACCCGTTAGACCTAATTAAACCATTAAGTCTTAACGAAATTAGACTTAATAAAACCTAAATCCCAATTAGGTTTAACACATTAATCTTAATTAAACCATTAAATATTAATTAAATAAAACTTAATTCAACTTAAACCATAAGTAAGTCTACCACATTAGACGTAATTATACCATTGTCGGCATATTTTTTAGGTCGGTGTGTTGTGTTTTGAAGAGGGGTCGCCTACAGAAATTGTCGGCGAATTCTTAATTTAGTTTAAATAAATAATTTTGGAAAGTAGTATTTGATTTTGAAAATAATTTTAAATTTGAAGATTTTAAGATATGAGATTAAACCGATCTCACATCCCAGAATAGCTTATATAAACGAGCACCGCACCACAAACCGTGTATCTATCCCTAAAGATAGACACATCTGCTCGACAGTGGGAATCGATTAAATAAACTAGAAGATTTGTGACATCCGTTTGGTCTGCGAACCAATTTTATAAGCCGACAAAATCCCCTGCTTAATATGAAAACATTAAAAAGGGTTTATATTACCTGGGTTCTTTAAAATTCCCTATAAGGGCAAGCCCTATAGTTAATTACATCTTAAGTGACGGGAATCACCTAAGAAAACTCTCGATAATAATCAATAATTCTGCTCTCAAGGATTTCAAAGTTTAAGTTTTTCAAGGGATTGAATTTTGGAATTTCAATAGGGAATGGATCAAGTTTGGAACATTTTGTTTTGGGAATCCAAAGGAAGAAAAGTAGGAGAAATCACAGATTCGAAGCGAACTTCGGTAATTTCCCGACTATCCTATTGTTTGGCTTGGATTTAGGAAAGTCCTAATATTTATTTAAATGTTTTGATTTTGCCAATTTTAGTTAATTAGGACTTATATTTATATGATAAAATCATACAAATAGCCTTGAAGATGTGAGGGTTTATGTCGTACCCAAACGACTACCTCGGAATCCTAAGACCCGTTAGGGCTTAATTTGCAATGCAAGTGCCTAACGAAGAGGTTGAGGATTTATGTTGCACTAGGCAAACTACCTCGAAATCCTATGGCTTGGTTATTTAATTCTAGGAGAGGTTTGCTGAAGTAGACTCAAGTTTTGCTGATGACGATGGCCGTGCTACCCACCATGCTCCGAGCTCCTTGTTGTTGCAGAGGTTTAGTTTTAGAAGTCATAAATCAGGGGATGAGAAAAGTGTTTTGGTTTAGAGAAAATCTTAATTTCCAGGTGTTTTTTATGTTTTATTTAAAACAAATCTTAAAGTTGATTATAACGACACCGGTTAAGATCCCACGGTTCCATCCTTCCGCATCATTATTTTTATCGGATTCACTTAGTCCGGATGAATTTGCTAAACTCAACTGAATGAGTTCCACACTTTCATTTAGACCGTGGAAATCCCGTTAGCAACACGTAGGTTACATCATCCGAGGTATTCCCGATCATCCAACAGGACGTTTTAATTTAGTTGTAATTGTAGTTTTGTGTTCTCGTTTTGTGATTAAATTTTGAGTTGTTTTATATTTTGAAATGTTGTGGCGGTGAATTTTATCTTGCAATGACTTTTAACTTAGTTTTGGTTTCAGTTTTAGGGGCTATCCTAAAGGTGTGAGTTTTCATGCAACAGTTGTTTATCATGCAAGAAAAGTAAGTGCAATGCGGTTAAATAAATTGCGATAATGTAAATTGCAAGAAAGTAAATTGCAATAAAATAAAAGCGTACTGGAGGGTCTTCCCGTCATCCCAAGCTGCACTTAAAACACAATTAGAATATTTAAGCAAGTTCCTAGGTAAAGTTAAGGTAATGGTTATGGTTTTCTACCAAGTTCCTAATCCTATAGCTAGTCATTTCCTATGACGTCTAGGTTCTTTGTGTTTTTGTTTGAAGACGATTTTTTTCATCAAAGAATAATTAAATTCAATCGTTCTTATAAATGTCCTATCATATTGAGGAAGTGCTTAAGAAGAATCTTAAACATCTTTTCAATATTTCTAGGATTGTTTTAAGTCCAAATGGATTTAATTATACAAATGAATTAATCGTCCGAGAATTCAAGTTTTGTTGTTATCTTGCTCAGTGAACTAGGACATTTGAATATCCTATAAGTGAAGTAACATTTCATTTAATGTTCTGTTTAGGAGTTATGAGAACTAAAACTTTCGAGGGTAAATTGGTATTCAAATGATTTGATTTAAGTAAAAGGGTTTAAATTTGGAATAGTGTTCAAGTTGTTTTATATTTAATTTCTTTCTGTTTTAGGTGTTGTTATTTAATTCTATTTAATTTAATTTAATTTAATTTAATTGAGTTTTAATTTTAATTTAATTTAATTCAATTTAGTTTGATTTGATGTTAAATTAATTTAATTTTAATTTAATTTGATTTAATTTAATTTAATTTAATTTAATTTAATTTAATTTAATTTAAGTTATTTAATTTAATTTAATTTGATTTAATTTAATTTTAATTCATTTGATTTGATTTAATTTAGTTTAATTTAATTTGATTTAATTTATTTCATTTAATTTAATTTAATTTGATTTAATTTAATTTAATTTAATTTAATTTAATTTAATTTAATTTTCTTAATTTAATTTAATTTTTAATTTAATTTAATTTTTTAATTTTAATTGAAATTTTTAAAAGAGTTTAATAATTTAATTTTAGTTTAATGATTAAGTCTTTTCATATATTTTAAATTTGAGTTATCATTTTAATTAAGAATTGAATATTAATGAGATAATTAATTTAGGGATTTTTAAATTAAAGAATAAATCTCTTCCTAAAAATATCCCTATTTTAATAATTCCAATTTTATTATTCTTCCAAATTTAATCAATTATTTAATTAAGGTTTAATTATTTTAAAATTGTTTAATGGGTTTCTACCCTTTAATTATTTAAATTTTAATCATCCAAATCAGATTAGGATCAAATATTTTACTTGTTAATTTTTTATTAAACCTAAAGTTTTAATTAAGGATTAAAAATTTTAATTACCACTTTACCCTTTAAGCTTAATAATTTCATAACTCACTAAATTGAACTCAAATGAACTTGAAATTTTTATGTGACTTCACTCATATGTCAATAAAGACATGAGAGGAGAAAATGTGATTTTTCTGTATTTAACTTATTTATATAATTATTTTTGGTAGAAAATAGAGATTTCCAAGGAAAATTTAATAACATGACCAAGGGAAAGTTTCTGTCCTTAAGAAAATTAGGGGACATTCCTAATGACCAGAGGACCACTTGGACCAATTTTGGTGATTTTTTGAATTATATTATTTTTATTATAATTATTTTAAGTTTTGGAGTGTTAATTAATTTAAAAATAAAATAAATGTTGAAAAATGAATTTTATATTTTTCAAAAATCCCTCTAATATCAAGGAAATCAGAGAATCAAATTTTGCAATTTTTTGATTTTTCAATGATTTATAATAATTATTTTAGTGAAAATGCTAGAAAATACATTTTTTTTTAATTTTAAAATTACCCTAGGGCTTTAAAATTTAATATTTCACTAAATAGACCTAAGAAAAATGTGGGGTTTGTTCCTAAGTAATTAAAATTCAAAATGTGACATTTTGGTGAATTTTATTATTTTTGTGATTTTTATTATTTTTTAATTATTAAAAATATTAAAATATTATTAAAAATCAATTTTTCTAGAAAATTGAAATTTTAATTTTCTTAAATTCCCCTGATATCAGAGAGGCTCCAAAACCAATTTGGTGAATTTTTGAAAAGTATTTTGAAAGTTATGAATTTTTAAAGTTTAAAATGACTAAGTGGCTTAATCAACCCAATTAGTGGGGCTAACCAAGTCTAATTGACTTCAAATTTTTATGATGGTTTCCTCTGACCCTAAAGGTCAGTGGAGAATTGATTTTAAGTCAATTTGATGCATGGTTAACTCTAATTAATTAGAGACCTATTTTGTGTGTTTAAGCCAATTAGGGTTGTTTTAAATGAACTAACTCAAAACCTATTTTTCCTAGGGTTCTCTGGTCATAAGAAACATCCTCAAATTTTCCTAGAATTTATTTCACAACATGCTATTTATTGGAATTAAAATACTCAAAACAACAACATGAATTTGAAAAATCAATAACTTTTTATAGGGATGGTCTCTGACTTTGGAAAATTCAGGGAATGTTCCCAAATTCAGAGGCTTCAAAAGCCCTATGGTCTCATGCTATGGTGAATTGTATACATGCATGGAGAATTAAAAGTATGCAGAGAGTAAATAAATTATAAAAAATAAAATACTTGATGAAATTAAATGATTTCTTTTCCACATTATTTTCCTCTGTTCACTGAGCAAGAGGGTATTTTTATTTTTTTTTTCTGATTTTTCTACACAAAGATATGAATTTTTGAAGTTTAGGGAATTAAATAAATCAAAAAATACCCTAATTTTCTATTTATCCACGCGGCGCCGCGTCAACCTCGGCAGCTCCGAAACGCCGCGTGGCGCGCTCCCATTCGACGCCGCCATCTGAGTTAGTGCTTCCGGGGCCCGCTGTATCGCTCCGTCTCCTGGCCCGACGCCATCTGAGCCGTCCGCCCGCGCGTGTATTGAATGGACGGCATCCGTTCATCGTCCCCGAGCGTCCTCACCCGAGAGCCGTCCACACTAAATCCCTAAGATCTCACTCGATACTCAATGGATTTTCATGTTCTTATGCTCTATGGATTCGTCTTGAAGATACGAACACATCTATACGGTTATCATGCATTGAAATTAAAGCATTCGAAATGTAGAATCTCCAGAAGCTCGGGATGAAGAATTAGTTCATACCTTTGCTCAGAGAAGTGTGGCTTCAATCTGAGAGTTGTTGCACCTTCGATTGAATCCCAGCAAGCTCCAGATGAAGTCTCCTGGTCTGGTGAATTGTCTAGATGTGATTTCGACCAAGCCCGATCACAAAGCTTGGAGACTGGAGCAACCGGGTGGCTCCGGAGATGGGGCTTTGCTGGTGGACACCTTCCCTTGGTCTGGTGAAGGTGTAGAACCAATCAATTTGGGGATTGGCTCACTGTTGAGAAGTGTCCTGGTTTTGGGTGCAATTTCAACTTTGAAATTGAGCTCACAGAGAAGAAATGGCAGGGGGATCTCACTGGGGGATCAAGTGCTGCGTGTATGGGGAGGAGTCCGGAACAATTTTGGCGAGTTTCCTTAAGGTTTGTTTTCAGCACCTCTCATGGCCGAGAGGGGTGGTGTTTAAATAGGAGAGGGTGGAGGGCCTCCCAGGGAGAGTTAGGGCTTGGGATCAGCTGCTCTTGGCAAGAGAAGAACAGCTCCGATGGCCACTGGGGATGGGGCAGCTCAGCAGGTGAGAATTCCAAGTTGGGCTCACATGCGAGCTCTCGGCCATGGTGTTTTCCGGCGGCCCGGTGGCTGGCCGGCCAGTGCATTGGTCACCATCCCGTTCGGGTGGGTCAGGGCTGGGGTTTGGTGCTTTCAATTGAGGTTTGACATGTGTAAAGTGGTTGAATCAAAGTAGAAAGGGGAAGGGGTCATTTTGGCTCATTTTGGTCAACCCATGCAAATGGGTTGGGTGCACATGCCCATGGCTAGCTTGGGCTGAAGATAAAGTGGTTTAGGTCAGCTTAATTAGTAGGGAAGGGTCACCATCCAAGTACAATTAAGCTTAAGCATGGTTTAGAGGAGTCATGGAAGTGGCTAAATCACCCTTAAGGGAATCATTAAAGGACTCCCTCCTTTTGCCAAAAATGACATGGTGATGTGTAAAGTGGCTACCATGGCTTGCATATGGCTTGTGCATGGCTTCATGGCTCCATTTGGCTTGGGAAAAGGTTGGGTCAATTTCATAAAAATGGGTTTTAAGAATTTTGCATATTTTGGTGAAAATTTGCATGAAGCTTGATTTGGAATGGTTTAATTGATGATTTTGAAACTTAGGGGTGATTTTGATTAAATGGATGATGAGGGAAAGTGCCATGTGGGCTTTGGATGGATTTGGGCTTTTGAATGTGGTGAAGTGGGCTTTTAGGAAAGTTTAAGGGGAATGGGCTTTTTGATTTTAGGATGGGCATTTTGGGTGAAGATTTTGTGAAGGACTTTGTCAAATAAATGTCATAATTGGTTTAGGGATGTTCTATGAAGGGCTTGGAGTCAATTTGGTGTGATTTGGAGTTGAATTCGTTTGAATTTGGGTTTATTTGGTAAGTGGGCCTATATGGGTCAAAGTGGGCCAAGTTGGGCCAATGTTGGGCTAGGGTTGAAATTGATGTAAAATCAATGTTGAGAAATGTTTATGGGAGTGTTTCAAAGAGGTTTTGACTTTGGTTGGGCTTTGATTTTGGGGAATTTTGGGTAATTTGGAAATTTTTGAGAAATTTGGGTAATTTCAAGGGTTTTGGGTAGGTTAGGCGGGTGTAGGGTCCCGGGGGTCAAAAATTGAAAATTTGGAAAATTGAAGATTGGGTGGATGTAAGTGGAATGAAATCATTTTGGTTGAGCCATAAAGCCATATCAAGCCCACATGAGCCATGAAGGGACTCATTTGAGGCATTCACTATGTTGTTCCTAACCCTCTTAGCCAATGGCTTAGGGGTTAAGGACCATCCATGTGAATCATCTACATGAGTCAGGAGGTCAAGTTAGGTATGGGTGCAGTTTTAGGAAGTGTGTGAAAGTTTAGTGTATAAGTGTAGTGTGTGTGTAAGTCAGCCCCTCACCAGACCAGGCCACCCAGGGCAGTCCTAAGGCCAAAGAGTCCTATAGGAACTCATCCTTTAAACTTTCACATTTGATTTCAACCCTCTAGGTGATTAGGGGTCTACAATCAAGTTTGTAGAGTTTGCAGAGAGTTAAGAAGTGGTTTGAGTTTCTAAAAGGTGCGTCCCAATTCTAGTCCTCTAAGATAGTCAAAGGAAAAGCCTAAGGCTAGATCCTAAGCACTAAAAGAAGAAGAGAAGACCTCATCAAAAATGAGGTCAACAAATGGACCCCCAATAGGTGTGGTGAGCTGACGGAGCACACCGCGCGTATTGGTGTTGACCGAAGTGATCAACAAAACCAACACAAACGTCCAAGTGAAAAACTTAGGACAAAGCAAAAGAATTTCCGCTGGGGAGTATCGGGTATGTTCCCAAAACTGGAGATACCTGCACTCTCGCTTGGGAAAAGAAAAGGAGGTGAATTCCGAATCACATGACCTGGGAGAATTTCGATTTAGATTTTATTTTGTTTCGGTTTAAGTTTGACGTGTGAACTTAGATTTTAGTTTGGAGTTTTAATTTAGATTGAAGTTTTGTCAAAATTAATTTGAGGGATTTGATTTGAAATGAAAATTGGAATTTTGAGGTTTTAGATGTAACATATTCAACCTCGAAAGAAAATTGAATTGATCAAATTGAATCAGTGCAATGAGGAGAGATCTCAGAGCAATGCGGTATTGGATGTAAAATCCTTAACCTCAAGAGTTTGATTTTGATGTATTTCGGTGCAATAGGGAAAGAATCCTAAGCGAGTGCGGTCTTGGATGTAAAATCCTCGACCCAAAAATTTGAATTTGATGTATTTCGAGTGCAATAGGGAAGAATCCTAAAGCGAGTGCGGTCTTGGATGTAAAATCCTCGACCCAAAAATTTGAATTTGATGTATTTCGAGTGCAAAGGGAAAGAATCCTAAAGCGAGTGCAGTCTTGGATGTAAAATCCTCGACCCAAAAGTTTTAATTTGATGTATTTCGAGTGCAATAGGGAAAGAATCCTAAAGCGATGCGATCTTGGATGTAAAATCCTCGACCCAACAATTTGAATTTGATGTATTTCAGTGCAATAGGGAAAGAATCCTAAAGCAGTGCATTCTTGGATGTAAAATCCTCGACCCAAAAGTTTGAATTTGATGTATTTCAGTGCGATAGGGAAGAATCCTAAAGCGAGTGCGAGTCTTGGATGTAAAATCCTCGACCCAAAAGTTTGAATTTGATGTATTTCGGTGCAATAGGGAAGAATCCTAAAGCGAGTGCAGTCTTGGATGTAAAATCCTCGACCCAAAAGTTTGAATTTGATGTATTTCGGTGCAATAGGGAAGAATCCTAAAGCAGTGCAGTCTTGGATGTAAAATCCTCGACCCAAAAGTTTGTATTTGATGTATTTCTGTGCAATAGGGAAGAATCCTAAAGCTGTGCAGTCTTGGATGTAAAATCCTCGACCCAAAAGTTTAAATTTGATGTATTTCAGTGCAATAGGGAAGAATCCTAAAGCAGTGCAGTCTTGGATGTAAAATCCTCGACCCAAAAGTTTGAATTTGATGTATTTCGGTGCAATAGGGAAGAATCCTAAAGCGGTGCGGTCTTGGATGTAAAATCCTCGACCCAAAAGTTTGAATTTGATGTATTTCAGTGCAATAGGGAAGAATCCTAAGCAGTGGAGTCTTGGATGTAAAATCCTCGACCTAAAAGTTTGAATTTGATGTATTTCGGTGCAATAGGGAAGAATCCTAAAGCGAGTGCAGTCTTGGATGTAAAATCCTCGACCCAAAAGTTTGAAATTGATGTATTTCTGTGCAATAGGGAAGAATCCTAAAGCAGTGCAGTCTTGGATGTAAAATCCTCGACCCAAAAGTTTGAATTTGAAATCTGATTTAGATTTGATTTGAAATTTGGAAGGATTGAATTTGAAATTTGATTGAGAATTTGATTGGAGATTTGGAAGAAATTGAATTTGAATTTGATTGAGATTTGAAATATGGAAAGATTGAATTTGAAATTTGGAATGATGAGTTTGAACTCGGTTGAAATTTTGATTTAAGATTTGATTTGAAATTTGGAAGATCCAATTTAAAATTTGATCGAGATTGGATTTGACATTTGGAAGATCAAATTTGAAATTTGATCGAGATTGGATTTGAAATTTGATTGAGAATTTGAAATCTGGAGAGATTGAATTTGAGATTTGGAAGGATGAGTTTGAACTCGATTGAAATTTGATTTAAGATTTGATTTGAAATTTGGAAGATCAAATTTGAAATTTGATCGAGATTGGATTTGGAATTTGGTTGAAAATTTGATTTGTGATTTGATTTAACATTTATGTTGATTTTGTTTATCTTTTAATGATTCAAATTTTATTTTATCGTTTATTTAATGTTCATGTGAATTTGGTGTTCGTCATTTTTTAGAATTTTTTTTTTAGAAAGTTTTTTTTTATCCCTTTTTTTTATTTCTTTTCTGTTCTTTGTTCGAAGTTCATTTAACTTTAATGGCGTTTCCCAATCAATTTGCACAAAAGAGGTGAAGGCCAAAAATGTGACATGGTCACTTTCATTCCAATCATGTTGAAAATACATCATACAACTCGATACGGAATATATCTCATACAATCCATGTAGACTTAAAACGGACTGTGTATGATCCTTGTCGATCCATCAATAGAAGCATCTGTCAAAAATCCATGTCTGAATAGTGGGGTACATGGTCAATAACATCACCTTCCAAGCCATCCTTGGCAAGGATGCCGGCTGGATGTACGTTGGTGGTGTGATATTTCCCATGTAACTCACAGCTCGTAAGGCCGGAGGTTCTCTAGCTCTGGGTCTGGCTGGAAATGGTAAGGTATCTTCCAGTCATCCATTCTCCTGAAAGTAACTGAGATCCACTTCACTGGTACTCTTGGTATGCAATGCTTAGCGATATCTGCTCCGTTGCCTTTCAGTATCATGACGGAACCTACCGGTAAAGGTATCTTCACTGGCCCTCGGAACTCACCCGGGCCTGCTATCCGGAGGTCAGATCCGAACATGATGTCACACTCGTTCAGGAAAGAGACGTGCGAAAGGTCGACGAAGTCGTGGTGATCTATATGTGGGGGTATGCGGTCACCCTGTTTGTAGATGTTGATAATGCAGCTATTGGGTATGCAATCTGCTTGCGATACCCTCCATGTTATCAATCTCTTTACCATTCTCTTGATGACTCATGGCATCGGATCTACTTGCCCATGACGGAGTATCCCGGTGGGTTTCCCTTCCTGTCTTCGACAAAGTTGTAGCGACATCCGCATTGTATTGTGATTCTTCCCTTCCCTGGCATCCATCTCCGGGGTTCTGAGTAGGTATTTTCCCTTAGGCGGCCTGCTCGGCCCATTCTTTTCAAATACCGGATACAATCCACGATTTGTTGTTGTTCATACTCTGAGAATACGTCTGTATGTAGCTCGAGGCCCTCTAGTATATTGATTCTTCTACCTTTAATTCTCTCGAAGTATTCAAAGGTTTTCTTTTCAACATTCTGCATTCTCTCCGGCTCGTATTCCGGAATGATCGCGGATGGCGAGGCCTTGTGACATATTGTGGGATATACGGTTCAATCCCTTCACGTTCTCCTGCATACCTCGGCTCCTCAGGGATGATGCCTGTCGGGACATCCCCCGGGGTTGCTTCTGCAACAAGGTCATGCATCACTTGTGGTTCTATCCGGTGGCGTGGTAGCCTTCTTTCTTCTGATCTTACGGGGATTTCGTCTGGTCCTTTCGTTATCCTAGGAGCTGGCCTCCTTTCTTCGGGTTCTCGGTGAACCGGTGTCCTCGAAGTGTATGTACTGGCATTAGCAACTGTCTCGTCGCGCTGGTCCGCAGCTAGTTTTGTTAACATCTTACGGATACGGCGATTCTTATTTCTTCGTTGCATTGCTGTGAGAGTAGCTCTTCGAACTTCTTGAATCTCTGTGGGCGCGGCGCTGACAAGCCTGCCCTCTGCTGTAGCCACTACAGACTTCATTTTCTTGTCTTCTTCAGCATTTGCCTTTCTTTTCTTGTTGTTGGATTGGTGGCTTGGGCCACCCACTTTCATCACTGTCTCGCCGGGTAGTTCTTCTCGGTTAACCGGGACCCGGTCACTTTCCTCGTCTTGTAGGCTCGCTGGTACGAAATCCGAGTCAATCTCGATTATCGCTCCATCTTTCACCCTCTTTTCATCGAGTGCAAGGCTTACGCCATTCTTAAAGTTCAAGACCAACCGCCCGTTCGACATTTCCTGCGAAAAGACAAGGAAAAGGATCAGGGGCTGTACTAAGAACAAGAACATTAAGAAAACGTTTATTAAAGACAGTTTTTTTTTATTATTACTCTTATACTTTTACATTTAACAGGAATGAAGTGGAATAAGATCAGGGAAGAGATTTTGATTTGGAAAAGAAAACAAGGAAAACTTTATTATCATGATTTTATTTATTTTAGCACATTTTATTATTTTTGGGTTCGGACCCAATCATAAGTAATTACTTCGCTCGTGTTTCTTAGGGATGAAGAATTCATTCCTTCGAAACATCAGAGTAACGTAATACTTTTTCAAGTATCGTCCGTTGATCGGAAGCATATGTCGTTCTCCCGGCAATTCACTAGCCGGTAGGAACCTCCCGAGTATACTCGCTTCAACCATAAACGGTCCTTCCCAAGTGGGCTCAAATTTTCCTCCTATCTTGCGATGTGCAAGGATAGGTCTCTTGAGAACGAGAACTAAGTCACCAACTTTGAAGGTTCTTGGGCGGACCCAGTTTGTCATGGGCTTGAACCATCTTAGCTTGGTATAGTTCTAAATTCTGTTGCGCTGCAAGTCTTTTCCCTTCCAAGCTTTCTAATTCTTCGAGTCGTAATTTGGCGTTTTCTTCTGTCGTGATCTTGTTTGCAACTGTAATTCTGAGCGAAGGAAGCTGAACCTCTAAAGGTAACCCTGCCTCGGACCCATACACCAGAGCGTAAGGTGTAGCTTGAGTAGGAGTTCTGAAGGTTGTCCGGTAGACCCATAAGGCTTCTAACAACTTCTCGTGCCAATTTCTCTTATTATCGTCCAAGGTTTTCTTTAAGATTTGAACGAGAGTTTTATTAAAAGCCTCAGCGAGTCCGTTTGCTCTTGGATAGTAAATTGTTGAGTATCGCCAGTCGATTCCGTGTCTCCTGACAAAATTGTTAATTTGCGTGCTTCGAATGTCGACCCATTATCCGAGATGATCCTGCGCGGCACCCCGAAACGGTAGACAACTTGGTTCTTGAAAAATTGTAGCACGTGGTGTGCTTTCACTTCTCTAAGTGGAGCCGCCTCTGCCCACTTGGAAAAGTAATCCGTAGCCGCAAGAATGAAGCGATGTCCTTTTGAAGATGGTGGTTCTATCGGACCCACTATATCCGTGCCCCAACATTCAAATGGCCACGACGCAATTGTCGGATGTAGCACATTTGGAGGTTGGTGTAGAACCACTCCGTGCACTTGGCATTGGTGACAGCTCTTAGCGATTTTCATGCGGTCGGTCATCATCGAGGGCCAGTAGTACCCTAGTCTTTTAATTTTCATTTTCATCTTCGGACCCGACTGTTGAGCGCCACAGAGTCCTGAATGCACCTCTTTAACAATTTCACGGGCCTCGGACCCGCTTAGGCATCTTAGTCACATTTGATCAAAAGACCTTCTGTACAATGTGTTGTTTATTAATGCGTAAGACAGAGTTCTTTTCTTGATTCGATGGGCTAGCGACCTATCGTCTGCTAGCTTTCTGTTTGCGGTGTAGTCTATTAATGGTTGTCGCCAATCTTCCGTGTTTTCCATCATCATTGTACGTCGATTCTTCTTCCTTTTCGATTTGTGTATTGTGTCCATGTCAAGCCGTGATAGGACTCGACGTCCGTGAACTGACACTTCCACTGATTCATCTTGCAAACGAGGCAAATTCTTTTGCGAGACGGGCTAAAGCATCTCTGCTAAAGCATTTTCTTTTACGGGAATTTTGTAGATTGTCACATTTGGAATCTGTTCCAACAATTTGTATGGCATACTTGGAAGTATTGTTCGAGTCTTGGCTTTAAAATTCTGTATTGTCCGGCAATCTGTTGAATGATTAACTGTGAATCCCCGTAGATGTTGATGTCTGTTATCCCCATTTGAATAGCTAATTCCAGTCCTGTTATGAGGGCTTCGCATTCTGCTTCATTGTTTGTACACCGTTCTGTCACGTGGTAGGAGTATCTTAACATCCCCCGCTCCGGTGTTATAAAGATTAGCCCGATTCCTGCCTTACCGGGCACTATCACTTGCGATTCTTCATCTTTGTGTGCTGAAGATGCTCCGTCGAAATACAATTCCCAACGTCGATCATCAAGGTCTTCTAGGTTCATTATTTGTTCATCTGGCAAATCGTCATTGAGAGGAGATTCGCCAGGCAAAGGGTGTCTTGCGAGAAAGTCCGCTAAGACTTGTCCCTTCACGGCACGTAGAGGCACGAAAGTTATATCAAATTGCAATAATATCATTGACCATCTGGCAAGTCTGCCGAAAAGTGTCGGACGAGTCATCAAGTATTGCAATGGATTAAACTTCGAAATCAGGTTGACCTTATGAGAAAGCATGTAGTGCCCGAGCTTTTGAGCGGCGAAGATCAGGGCCAAACAATGCTTTTCAATTGCGGGATACCTTACCTCCGTCGGAAGTAAACGACGGCTTAAGTAGGAAAGAGCATTTTCTTTACCCTCATCATTGACTCAGGCTAACAGGGCTCCGAGAGAGTCGTCTAAAGCCGCGGTGTAAAGTATCAACGGTCTACACGAGGTCGGGGCTGCTAAGACAGGAGGTGTCATTAAATATTGTTTAATGTCCTCGAAGGCCTTCGGCATTTTTCTTCCCAAATAAATTTGGCGTCTTTTTTAACTAGTGCCGAGAAAGGCCGACACCTACTCGACGGGTTTGAGATAAAGCGTCGAAGATATGCCAGCTTCCCTTGAAAAGATCGTAGTTGTTTTAAGATTTTGGGAGGCGGCATTTCTAAGATAGCTTTAATCTTCTCCGGGTCGATTTCAATTCCACGATGTCGGACAATGAATCCTAAGAATTTCCCGGAAGTGACGCCGAAGGCGCATTTTAAGGGATTCATCTTAAGGTTAAATTGTCTTAATCGTTCGAAAACAATTCTCAAATCATACAGGTAGTTTTCCTTTACTTTGCTTTTGATGACCACATCGTCCACGTTGCATTCGACTTGATTGTGGATGAGATCATCAAAAATTCTTGTCATTGCTCTTTGGTAGGTTGCTCCTGTGTTCTTCAGTCCGAATGGCATCACTCTGTAGCAAAATACTCCGATCGGCGTTCTTGAATGCTGTGAGCTTTTCATCTTCTGGAGCCATTTTTATCTGGTTGTATCCTGAAGATCCATCCATGAATGAGAATATTTCATGTGTCGAAGCAATGTCGATCATCAGTTCTGGGATCGGTAGAGGGAATTCATCTTTTGGACATGCCTTGTTTAAATCTCTGAAATCCACACAAATTCTGATCTGACCATTCTTCTTTCTGATTGGCACTACATTGGCTAGCCAAGTCGGGTATTGTTCTTCACGGACAAATTTAGCGTCTATTAGCTTTTTAACTTCGGCTATGACTTGTTGTTCAATTTCTAGACGCATTCTTCAAGGACCTTGTCGGTCGGGACGAAGTAGGATCCACTCCTAGCTTATGGACTGCAACCTCTGGAGCAAATCCTGGCATCTCGTCGTAGTTCCAAGCAAAACAGTCTTTAAATCCCATTAATAACTTGATTATTTTTTCGGAGTCTTCTTTATTGAGTAAGGAGCTAACAAAGGTAGGTCTAGGTTCTTCGCTAGTACCTAAGTTAACTTCCATCAACTCATCTATTGTAGATTTGATCTCTTCTTCGAATTCTGGTGGAGCGTCTCCAATTTGTAAATCTTCGAGTTCGTCTATAGTTTCCATGCAGTTTTCATTAGATTCGCAAGTGACAACCAAGCAAAATTCAGTATCGTCAGCCGATCCTCTCGTGCCGAATCCGAGACCATGCTTTGAATTGGGCGAACGACCGGAATTATTCCATAATTTTTCAAAACATTGTGATTGACCTTTTGTCCATTGTCGAGGTAAGAAACCACGTTGAATTAAATTTTGAACACAGGGAGAGTACCACTCAAAAGGTAATTCCATTAATTCTGATGAAGTGACATCTTCGAATTGTACATGATTTTCAGTTTTGGAGGAAGAAGCACCACTGTAGAATTTGATTGGCCTTGCACCGTCGTTACGTACCTCTTTGACCACCATACCCTCGATCTTGCTCGACTTGATCGGGGTTAGGGTCATAGTATGTACGTAGTGGTTAATCTTCTAGTACATTGATTTGTATTCTTCGTTCTTCTCATCTTCGAGAGAGATCTTGAATTGCGGCTTCTTCTGACTTATTGTCGCTGCTTCTTGTTTGATTTCTTTTTCTTCTTCGAACTATCTTCCCAATCAACATTGATGGTTGGTTTCCTCGTCCAACTGTCCTAGCGTCTCTACCACGACCTCGTCCCCGGCCTCGACCTCGGATGCGAGTTGTGGAGAAACCTTCACCATCTCGCCGGAAGGGAGTGGTGAGTGACTGTTGGACTAGAACTTCAGGTTCTTCGTTGTCCCGAACTTTCTTTGCTTCATTTGTTACGGTATCTCTAGAGAAGATTGTTTTCTTTGGCGGTGCATAATAAGCTGCATCTTCATGGATTCCAATCTCATGTACGGAGAATGGTTGCAAATCACCTTTGATGCACTGTTCCCCTCCATCGTAGTACTTGATGCACTGGTGTAGAGATGATGGTACCATCCTGTTTTCATATATCCATGGTCGGCCCAGTAGAGCGTTGAACGACGTTTCGAATCAATTATGTGAAATTTCGCGGTTGTCTTTGCTAAGTCACCGGTCTTCATCGATAGCGTTATTGACCCGAGGGCTCTTTCTCCTTTCCGGTTGAATCCTCTTAATAACATTTTGTCCGCTTCGAGCTCGCGAGCATCAATTTTCAAATATGCTAGTGTTCGAAGACTCATTATATTGATTGATGCTCCTGGATCCACCAATACTGCGGAGAGCGTAAACTTCCCAATCGTAGCTTGAAATGTACAACGGTCGGTTGTGATCTGCTGTCCCAAGTAGTAGGTCACTGTCCGTGAAGGTAACGCCTCGCTGTTCTTTTAACGAGCAAACCTCATCTAAAGAATCTCCGGCCATTTGAGCTAAGTAAATTTTTGGATCAAGTAAGGCCTTGATCAGAGCTTCTCTCATCTCCTTTGATAAGATGAGAGCATCGTAGATGCTCAGTTTGGCCGGTAGTTTCCTAAGATGGGCTAGCACGTTGTAGTCCACTTTATTTCCATGTGTCTCGACTTCTTCTCGAATGGGTATTTCTTCTGCTGGGGTTGGTTCTTCTTGAACAACCACCTGCTTTCCTTTGTCTTTTGGACCCATTCTTGGAGGTAGGACTTTTCCACTTCTTAAGTTGACTTCTGTAATTTCTTCTGAATTTAGTGTTGAGTTTGCCGGTGTCTCCTCCTGAATCGGAATGACAGGCTCTTCCGGATTATCTTCAGAATCTGAAGGCTCTAACTCTATCGTGACTGGAGCTCCTCGAAACTCACAGATAGATCCGTTGCTTGTTGAGCTCTCGTAGCCTCCTTGATGGATATCTTCTTCGTTATTTTGCTCGTCGAGATCGTGTATGATTTGAGAATTGTTGTTGGTATAGAAGTCGATGTCCGGATTGTCGCTAGTTACGTAATCGTTAGAAACGATCAAAACGTAGCCAACGCCATCACCCTTATCATTATATGATCCCACCGAAGTGAGCGAGATAATCATACAAAATCAGAGGTTCGAGGGATTTCTCCCCGAATCGGAAACAACTATCCTAGGATAAGCGGCCCCTAGTCTAGCCTTAGGAGCCTCGGTCCTCTCTTCTTCGTCAATTCTATTCTTCTCTTCAATCGCCTCCTGTTGAGGTGGTTCTTCTATCGCAAGTGATAGTACCGGCTTAACAGGTCTCAAACTCTGAATTGAAGCTCGCACCGAGGCGGTTCGGATGTTGTCTAAAATCTTCTTTGAAGACCTCGTCCAGGCGGTAGTCCATCCATCGTCAGTTGCATAGGGATCTATTGGAATGACGGGATCGGTTGAGATAACATTGACGGAACCTCCTTTCTAGGGTTCCTTCATGTACTCCTTCGGGATTGTTATATTTCCTTTCCGAAGGTTGTCGTTGAGCCAACTTTTAAAGGTAATGCAATCTTCTATCTTGTGCCCAAGCATCCGGTGGTAGGGGCAAAAGTTGGGATCACCATTCTTGTTGACTTCCTCTGGTTTTTTAGGCTCTGGCAGCTGAAAATCTGGAGTCTTCATCAGACTACAGAACATTTTCGGTACTGCTTCATTCTTCAACGGATATTCTCTGCTCAGAAGTTCCCTTAATGTACGTTGCGGACGAGACGGTTGTTCATATTGCGGAGACGATCGATAGTTGGACCGGGGTTGCTTGGTAGTTCTGTTGTGGTTGTTGCGGCCGTTCGGCGGTATTTGCATCGGTTGCTTGCCTTTATCAATCTGCGCAACGATCCGGATTTCTTTTGAAGGTCTTTACCGGTCGAAGGCGATTCTCGACGGCTGGCGACGAGCGTCGGAAGAGTAGCGCATCGCTCCCGCCGGCATTGCAACAAGCGGCACGAAAGTGTGCAACATGCTTGTCGGGGGTTCCGGTTCCGTCGAAGGTCTTGAACGGAGGTGGTACGAAGCCTTTCGGGTATTGGACGGCGTCGAATTCTTCGGGTAAGGTCTGCCCGTCCGAATGGATGTCCCACTCTTCGATTGTGTTAAGGCTTCTCGCATCTGCTGTTCCACCAAGTTCTTGATATCCTTTTCGGGGATCATACTTTGTGTTGTATCCTTTTCGATTGGTCATCCCCATTGACGGATGTAATCTCCTTTTCTCCGTCTACAATGTGAATGACCTGCAGGGGTGTCTCTCTATGTGGTTGTACTTGACTGCAGAGTGGCCGAGCTACGACCATCTCTTCCATCCTTTTCGCCATTTGAGCGATCGTGTCGTCTTTTTCCGAAGTTGCCTTCTCATCGGTTCGGCTCCTCTCTTTCTGCGTGCGCGGGAGCACCTTGTGAAGGCGATGAAGCTCGTGTCTCAACCATATTGATTTACGCATATTCGTCATCCATGAATTCCGATGAATCGATCTCATCTCCGAACTTTTCTTCTCTTTCTTTTGCCAACCGTCGGATATCGGTTCTCGACTTTTCCATGGCATCTACTAGCGGGGCTTTCGTGTATCTTTGCGGTTGTCATGCGATAGGCTGCGAGGTCCCTTTTCACGAGTCCCCTTTATCGCAATAGCACTTTCTTCGGATTCCGGCCTCCGGCGAGACTTTCTTTCTCGGGCTGCTACTTCGATCTTAAGCTGCCCGAGTAGTGAGACGCCATACCATCCTTCTAGCGGCGGAAGGTGCTAGGACCGGATGGTGCAGTCGACCAAATGCTGGAAGGTGGTATCCTCCCTAATCCGTAATCCCGAGACTACGACGGGCGGGCTAGCCTTCATTCTTTTACTTGGCTTCTACGTCATGACGGCGGGCTCTACTCGGGGCCCAAGACGGGATTTGGCCGGCACCCGCCCTATCCTTCGTAGAATCTCCGATACGGGGCAGTTTTCCTTCTTTGCTAACTTTTCTACCAAAGTTTGCAGTTGAGCAAACGGCGTAGTTCTAGTTCTTTTCCTGTGGCTATCGTTGTAATATGCGGGCTGAGGTAATGTGGCAGCAATCTTGCGAACATTCTCCTCATCCTCTGCGGCGGAGAGGGGATGGAACCTGCTTCCTCTCAAGAGTGGTATGTAGTCGAGCGGCGGTGTATATTCGCGGCGGTGTATATTCGGCGATTATGGGATTTCCTCCAGGAAAGCAATCTCAGCAGCTCTGGCTTCTCTGGCGATCCTTCTACTTCTGTTTCTTCTTTGGGTCCTTGTCAGTGACGGAATCTTTGAACTGGACCCGATTTCGAAAACAGAAGGTCTTACAGGAAGATCTGTACCCTCCACGGTAACAGGTTTACCATAGTTCTGGATTTCTTTCCCCTTTGATTTGGTAGAAGTCGGGGTAGGTGCAGAAACAACTAGACCAGTGGCGGTAGTAAGAACGGTCCTCCTGCGGACGGCGGTACTCCTCCTAATCGGGATCCTTTGCGGGGAGGAAACTCTTGGGTCGACCTAAGGTTGAACTCGAGCGGTGGCTCCTCGGCTTCGGATACCTTGTTTGTCGGTGCGAAAGGGAGACGTCGGTGACTTTGACATTCGTGTTTTCAAATCCTTGTCCGAATCGGATGATCCCATTGTCGGGCAGCTCATCCTTATAGACAGCGAAGTCCAGTCCATTGGTGAAGGAGAAAATCAGCTTCGGGGCTTCCATTTCTGCAGGGTAGATTCTGGTTGTCAGTCCCAAGCTATGCTTCTTTTCTTTAGGACGAAAAGAAAGGAATTGAAAAGAGTCCGAACTCATTCTTGTTCATGTATTTATAAGAGGGAATCATTTGTTAAAATAATCACTTATTATAGGGTTTGTTTATTTAGAACGGAATGTTCAAAGGTGTAAAAAAGGTAAGGAATCCGATTCAGAGTTGGAAAGGAAAAGAAAGTCTTAAGCAAGACTTCTCGACTCGAAGGATCATTCCTAAACTAACACCGATTGGGGGTCCACCCCACCTCAAAAATGAGGTAAAAGGATCTCGGAACCTCTCTGTTTAGGGGTGTCTAAACAGTGGCTCCTAAATCCGAGAGAATGTTAGCTATACTTGTCCAAGGTAGAAATGAACATAGTATTCCAACGGAAAGAAGGGTAGTTTGATCCACAAGGGACATGGATACACTTCCGATTTTTGAAAGCAGAATTATACGATTAAAATGGAGAGAGGAATTCTCCCCGACGGAGTCGCCGAAATACTGTCGGCATATTTTTTAGGTCGATGTGTTGTGTTTTGAAGAGGGGTCGCCTACGAAATTGTCGGCGAATTCTTAATTTAGTTTAAATAAATAATTTTGGAAAGTAGTATTTGATTTTGAAAATAATTTTAAATTTGAAGATTTTAAGATATGAGATTAAGCCGATCTCACATCCCAGAATAGCTTATATAAACGAGCACCGCACCACAAACCGTGTATCTATCCCTAAAGATAGACACACATCGCTTGACGGTGGGGCTCGATTAAATAAACTAGAAGATTTGTGACATCCGTTTGGTACGCGAACCAATTTTATAAGCCGACAAAATTCCCTGCTTAATATGAAAACATTAAACGGGGTTTATATTACACAGGTTCTTTAAAATTCCTATAAGGGCAAGCCCCTATAGTTAATTACATCTTAAGTGACGGGAATCACCTAAGAAAACTCTCGATAATAATCAATAATTCTGCTCTCAAGGATTTCAAAGTTTAAGTTTTTCGAGGGATTGAATTTTGGAATTTCAATAGGGAATGGATCAAGTTTGGAACATTTTGTTTTGGGAATCCAAAGGAAGAAAAGTAGGAGAAATCACAGATTCGAAGTGAACTTCGGTAATTTCCCGACTATCCTATTGTTTGGCTTGGATTTAGGAAAGTCCTAATATTTATTTAAATGTTTTGATTTTGCCAATTTTAGTTAATTAGGACTTATATTTATATGATAGAATCATACAAATAGCCTTGAAGATGTGAGGGTTTATGTCTTACCCAAACGACTACCTCAGAATCCTAAGACCGGTTAGGGCTTAATTTGCAATGCAAGTGCCTAACGAAGAGGTTGAGGATTTATGTTGCACTTGAGCGAACTACCTCGAAATCCTATGGCTTGGTTATTTAATTCTAGGAAAGTTTCTTTGAAGTAGACTCGAGTTTCTGCCGATGACGATGGCCGTGCTTGCCCGACATGCTCCGAGCTCCTTGTTGTTGCAGAGGTTTAGTTTTAGAAGTCATAAATCAGGGGATGAGAAAAGTGTTTTGGTTTAGAGAAAATCTTAATTTCCAGGTGTTTTTTATGTTTTATTTAAAACAATTCTTAAAGTTGATTATAACGACACCGGTTAAGATCCCACGGTTCCATCCTTCCGGCATCATTATTTTTATCGGATTCACTTAGTCCGGATGAATTTGCTAAACTCAGCTGAATGAGTTTCACACTTTCATTTAGACCATGGGAAATCCCGTTAGCAACACGTAGGTTACATCATCCGAGGTATTCCCGATCATCCAACGGGACGTTTTAATTTAGTTGTAATTGTAGTTTTGTGTTTTGTTTGTGATTAAATTTTGAGTTGTTTTATATTTTGAAATGTTGTGGCGGTGAATTTTATCTTGCAATGACTTTTAACTTAGTTTTGGTTTCAGTTTTAGGGGCTATCCTAAAGGTGTGAGTTTTTTATGCAACAGTTGTTTATCATGCAAGAAAAGTAAGTGCAATGCGATTAAATAAATTGCAATAATGTAAATTGCAAGAAAGTAAATTGCAATAAAATAAAAGCGTACCTGGAGGGTCTTCCCGTCATCCCAAGCTGCACTTAAAACACAATTAGAATATTTAAGCAAGTTCCTAGGTAAAGCTAAGGTAAGGGTTATGGTTTTCTACAAAGTTCCTAATCCTATAGCTAGTCATTTCCTATGACGTCTAGGTTCTTTGTGTTTTTGTTTGAAGACGATTTTCTTCATCAAAGAATAATTAAATTCAATCGTTCTTATAAATGTCCTATCATATTGAGGAAGTGCTTAAGAAGAATCTTAAACATCTTTTCAATATTTCTAGGATTGTTTTAAGTCCAAATGGGTTTAATTATACAAATGAATTAATCGTCCGAGAATTCAAGTTTTGTTGTTATCTTGCTCGGTGAACTAGGACATTTGAATATCCTATAAGTGAAGTAACATTTCATTTAATGTTCTGTTTAAGAGTTATGAGAACTAAAACTTTCGAGGGTAAATTGGTATTCAAATGATTTGATTTAAATTAAAGGGTTTAAATTTGGAATAGTGTTCAAGTAGTTTTATATTTAATTTCTTTCTGTTTTAGGTGTTGTTATTTAATTCTATTTAATTTAATTTAATTTAATTTAATTGAGTTTTAATTTTAATTTAATTTAATTCAATTTAGTTTGATTTGATGTTAAATTAATTTAATTTGATTTGATTTAATTTTAATTTAATTTGATTTAATTTAATTTAATTTAATTTAATTTAATTTAATTTAATTTAAGTTATTTAATTTAATTTAATTTGATTTAATTTAATTTTAATTCATTTGATTTGATTTAATTTAGTTTAATTTAATTTGATTTAATTTATTTAATTTAATTTAATTTAATTTGATTTAATTTAATTTAATTTAATTTAATTTAATTTAATTTAATTTAATTTACTTAATTTAATTTAATTTTTAATTTAATTTAATTTTTTAATTTTAATTGAAATTTTTAAAAGAGTTTAATAATTTAATTTTAGTTTAATGATTAAGTCTTTTCATATATTTTAAATTTGAGTTATCATTTTAATTAAGAATTGAATATTAATGAGATAATTAATTTAGGGATTTTTAAATTAAAGAATAAATCTCTTCCTAAAAATATCCCTATTTTAATAATTCCAATTTTATTATTCTTCCAAATTTAATCAATTATTTAATTAAGGTTTAATTATTTTAAAATTGTTTAATGGGTTTCTACCCTTTAATTATTTAAATTTCAATCATCCAAATCAGATTAGGATCAAATATTTTACTTGTTAATTTTTTATTAAACCTAAAGTTTTAATTAAGGATTAAAAATTTTAATTACCACTTTACCCTTTAAGCTTAATAATTTCATAACTCACTAAATTGAACTCAAATGAACTTGAAATTTATATGTGACTTCACTCATATGTCAATAAAGACATGAGAGGAGAAAATGTGATTTTTACGTATTTAACTTATTTATATAATTATTTTTGGTAGAAAATAGAGATTTCCAAGGAAAATTTAATAACATGACCAAGGGAAAGTTTCTGTCCTAAAGAAAATTAGGGGACATTCCTAATGACCAGAGGACCACTTGGACCAATTTTGGTGATTTTTTGAATTATATTATTTTTATTATAATTATTTTAAGTTTTGGAGTGTTAATTAATTTAAAAATAAAATAAATGTTGAAAAATGAATTTTATATTTTTCAAAAATCCCTCTGATATCAAGGAAATCAGAGAATCATATTTTGCAATTTTCTGATTTTTCTATGATTTATTATAAATATTTTAGTGAAAATGCTAGAAAATACATTTTTTTTTTAATTTTAAAATTACCCTAGGGCTTTAAAATTTAATATTTCACGAAATAGACCTAAGAAAAATGTGGGGTTTGTTCCTAAGTGATTAAAATTCAAAATGTGACATTTTGGTGAATTTTATTATTTTTGTGATTTTTATTATTTTTTAATTATTAAAAATATTAAAATATTATTAAAAATCAATTTTTCTAGAAAATTGAAATTTTAATTTTCTTAAATTCCCTGATATCAGAGAGGCTCCAAAACCAATTTGGTGAATTTTTGAAAAGTATTTTGAAAGTTATGAATTTTTAAAGTTTAAAATGACTAAGTGGCTTAATCAACCCAATTAGTGGGGCTAACCAAGTCCAATTGACTTCAAATTTTTATGATGGTTTCCTCTGACCCTAAAGGACAGTGGAGAATTGATTTTAAGTCAATTTGATGCATGGTTAACTCTAATTAATTAGAGACCTATTTTGGGTGTTTAAGACAATTAGGGTTGTTTTAAATGAACTAACTCAAAACCTATTTTTCCTAGGGTTCTCTGGTCATAAGAAACATCCTCAAATTTTCCTAGAATTTATTTCACAACATGTTATTTATTGGAATTAAAATACTCAAAACAGCAACATGAATATGAAAAATCAATAACTTTTTATAGGGATGGCCTCTGACTTTGGAAAATTCGGGGAATGTTCCCAAATTCGGAGGCTTAAAGCCCTATGGTCTCATGCCATGGTGAATTGTATACATGCATGGAGAATTAAAAGTATGCAGAGAGTAAATAAATTATAAAAAATAAAATACTTGATAAAATTAAATGATTTCTTTTCCATATTATTCTCCTTTGTTCACTGAGCAAGAGGGTATTTTTATTTTATTTTTCTGATTTTTCTACACAGAGATATGAATTTTTGAAGTTTAGGGAATTAAATAAATCAAAAAATACCCTAATTTTCTATTTATCCACGCGGTGCCGCGTCAACCTCGGCAGCTCCGAAACGCCGCCATCTGAGTCAGCGCTTCCGGGGCCCGCTGTATCGCTCCGTCTCCTGGTCCGACGCCATCTGAGCCGTCCGCCCGCGCGTGTATTAAATGGACGGCATCCGTTCATCGTCCCCGAGCGTCCTCACCCGAGAGCCGTCCACACTAAATCCCTAAGATCTCACTCGATACTCAATGGATTTTCATGTTCTTATGCTCTATGGATTCGTCTTGAAGAGACGAACACATCTATACGGTTATCATGCATTGAAATTAAAGCATTCAAAATGGAGAATCTCCAGAAGCTCGGGATGAAGATTTAGTTCATACCTTTGCTCAGAGAAGTGTGGCTTCAATCTGAGAGTTGTTGCACCTTCGATTGGATCCCGGCAAGCTCCGGATGAAGTCTCCTGAGTCCGGTGAATTGTCTAGATGTGATTTCGACCAAGCCCGATCACAAAGCTTGGAGGCTGGAGCAAGCTGGGTGGCTCGGAGATGGGGCTTTCGTTGGTGGACACCTTCCCTTGGTCCGGTGAAGGTGTAGAACCAATCAATTTGGGGATTGGCTCACTATGGAGAAGTGTCCTGGTTTTGGGTGGAATTTCAACTCGAAATTGAGCTCGCGAGAGAAGAAATGGCGGGGGGATCTCACCGGGGATCAAGTGCTGCGTGTATGGGGAGGAGTACGGAACAATTTTGGCAGAGTTTCCTTAAGGTTTGTTTTCAAAACCTCTCATGGCCGAGAGGGTAGTGTTTAAATAGGAGAGGGTGGAGGGCCTCCCAGGGAGAGTTAGGGCTTGGGATCAGCTCCTCTTGGCAAGAGAAGAACAGCTCCAATGGCCGATGGGGTTGGGGCGACTCGGCGAGTGAGAATTTCAAGTTGGGCTCACATGTGAGCTCTCGGCCATGGTGTTTTCCGGCGGCTCGGTGGGTGGCCGGCCGGGCATTGGTCACCATCCTCGTTCGGGTGGGTCAGGGCTGGGGTTTGGTGCATTCAATTGAGGTTTGACATGTGTAAAGTGGTTGAATCAAAGTAGAAAGGGGAAGGGGTCATTTTGGCTCATTTTGGTCAACCCATGCAAATGGGTTGGGTGCACCTTCCCATGGCTAGCTTGGGCTGAAGATAAAGTGGTTTAGGTCAGCTTAATTAGTGGGGAAGGGTCACCATCCAAGTACAATTAAGCTTAAGCATAGTTTAGTGGAGTCATGGAAGTGGCTAAATCACCCTTAAGGGAATCATTAAAGGACTCCCTCCTTTTGCCAAAAATGACATGGTGATGTGTAAAGTGGCTACCATGGCTTGCATATGGCTTGTGCATGGCTTCATGGCTCCATTTGGCTTGGGAAAAGGTTGGGTCAATTTCATAAAAATGGGTTTTAAGAATTTTGGATATTTTGGTGAAAATTTGCATGAAGCTTGATTTGGAATGGTTTAATTGATGATTTTGAAACTTAGGGGTGATTTTGATTAAATGGATGATGAGGGAAAGTGCCATGTGGGCTTTGGATGGATTTGGGCTTTTGAATGTGGTGAAGTGGGCTTTTAGGAAAGTTTAAGGGGAATGGGCTTTTTGATTTTAGGATGGGCATTTTGGGTGAAGATTTTGTGAAGGACTTTGTCAAATAAATGTCATAATTGGTTTAGGGATGTTCTATGAAGGGCTTGGAGTCAATTTGGTGTGATTTGGAGTTGAATTGGTTTGAATTTAGGTTTATTTGGTAAGTGGGCCTATATGGGTCAAAGTGGGCCAAGTTTGGCCAATGTTGGGCTAGGGTTGAAATTGATGTAAAATCAATGTTGAGAAATGTTTGTGGGAGTGTTTCAAAGAGGTTTTGACTTTGGTTGGGCTTTGATTTTGGGGAATTTTGGATAATTTGGAAATTTTTGAGAAATTTGGGTAATTTCAAGGGTTTTGGGTAGGTTAGGCGGGTGTAGGGTCCCGGGGGTCAAAAATTGAAAATTTGGAAAATTGATGATTGGGTGGATGTAAGTGGAATGAAATCATTTTGGTTGAGCCATAAAGCCATATCAAGCCCACATGAGCCATGAAGGGACTCATTTGAGGCATTCACTATGTTGTTCCTAACCCTCTTAGCCAAGGGCTTAGGGGTTAAGGACCATCCATGTGAATCATCTACATGAGTCAGGAGGTCAAGTTAGGTATGGGTGTAGTTTTAGGAAGTGTGTGAAAGTGTAGTGTATAAGTGTAGTGTGTGTGTAAGTCAGCCCCTCACTAGACCAGGCCACCCAGGGCAGTCCTAAGGCCAAAGAGTCCTATAGGAACTCATCCTTTAAACTTCCACATTTGATTTCAACCCTCTAGGTGATTAGGGGTCTACAATCAAGTTTGTAGAGTTTGCAGGGAGTTAAGAAGTGGTTTGAGTTTCTAAAAGGTGGGTCCCAATTCTAGTCCTCTAAGATAGTCAAAGGAAAAGCCTAAGGCTAGATCCTAAGCACTAAAAAGAAGAAGAGAAGACCTCATCAAAAATGAGGTCAACAACCATTAAACCTTAATCAACCATGGTTTAATAAAACCTAAACCATAATTAAGTCTACCACAATAGACTTAATTAAACCATTAAACCTTAACTAACAAAGGTTTAATCAAACCTAAACCATAATTAAGTCTACCACATTAGACTTAATTAAACCATTAAACCTTAACCAACTAAGGTCCTTAACCAACTAAGTTTTAATCAAACCTAAACCATAATTAAGTCTACCAAATTAGACTTAATTAAATAATTAAACCTTAATCAACTAAGATTTAGTCAAACCTAAAGCATAATTATGTCTACCACATTTGACTTAATTAAACTATTAAACCTTAACCAACTAAGGTTTAATCAAACCTAAACCATAATTAAGTCTACATTAGATATAATTAAACTATTAAACCATAAATCAACTAAGGTTTAATCAAACTTATACCTTAATTAAGTCTTCCACATTAGACTTAATTAAACCATTAAACCTTAACCAACTAAGGTTTAATCAAACTTAAACCATAATTAAGTCTACCACATTAGACTTAATTAAACCATTAAACCTTAACCAACTAAGGCTTAATCAAACTTAAACTCTAATAAAGTCTACGAACATTAGACTTAATTAAACTATTAAACCTTAACCAATTAAGGTTTAATCAAATAAACCTAACTTAAGTTCAACCTTTAACTTAGTTTCAACCAAACTTGAACCCAAGTTCAACCCTTAACTTAGGTTCAACACAACCTGAACTCAAGTGAAATCCTTAACTTAGGTTCAACCAAACTTGAACACAAGTTTAAATAACTTAACTTAAGTTCAATCCATATTGAACTTAAGTCAATAAACCAAACATAAAATCAGCCTAAGTTAATTTAAAACCTTAGCTTGAGTTCAACCCATAATGAACTTAAGTAAACCTTAAGTCTAAGTTCAATCTAACTTGAACCTAACTTAACTAAAACCTAAATCAAACTTTAGTTCAATCCACACTGAACTTAAATCAACCTTGAGTCTAGGTTCAACCTAACTAGAACCAAACTTAACTCAAACTTAAATCTAACTGGAGTTCAACCTATATTGAACTTAAATCAACCTTAAGTCTAGGTTCAAACTAACTTGAACAAAACTTAACTCAAACATAAATCAAACTTGAGCTTAACCCATATTGAACTTAAGTTAACCTTAAGTCTAGGTTCAACATGACATAAACCAATCTAACTTAAGTCTAACCCATATTAGACTTAAGTCAAACCATACTTAGGTTCAACAGGACATGAACCTTAGTCTAAACCAATCTAACTTAAGTCTAACCCATATTAAATTTAATTCAAACCATACTTAGATTCAAAACTGACATGAACCTAAGTCTAACCTAAACCTAACTTAAGTTTAACCCACATTATACTTAAGTCAAACCAAACTTATGTTCAACTTGACACGAACCTAAGTCTAATTTAAACCTAACTTAAGTCTAACCCACGTTAGACTTAAGTCAAATCATACATAGGTTCAACCTGACATGAACCTAAGTCTAATATAAACAAAGACATAAACCTTAGTTTCAACCCAAATTTAACCAAAATCGACTTAAATCTTATGTTCAACCCAAATTGAACCTAAATCGACAAAATTGAACATAAATCGACATAATCAACATAAATTTGACCTTTCAAAGAAAAATCAATACAATGACATAAATTTGAAATTTCAAACAAAACTTAACATAACCAATATAAATTCGACATTTCAAACGATACTCAACAATTTTAACTTTTCAAATGAAACTCAACAAATTTGACATTTCAAATGAAACTCAACAAAATTTGACATTAATTTGACATTAATCAACATTCCAAACATAATTTAACATTAATCGACATTCCAAATCAAATTCAACAAACACCGATATCAAATGACATTAATTGACATTTCAAACTAAACTTAACATAATTTGACATTAATTAACATTTCAAACTTAACTCAATTAGATATAAATCGATATGATTTGATATAAACCAACATAAGGTCGACCTAAATCGAACTTAACACAACATAAGACCGATATAATTCCTAAGTTAGACCTAAATAAAGCTTAACATGACACAAATAAAAATAATTCTTAAGTTCGACTTAAATCGAACTTAACACGACAACACTTACACTTTTTCGAGGATAAATGTTAACCTTAATCGTGAGTATTCTAGGCATTATTAATTACTAAGGATGTAATTAACTATAGGAGCTTGCTCCTATAGGACATTAAAGAACTCAGGATAGGTATTTCACCTACAAGACATCTCTGGTTACCCAAGATCTTCATATAATTTTCTTATATGCAAAACTTCAGTAATTACACAATCTGAAGACTTGTTCTATGAGATTTTCATTTTCTCTCAATGTCTATCATGTTTAATCCTTCTTAAAATTCTCCAAAGACTTCTGACAATAAGTCTAGGTACGATAAGAATTAGGGTGATAGATAGATAAAGAGAGTGGCAACTACTTGACATTGAAATGATATGGGAATTGTTAGCGATGCAAGTCAACAAAAAAGATTTTCATCACCATCAAAGAGTGGTGACTCCGCTGGGGATATCCTCTGTCTCCATCTTTGATTAATCAATTTGTCCTCGTGACTATGATAATATGTCTTTAGAATGTCTAAATAATCCTTCCTTTTGTTATTTATCTTACTCAATCTCGAGTAAAATAGAACTAATACCTCTTCGATTTAAGGATTTGTTCACGACGAACAAATCCTAGAATCTTACATTTCCATAACCGACGAACCAAACTAACATAAATGACATCAAAATACGACATATAATCCCTCCCTTCCCACCCAGTTTACATAACAAGTCTAAAACAAAAATGATAATGAACTGAAAATGGATTCCCTGAAGTTGATCTTTTTCCCTACCTTCAAGGTTCTAATTTGTCAATCGACCAAATAATCTACTATCAAAATCATTAATAAAATTTTTGAAGACGATCACTTTTGGATGAATTCCATTAAGGATTTTCATTTCTCATTAGGACATCTTGACAAAAAGAAATAAATCAATTAGAATAAAAATTCGATATGTGTTGAATGTTGAGTCTAGTTCTAGGTTTAGTCAACTAACATGTCCTCTGTGTAAAAATCAAAATTGATCTAAGAGGAGGGATGAAATTTGAAATCTTTGGATTTAATATCTTTGGAAATATTCTTCTCATCTACATATTGATAGAAAGACAATCTGGAAAGGAAGAATCGAAGACAAAAATTCTGACATTTTGACAATAAAATTATGATTTCAGAGTAAAATGAAATTAATACCCTAATATTTGGGCCCTTTATCTTAAATCTTCAGACTGGGTCCTAAATAAAAAATAAAATATTGTGATCAAAATACAAGTAATTTAATAAAGATATCATGAGTCCCTTAATCTTCTGCCATGTGATTAGGTCCTAGCTTTTGAATGAGTTATAATATCTCAAAATTTGTCTTAAGAAATATTTAACAATTATTAATTAGGGGAGTTTGGACATTCAAAATCCTTAATATATGCGCCACTAAATATAGTAATTCTCTGAGAAGAAGGTTGAGGTGAGTACCAAATCAAAAATTGGTGTTTGAGTTCAGGCATTTAAAATCCTTAAAGTGTGCCTTACCAGATATAGTAATTCTCAGTAAAAAAAAGGTGTTTCTGAGAAGAAGCTTGAGGTGGGCAAAAAATCAAAAATTTATGCCTTAATTCAGATATTCAAAATCCTTAACATGCTCCACCAGTTATTGTATTTCTCTGAGAAGAAGCTTGAGGTGAGCATAAAATTAAAAATTGGTGTCCAAATTCTCCCCTAATTGATAAATCTTGAAAAATTGTCTTAACAAAATTCTTCCGATATTATATTTAGGAAAAAATTAAGTGATCTCATCTTTTGGTTGACTATTAATTAGTTCAGATATATCTTTAGAAGATAAAAGATATTTTGATCACATAATCAAAATTTTGAAAAAATCCTAAGACCTAGAAAGAAATAACTAAGGTAAATGGCTTAGTTATTGGAGATTAATAGAAATTATGCAAGTCATAATTTTCCAAATATCCCCCAATCCCAATTTTGAAATGTAAAAGTGATTTTTGGAAGACAATCTGAATGATCATTATAGAATTGGTGCTTAATGGAAGCCTCATGACCGACATCGTGGGCCCTAAGTTGTGCTTCCACTTGAAGTGCAATGATCTTACCTATAAATGACACTAGAAGATGAAATAACATAAGAAAAAATGAAATTACAGCTTGAAGAACTTGGAAGCTTGGAAGACTGGAAAGCTTTGTACGGGCCCATGATAAATTGGTTTACCCTAGGACACTCAAATCAAGGATTTGGATTCAGTACTTCAAACACCTATCCTCATGTGGGGCCCATATGCTTGTTTAGAAGATACATTTGGGTAAATCCTGTCAGTTGGTATACTACGAAGAAGAAATAATACACCCAATCAATGGGCAATATTTGAAAATGATGCGACATAAACCAAAATGAATGACTTGCTTTGAAAACTTGGAAACAAATAACTAAAACAAAAAAAATTTGACATTGACATTGATAGTGTAAGACCTCCTATAATGGAAGATGGCATCTACTCTTTTGCTATTGGTTGTAAGACCATCATGACATTGGCTTTCCTTTAGCAATCTTTCTTTGGATAGGATATAAGTCTCACACGCATTCCTATTCAAAAATTGACATTTTGACATTGACATTTCTATGAGATAGTATAAGACCTCCTTAAATGGAAAATGGCATATACTCGCTTTCTCGCTATTGGATATAAGACCATCATGACATTGGCTTTCCTTTAGCAATTTCTCATTGGATAGGATATAAGTCTAATACGCATTCCTATTCCAAAATAGACATTTTGACATTGATATTTCTAAGAGATAATGTAAGACCTCCTTAAATGGAAGATGGCATCTATTATCTTTCTTGCTATTGGATATAAGACCATCATGACATTGGCTTTCCTTTAGCAATCTCTCATTGGATAGGATAAAAGTCTCATAGGCATTCCTATTCCAAAATTGACATTTTGATATTGAAATTTCTAAGAGATAGTATAAGACCTCCTTAAATGGAAAATGACATCTAATCTCTTTCTCGCTATTGGATGTAAGACCATCATGACATTGGCTTTCCTTTAGCAATCTTTCTTCAGATAGTATATAAGTCTCATATGCATTCCTATTCCAAAATTGACATTTTGAGATTGACATTTCTAAGAGATAGTGTAAGACCTCCTTAAATGGAAGATGGCATCAATTCTCTTTCTCGCTATTAGATATAAGACCTTCATGACATTGGCTTTCTTTTAGCAATCTTCCATTGGATAGGACATAAGTCTCATACGCATTCCTATTCCAAAATTGACATTTCTAAGAGATAGTGTAAGACCTCCTTAAATGGAAGATAGCATCAAGTCTCTTTCTCTATTGGATGTAAGACCATCATGACATTGGCTTTCCTTTAGCAATCTTTCTTCAGATAGTATATAAGTCTCATATGCATTCCTATTCCAAAATCGACATTTTGACATTGACATTTCTAAGAGATAGTGTAACACCTCCTTAAATGGAAGATGGCATCAATTCTCTTTCTCGCTATTGGATATAAGACCTTCATGACATTGGCTTTCTTTTAGCAATCTTCCATTGGATAGGACATAAGTCTCATATGCATTCCTATTCCAAAATTGACATTTCTAAGAGATAGTGTAAGACCTCCTTAAATGGAAGATAGCATCAAGTCTCTTTCTCTATTGGATGTAAGACCATCATGACATTGGCTTTCCTTTAGCAATCTTTCTTTGGATGAGATATAAGCCTCATACGCATTCTTATTCCAAAATTGACAATTTTGACATTAACATTGATAGTGTAAGACCTCTATAAATGGAAGATGGCATCTAATCTCTCGCTATTGGATCTAAGACCATCATGATGCTGGCTTTCCTCGAGTAATATCTCATTGGTTAGGATATAAGTCTCATACACATTCCTATTCCAAAATCGACATTTTGACATTGATATTTCTAAGAGATAGTGTAAGACCTCCTTAAATGGAATATGACATCTATTCTCTTTCTCACTATTGGATATAAGAACATCATGACATTGGATTTCCTTTAGCAATCTTTCTTTGGATAAGATACGCATTCCTATTCTGAAATCGACATTTTGACATTGATATTTCTAAGAGATAGTGTAAGACCTCCTTAAATGGAATATGAAATCTATTCTTTTTCTTGCTATTGGATATAAGACCATCATGACATTGGCTTTCCTTTAGCAATCTCTCATTGGATAGGATATAAGTCTCATATGTATTCCTAATCCAAAATTGACCTTTTGACATTGATAGTGTAAGACCTCCATAAAGGAAGATGGCATCTACTCTCACGCTATTAGATATAAGTCCATCATGACATTGGCTTTCCTTTAGCAATCTTTCTTTGCAAAGGATATATTTTTTATATGCATTCCTATTCCAAAACCAACATATTGACATTGACATTTCTAAGAGATGGTGTAAGACCTTCTCAAATGGAATACGACATCTATTCTCTTTTTTGCTATTGGATATAAGACCATCAGACATTGGCTTTGCTTTAGTAATCTTCCTTTGGATAGGATATAAGTCTCATACACATTTCTATTCCAAAATCGACGTTTTGACATTGACACTTTCTCTAGGAAATTTGAACATGGCATTTGCTCTCTTTCCTCAACTGTCTACAATACATCGACAATTCAAAAAATGACAAAATAAAGATTTTGAATTAAAAATAACATAATAAAGGAAACTTGTGATGAATAACTTCTTTCGACTTGTAAAGGTCAAATCCCCAGTGGGTACACTTTTCGTTCTGAGTTTGCCACTCTCTTTTAATTGATGGATATAAGTCTTTTCCTGACATGGAATACGGCATTCCTCTAACTTGACACCGACATTTGACATTTCTGAGAAATTTAATATGACATCCATTTTCTCTTTCTGGTTATTGGATATAATTCCTTTCCTGACACGGAGTATGGCATTCCTCTAACTTGACACCGACAATTGACATTTCCGAGAAATGGAGTATGACATTCATTTTCTCTTTCTAGTTATTAGATATAAGTCCTTTCCTAACACAAATTATGACATTCCTCTAACTTAACACCGATATTTGACATTTCTGAGAAATGGAATTATGACATTTATTTTCTCTCTCCAGTTATTGGATGTAAGTCTTTCCTGACACGGAAGTTATTGCTTCTTATAACTCGATATCGACATTTGAAATTTCTGAAAAATGGAATTTGACATCAATTTCCTCTTTCCAGTTATCGGATGAAAGTCCTTTCCTACCATGGAAATTATGACATTCCCATAACTTAACATCTCCACATTTGACATTTCGACATTTTTACATTTGACGTACCGACATCTCTACATTTGACATATCAACATTCCGACATTTGACATATCGATCTTTCGACATTTGACATATCGACAATTGTTAACGACATTTGACATATCGACAATTGTTAACGACATTTGACATATTGACCATTCGACATTTTACATATCTACAATTGTTATTGACATTTGAGATATTGATCTTTCGACATTTGATATATCAACATATCAACAATCGTTATCAACATTTGACACATTGACATTTCTACCTTTGACAATTGTTATCGACATTTGAGATATTGACCATTCGACATTTAAGATATCGATCTTTCGACATTTGACATATTGACATATCAACAATCGTTATCAACATTTGACACATCGACATTTTGACCTTTGACAATTGTTATCGACATTTTAGATATCGACCTTTCAAAATTTGAGATATCAATAAATGTTATCAACATTTGAGATATCGATCTTTCGACATTTGACATATCAACATTTCAACATATCAACAATCATTATCAACATTTGACACATCGACATTTCGACCTTTGATATATCAATAATTGTTATTGATGTTTGGCATATTGACACTATGACATTTGACATATCATTGTTTAACACTCATCCTCTCCTTTGCTATCAGATGTAAGTCCTATCCTGACACGGAACTGGCATTCCTTTAACACGACATCAACATTCAACATCTTGAGAAATGGAATATGACATTCATTTTCTCTTTCCAGTTATCAGATGTGAGCCATTTCCTGATACAGAAATGACATTCCTTTAACATGACATCGACATTCGACATCATGAGAAATTGAAATGACATCCATTCTCTCTTTCCACTTATCAGATGTAAGTTATTTCCTGACACAGAAATGTTATTCTTTTAACACGACATTGACATTTGACATTTTAAGAAATACAATATGACATCCATTTTCTCTCTCCAGTTATTGGATGTAAGTCCTTTTCCTGACACGAAAATTATGGCGTCCTTTTCCTGACACGAAAATTATGGCATTCCTCTAACTAAACATCAACATTGACATTTCAAGAAATGGAATATGGCATCTAATTTCTCTCTCCGGTTATTGGATGTAAGTCATTTTCCTGACACGAAAATTATGGCAATCCTCCAACTAAACATCAACATTAACATTTCGAGAAGTGCAATATGAAATCAATTTTCTCTTTCATGTTATTGGATAAAAGTCCTTTTCCTGAGACAAAAATTATGGCATTCCAATGAATATTCCTTTAAGAATGGACATAAATTACAAGATGTTCCTTCTCAAAACTGACATATGAGACATCTCACATTCTTTAGGAATGATATGACACCAACTCATTTCCTGATTTTTATGAGACATTTCTTCACAATGAATATTCATACCATCTCGGTCAACGCCAATATGTGCGGCATACTTATGCTACCACACATATTGGCGGTCCCTTTATTGACCACATCTTTATAATAGGTCAACCTTTGTTCTAAAAAGTCAACGTTGGTCAAAATTGTCAATCCTGACCCAATGAACAACCCTACTGACCCAATGACCAACCCTATTGACTCAATAGGTCAAACCATGACCTAAAAAGTCAACTTTGGTGAAAATGGTCAATCCTAACACAAAGACCAACCCTATTGACTCAACTGGTCAACCCATGACCTAAAAAGTCAACTTTGGTCAAAATGGTCAATCCTAACCTAGTGACCAACCCTACTGACCCAATGGGTCAACCCTTTGACCCAAAAAGTCAACTTTGGTCAAAATGATCAATTTTTGACCAAATAACCAATTATTGACCCAATGACCTGTTTAAGACCCCAAAATGACAAAATTAATC
The DNA here is from genome assembly GCA_022702705.1 of Papilionanthe hookeriana x Papilionanthe teres. Lineage (NCBI taxonomy): Eukaryota > Viridiplantae > Streptophyta > Magnoliopsida > Asparagales > Orchidaceae > Papilionanthe > Papilionanthe hookeriana x Papilionanthe teres. The sequence continues at coordinate 78,248,674 of CM040431.1, forward strand.
AAATAATTAATTTTAAAATTATTTTGATTAATTAAACTGACTAATAATTTAATTTTCAATATTTTAATTAATGACATAATTAATTAAAATGAAAATTAAATTAAAAGTCCTAAAATGAAAAAAATGCACTAAAATGAAATAAAAAATGATAAAATTAATCAAATACTTAATTTCAAAATTATTTTGATTAATAAATTGGCTAATGATTTAATTTTTAAAATTTTAAATAATGACATAATTAATTAAAATGAAAAAATGAATTAAAAGTCATAATAATGACAAAATGCACAAATTAATTAAAAATAATGGAATTAATCAAATAATTCATTCAAAAATTATTTTTAATTAATTAATTAACCAATAATTTGATTTTCATATTTTAATTAATGATATAATAAATTAAAATGAAAATTAAATTAAAAAGGCATGAAATCAGAAAAAATCCAATTTTAAATAAAAAATTACATGAAAATTAATCAAATAATTGATTTGGAATTATTTCGAATTAATAATTGATTAATAAAATAATTTTCAACATTTTAATTAATGACATAATTAATTAAAATGGAAATTAAATTAAGAAATGTATTAAATAGAATTTTTAACTTATGACATTATGGTTTTCCAAAAATTCCAAATCTCTTTTATGACATCACACATGACCTCCTAGGGGTTAGACACAACCCATATAACCCATTAAAAATAAAATATCCCATAGATGACCCATCATGTACCATGCTTAACCATGGTAAACACATGTGATGATGCCTTCATCATTATGAAAAAATGATGTGTCACCTCTTCATGCAACCCTAATAGAATCTTTGGTGACTCATCTAACACCTCACATCTTCACCAATACGAGAGGGAACTATCTTAGATCACCATTACTTCATATGGTGATCTTATAAATAAAAAATGGGAAAATCAATGAAATTAAAGGGATATGTGTCACCTCCCCATGAATCCTGAAATGAATTGGTGTTTGATGAAGATCTTAGCCCTTTGAGTCACCATTAACTAATCCCTTAGCTAATGGAATGGAAACAATAAAAATCAAAGGCTATCATGACAATTTAGAATCCATAATTGCCATGATACATGAACTTGCTTAAGTGGCATAATTCCCAAGGAATATGGACAGGTGATAGTTGGATTACATGGGGGATGTTGTTACAAGACCCTACTCTACAGCTCTAACCACCCCATGGTTAATCCTAAGTCAACTACGGTTCAATCACAGCCATTCATGGCTATAAAAGGAGCCCTAACCAAAACCATAAAAGTGGAAAAAAAATTCATAGAAACTTATAGGCTGCAAAAATCCCTTAGCTCCCAAAACAAAAAATCTTGCTAAGGATCTTAGCAACCTATTCTAGCCAAATCTAGCCATAAGATCAGCACGATCGAGCTAATTTAGCTAAAACCCAAACTTAACCCAAATCAAGCCACTTTGCCAAAATTACACACCAAGGCTAGCTAGAACTCCAAATTGAAGTGACAAAGAACTTTTTTGGGATCACTAGAGGTTGACTAACACGTCTGATCAAGCTGAAGACTATTGTGGACAAGGTATTGATTTTTTTATCCAAAATAATTCATATATCAAAAAATCATGGACTAAACTAGCCTAGAAAATTATCATTACCATAGAGATGTAATCTACATCTCCAGATGATTCCTTAGGTTCAAAAATCACTCAATTTCATTGAGAAATGAGTGAGATATTGATCTTAGAAGTTAGACGGTTCGAACTTTTTTCGAATTTATGGGATTAAATCTCCACCATTTGTTCCCATGTTTCGGAACTGACGGTGCTGATCACACACTGCGGTGTTCCTTGTTAGAATCCGCACACTAAATCGTCCCGAGTCTTCGATGCATATGAGGACATGCGACGGGCCGAGAAAATTCTGGGTTTAAGTTAATTCATTTTAACCTTAAAATTATCAAAAAATCATAACTTTTTGCACAGAGCTCCTAAAAATAAAATAAAAATACCTCTACAAAGCTCTTGATAAGAAGAAAATTATGAAATTAAAATCATAATTTTATTCTCTATATTTATTTTTTAAATAATTAAATACTCTCTGGAGAATTTTAATTATTAAAAATTATTTACAAATTAGAAAAATATGCAAATTTTAGGGAAGAACCTTTAAGTCCTTAGATACATATCTTGATTTTTCTATGGCTAGGATAGCTCTCTAGAATATGATTTTATAATTTTCATGACACTTTATGATTTTTTTTAAAAAATTTTAAAAATTGGAAAATTAGAATTCAAAAATGGTTAAGAATTTTAGGGTGACAGACACTAATCCTAAAATAATAACTCTTAAGCCATTAAATCAATTTTAAAAGACATTTTAAAATAGGGTTAAGACTTATTAATTATAAATTAATATTTCAAAAACCCTTTTCTTCATTTACTTAATCCATTTCATAATGGACTAAGCCAATGGTGTATCTAAACCCAAATGAACTCAAATCAAACTTTAATTAATTTTAAAGACAACTTAAACCTAATTAACTCATTAAACCTTAATCACAATAGGTTTAATACAAAAATTAAAATTTAATTAGGTTTATAGACAAGTTAAACCTAATTAACTCATTAAACCTTAATCACATTAGGTTTAATAGAAAAATTAAACATTAATTAGGTTTAAAGACAACTTAAACCTAATTAACTCATTAAACCTTAATCACATTAGATATAATACAAAAATTAAAATTTAATTAGGTTTAAAGACAACTTAAACCTAATTAACTCATTAAATCTTACTCACATTAGGTTTAATAAAAAATTCAAACTTTAACTACGGTTAAAGACAACTTAAACCTAATTAACTCATTAAACCTTAATCACATTAGGTTTAATGCAAAATTTAAACTTTAATTAGTTTTAAAGACAACTTAAACATAATTAACTCATTAAATCTTAATCACATTAGGTTTAATACAAAAAACAAACTTTAATTAGGTTTAAAGACAACCTAAACCTAATTAACTCATTAAACCTTAATCACATTAGGTTTAATACAAAAATTAAACTTTAATTAGGTTTAAAGACAACTTAAACCTAATTAACTCATTAAAGCTTATTCACATTAGGTATAATACAATAATTAAACTTCAATTAGGTTTAAAGACAACGTAAACCTAATTAATTCATTAAACCTTAATCACATTAAGTTTAATACAAAAATAAAACTTTAATTAGGTTTAAAGACAACTTAAACCTAATTAACTCATTAAACCTTAATCACACTAGGTTTAATACAAAAATAAAACATTAATTAGGTTTAAAGACAAATTAAACCTAATTAACTCATTAAACCTTAATTATATTAGGTTTAATACAAAATCAAATTTCAATTAGGCTTTAGACATCATTAGGCTTAATTAAACCACTTAAACAAAAACCTAAACTCTAATTAGGTCTTACCCATTAGACCTAATTAAACCATTAAGTCTTAACTAAATTAGACTTAATAAAACCTAAACCCTAAATAGGTCTAACCCATTAGACCTAGTTAAACCATTCAGTCTTAACTAAATTAGACTTAATCAAACTGAAACCCTAATTAGGTCTAATCCACTAGACCTAATTAAACCATTAAGTCTTAACTAAATTAGAGTTAATCAAACCTAAACCCTAATTAGCTCTCGCCCATTAGACCTAATTAAACCATTAAGTTTTAACTAAATTAGACTTAACCAAACCTAAACCCTAATTAGATCTAACAAAGTAGACATAATTAAACCATTAAGTCTTAACTAAATTAGACTAAATGAAACATAAACCCTAATTAGGTCTAACCCATTAGACCTAATTAAATCATTAAGTCTTTACTAAATTTGACATAATCAAACCTAAACCCTAATTAGGACTAACCCATTAAACCTAATTAAACAATTAAGTCTTGACTAAATTAGACATAATCAAATCTAAACCTTAATTAGGTCTAACCCATTAGATCTAATTAAACTATTAAGTCTTAACTAAATTCAACTTAATCAAGATAAAATCCCAATTAGGTTTAACCCATTAGACCTAATTAAACCATTAAATCTTACTTAAAGAAAACTTAACTCAACTTAAACCATAACTAAGTCTGCCACATTAGACTTAATTAAACCATTAAACCTTAATCAACCAAGGTTTAATCAAACCTAAATCATAATTAAGTCTACCACATTTAACTTAATTAAACCATTAAACCTAAACCAACTAAGGTTTAATCAAACCTAAACCATAATTATGCCTACCACATTAGACTTAATTAAACCATTAAAACTTAATCAACCAAGGTTTAATCAAACCAAAACCATAATTATATCTACCACATTAGACTTAATTAAAATCTTAAATCTTAAATCAACAAAGGTTTAATCAAACTTAAACAATAATTAATTCTACCACATTAGACTTAATTAAACCATTAAACCTTAACCAACTAAGTTTTAATCAAACCTAAACCATACTTAAGTCTGCCACGTTAGACATAATTAAACTATTAAACCTTAAATCAACTAAGGTTTAATCAAACTTAAACCATAATTAAGTTCACCACATTAGACTTAATTAAACCATTAAACATTAACTAACTAAGGTTTAATCAAACTTAAACCATAATTAAGTCTACTACATTAGACTTAATTAAACCATTAAACCTTAACCAACTAAGGTTTAATCAAACATAAACTCTATTGAAGTCTACGAACATTAGACTTAATTAAACTATTAAATCTTAACCAATTAAGGTTTAATCAAATAAACATAACTTAAGTTCAACCATTAACTTAGGTTGAACCAAACTTGAACCCAAGTTCAACCATTAACTTAGGTTCAACACAACATGAACCCAAGTGTAACCGTTAACTTAGGTTCAACCAAACTTGAACTCAAGTTCAACTTTTAACTTAGGTTCAACCCAACTCGAACCCAAGTTCAACCTTTAACTTAGATTCAACACAACATGAACCCAAGTTTAAAAACCTTAACTTAAGTTCAATCCATATTGAATTTAAGTCAACAAACCAAACTTAAAATCAGCCTTAAGTCAATCCATATTGAACTTAAGTCAACCTTAAGTATATGTTCAGTCTAACTTGAACCTAACTTTACTCAAACCTAAATCAAACTTGAGTTTAACCCACATTTAACTTAAGTTAACCTTAAGTCTAGGTTTAACCAAACTTTAACCTAACTTAACTCAAACTTAAATCTAACTTGAGTTCAACCCAATATTGAAATTAAATCAACCTTAAGTCTAAGTTCAACCTAACTTGAACCTAACATAACTAAAACTTAATACAAACTTGAGCTCAACCCATATTGAACTAAAGTTAACCTTAACTCTAGGTTCAACATGACCTAAACCAATCTAACTTATGTCTATCGATATTAGACTTAAGTCAAACCATACTTAGGTTCAACCTGACAAGAACCTAAGTCTAAATCAATCTAACTTATGTCTAACCCATATTAAATTTAATTCAAACCATACTTAGATTCAAACCTGACATGAACCTAAGTCTAACCTAAACCTTACTTAAGTTTAACACACATTAGACTTAAGTCAAACCATACTTATGTTCAACCTGACATGAACCTAAGTCTAATTTAAACCTAACTTAAGTCTAACCCACGTTAGACTTAAGTCAAATCATACTTAGGTTCATCCTAACATGAACTTAAGTCTAACCTAAACCAAGACATAAACCATAGGTTCGACCCAAATTGAACCTAAATCGACATAAATCTTAGGTTCAATCCAAATTGAACCTAAACCGACAAAATTGAACCTAAATCGACACTATCAACATAAATTTGACATTTCAAACATAAATCGATACAATGACATAAATTTGATATTTCAAAAAAAAAGTCGAAATAACCAACATAAATTTGACATTTGAAATGAAACTCAACAAATTCGACATTTCAAATGAAACTCAACAAATTCAACATTTTAAACAAAACTCAACAAAATTCGACAATAATTCGACATTAATCAACATTCCAAACATAATTCAAAATTAATAGACATTTCAAACCAAATTCAAAAAACACAACATCAAATGACATTAATTGACATTTCAAACCAAACTTAACATAATTTGACTTTAATTAACTTTTCAAACTTAACTCAATTTGACATAAATCGACATGATTTGACATAAACCAACATATGTTTAACCTAAATCAAACTTAACGCAACATAAGACCGATATAATTCTTAAGTTCGACCTAAATCGAACTTAAGATGACACAAATCAACATTCTGAAGTTTGACCAAAATCGAACTTAACACGACAACGCTTACACTTTTTCGAGGATAAATATTAACCTTAATTGGGAGTTTTCCAAGACAATATTAATTGCTCAGGATGTAATTAACTCTAGGAGCTTGCTCTTATAAGAGATTAAAGAACTCAGGATAGGTATTTCACTAACAAAACCTCTCTGGTTACCAAAGATCTTCATATGATTTTCTTATATGAAAAACTTCAGTAATTACATAATCTGAAGACTTGTTCTATGAGATTATCATTTTCTTTCAATCTCTATCATGATTAATCCTTCTTCAAATTCTCCAAATACTTCTAACAATAAGTCTAGGTAGGATAAGAATTAGGGTGATATATAGAGAAAGAGAGTCGCGACTCATTGACATTAACATGTTGCGGGAATTGATAGCGATGTAAGTTGACAAAAAAGATTTTCATCGCCATCAGCTTTCTGAGTATTTTTATTCTTTGTCTCCTTAAAAATAAAATTTAAATTAAGTTAAGGGGTATGTATTTTTTTTAAGAACCTTTTCTTTTACTTACCTAAAAATTGTGATTATATTTTACATAAAAATTTTTTACTTTACAACTTGACCATATATATTGTTAAAACATGTGGAGAATACTTATAGACCTGACCGTGGGCAAAGATTTTTTAATTTGTAAGAATTACAATTCACTTTGGAATATTAGAAGTTATCATCTAAAGAGGAGCGCAAATAGATAGGGAGATAACATTTGATGGGCATATAATTGACTACTTTTAAAGTGACATGCTAAATTCTATCAATTTGGTTTAAAGTGACGAAGAAGTGTCACTGGCATGTCCTATAGAGAGGGCACATTAGGTAATCTAGAAGTGAGATCCTAGAATCTACTCAGCACTACTAATAACACCTCCTGCATGAACCTTTAGACTAGCCAATGTTTTTTATGCCTGGACAAAAGGGTAAAGAATATTTATGCTCATATTTGTCACAATACAACATTTTTAAGTTCTAAACAATTTGAATTTATCTACTAATTACATAAATATTTGTAAGGGGAAAGTATCTTTAATTAAGTATTTTATTCTTTTGCTTAAACATTTTCCTGCATAATTCAGAAAATTTTGGTAAGTGTAAATTTTACTCTTGTTTAGTTATAATCAAAAATTAAGAATTAGAACTTCTTTTTATTTTTGGTATAATTAAAAATTTCTTTTAATTCAAACATTTTTTCTACTTGGGATCGATATCTATGGTTTTAAAAAGAAAACCATATATTACTTGAACGATACGTATACTTATCTTGTATCCCTAGTGTGTTTATTCTTTTCTAAAAAGTATAACATTTGGATGTTGAACACTTGCCGTTTATTTTAGGGTTATGTTTACCTATATTTTATAAGTCTAATTATCTACGTAACTGTGGGTCAGGTCAGGGGTCCAAACCCAAAAAATAAAGAAGAATCCTAAAGATTCTTGAACCCCTCTGTTTAAAGATTATTTAAATAGAAGGTCCTGAAATCGAGGAGATTTAATCATAATTTTTAAAGAAAGAAATGGGTTAAGTATGTCAATGAATGATTGGTAATCTGGTTCATATGGGACATGAACACATTACTGATGTATGATTATAACATTTCCTGATCTCAATGAAGTGAGAAACTAATCCCCAGTGGAGTTGCCAGAAAATTTTCAGTCGTTAAAAGATGAGGGTTCAAATATTTGGATATAATTTAATGTATATAAATATATATTTAGAAAATATCATTTTTTTAATTTTAATTTTAAAATATGAAATTCAAAATTGATCTCATACAAATAATACTTTAAATAAGCGAGCACTACATTGCAAGTCGTGCATCTACCCCAAAAAATAGACACATTGCTTACTAATGAGGCTCAATTAAATAAACTAAAGATTTATGACATTCGTTTAGCCTACAAATCATTTATGTTGACAGACAACTTTCCCTAACTAGTATGAAGCAACTAGATAGGGTTTAAGTTTCATATAAGGGCAAGCCCCTATAGTTAATTACATCTTAGATAACCAAAGTCATTTAAGGAAACACTTGATAAACATCAAGAAATATTATTTTCATTAATTCCAAAAGGTAGGTTTCTTAAATGTAATATGGTTGTAGGAATCCAATAAGTGAGTGGCATAAATTTTGAACAATCAATATAGGAATCCAAAGGTAGAGAGAGCTAGCAGAAAACACAACTCTCAAAAGAATCTTTGTGATTTCCCAAACTATCCTATGGCTTGGCTTTGATTTGAGAAATCTATTTAGTTTTTAATCCTGTCAATTTTATTATTTATGGCTTACATTCACTTGATATTGATCATGTGAATAATCTGGAGGTAGGAGGATTTATGTCATATTGAATGACAACCTCATAATCCTAAGACCAATTAGGGCTTATATTGCAGAAAGTGCAAAGGCCTAAAGATGTTAAGAGATTATTTATGCTCCATTAGGAAAGCTCCCTGGGTGTCCTATAACTCGTTGTTTAATTTAAAAGTTTTTGCTGTTGAAGATGGTCGTGATTCCCGCTATGTGTGCTCTAAGTTCCACATCATACCAGGTTTAGTTTTAAAAGTGTCAAATGTAGGAGATTGAGAGAAGTATCATGTTTTAGAAAGGTTTAAAATGAGATGTCCTAATATCTTTATTAGGGGAATATTTAAGTTGTTTATTGTGACACTCGTTAGGATCCCACAGTTCCCTCATTCCGGCACCACTATTTTCTTTGGATTCACTTAGTCCAGATGAATTCACTAAATTTAATTAAATTAATTTAGTACTTTCATTCAGACCACATGAAATCTCGTTAGCCACAGGTTACCTCTTCCAAGGGATTTACGATCATCCGAAGAGACGATTTAATTTAGTTGCAATTCTGATTTTTATTTTATTTAAGATTAAATTTTGATTTGCCTTGTATTTAGACTATATTGGCAGTGAATTTTATCTTTGTTTTATTTTAATTTTGATTTTTTTCTGGCTATTTTAAAAGTTTTCGCTTTAACATGCAAGGTGACCTTGTTGTTTATGATGCAATTTCAAGAAAAGGTATGAGAAAGTAAATGAAAGTAAATTGCAATGCAATAAAATAAAAACGTACCTAACATTTCTTCTTGTTCCTTCACTTGAAATTTTAGCCTAGAAATTCATATATATATTTTTGCAAGAAATTGAAACATGCTTATAAGGAAAAAATGAGCAAGCCTATAGATAGGTTAGTCACGGGCTTACTGAATCCTATATCATAAATTAGTGGGTCCTATCTGTTTAAGTGTATAGATGATTTTCAAGTAAGGCATTATATGCTTGATCATCCTCCAAGATATTTAAAAGGTTATGAGAAAGGTTCATGGATGGGGCCCCAGACATCTCACAATCTTTTGAAAAGTCTCAAGTTCATTCAAACTTATTATGTTGCTAGATGATCCATCCCTATTCATAGCCTTATGCTTAATGAACTGATGTTTTGATCAACCCTAAGAATGGGGTAATCATCACTTCAAATTTTGTTTGCAAATTATGTGAGTGAAGGCCCTTAAAGGCAATTTGAATTATTAAGAAACTTAGCTGATTTAATTTTTTAAAATTGGGCTTGTAGTGTTTCAAACATGTTCCAATTAATTTTATCTTCTTTTCTAATCCATATTGGTCAAATTTAGTTAAGCCTAGCCCACAACCAAGCCCTTAAGACTTAATGGGTATATTTACATATTTTGGAAAAGTTAACATATGTGATTACGATATTTATCAAAGTATTAAATTGTCATCAAACACAACCTTGTGGTATTAGATTGATTGTTTTTAACTTCCAATTCAAACCCCCTAACCCTGGGATCGTTTGGCTTTGATTATCATCCCAAATTAAATTGATTAAAGAGAATATAAATCTATCTTTTTGTGACAAAGATGAAATTCCTTTCTAGCATTTAAATCCCTTGCATTACAATCATCTAAATATTCCAATTATGATCATTCATTGCCCATTCCCCTTGGATTAACACAAAATATTTAATTAAGGCTTACATTTATTAATTATAATTTTGCCCCTATAAGGCCTATCACCTCATAAATTATTAACTATAACTTAAATGACTTTTAATTTCTTATGTTACCCCACTCATGAAAAAATTAGAATATTAGAGGAGAAAATGTGTTTTTTCCAATTTTAATTTAATTTATATAATTATTTACATGCAAAAATGAGGATTTTGAAAGATAATTCAATAACTTAAACAAAACACAATATTTATTCTTAGGAAAATTACTTGAGGTTCTCGTGGACTATTAGACCACTTGAACCAAATTTAATGATTTTTTGAATTTTATTTTAATTATTACAATTAATTTAGTTTATGTAGTGTCAATTAAATATAAAATATTATTTATGTTGAAGACTAAGTTTAGTATTTTTCATAAAAATCTTTGACATCAGGGAAATCAAAGAAGAAAAATTTATATTTTTTTCCTTTTATATTTTAATTATTAGAATTAGTTTAGTGAAATATTTAGAAATATCCATTTTTAATCATAAAATAATTATTAACCGTTTAAAATTAATATTTTTACCTAGAAAATTTGGAAACTTTTTTAATGGTTCCTTAATGATTAGGTGACCAAATGTGGCATTTTAGGGAATTTTAATATTTTAATGATTTTTATCATTTTTAATTTATTTTAATAATATTTTTTGAAAAAAATTCAAAATAGACTTAAAGTTAGAGTATTTATTTTAATTATCTTTTTATTTTTATTAAATTCTCTTGGTCATAAGAAACTCCCAAAACCAATTTGGTGAATTTTTATTTAGTTATATTTGAATTATTATAATTATTTTTATGTTAAGAATGCCATTTCATTTAGAAAATTCAATATAGTGGGCAAGTTAACTCCAATTGACTTGAAATATTTATGGGGAGTTCCCTTAACTTTAAAATATAGTGATGAATATTTTTTTTGCCACTTAAATTTATATTTTGTCCAATTGAATTTTATTTCATTTTAATGATTTAATTAAAATTAGTGTGAGTTTTAGTGATTTCAACCAAGTTTATATTTTTTCTCTGGACCTTTGGTCACAATGAATGCATTATCTTTTAATATTTTTATTATTATAATTATTTCATGAAAATAGGGGTGATTATCATAAAAATTAGAGATGTCTTCATAGAGATCTCGCACGACCTTGGAAAAACAGGGGAAGATCCATCATGACAGAGAGAACGGGACCCCCAAATCACAAGCCATGGCGTATTACCTATGTCAAAAAATAATAAAACATGTAATATTGTTCTTAATTAATTAAAATTAAAATGTATATCAAATAAAAATGAAATCATTGCCATAGTTTAGTGAGCAAGAGGGTATTTTTCTTTTATTTTTTTTATGTTTTATGATTCAAATAAATAAATAAAATCCTTAATTTCTTATTTAACCATGCAGCGCTGACTGTATCCTAGGTAGCTCCAAAGCCCCGCATATTGTTCCTCCACTCAGCTGCCACACGTCCGCGCTTTATGTTTTTATCATATGTCTGGCGCGATCCTAGCCATTCCGCGATTACATGCATGAACCAACGGCTCTTGGTCATCTTCCTTAACTGACCTAACCCGTATACCGTCCAAACTAACCCTAATATCTCAGCTTAGACTCAACCATATCACTTCAAATTTATTTTTGTGGACCCATTTGACCCAGACGAAGCCATCTATATGGTTAACCTAGCCTGAAATCAACCCAATGTGGGTAGAGAATCGAAGTAGGCTCAGAAAGAAGGTGAAATCATTTCCTAGGTCTGAGTGGGGAGGCCTCAATCAGGTGGTTGCAAAAGCTTCAGGGAAGTCTGATGAGCTTACAGATGAAGTTCCCTACTCTAGTGAAATGCCCACACCTAAATTCAACTAGACCCAATTTCTGGTTTTCATTAAAGTCAAGGTTAGAGGGAGTCTTTGATGGGGCTTTCATGGAGGATCTTCTTCTCTCAGTGTAGGGATGGTGTGGGTGCAATTAATTGTATTTTGAAGCAGTGAGGAGCTGTGATGAAGTGTGTCCTATTTTAACTGAAACGTGAGCTCAAAAATTGAACTCAAGCAGTAAGGGCTAGGGTTGGAGGTTAGTTGGCTTGAGCTTAGGAGAGCTGGAGGAAGCTCTAGAAGTAATTTGGTAGAGTCTCCTCAAGGTAAATGTGCATCGCTTGTTTTTTGCCTTAAAGGGGTGGGGTCTAAATAGCCATGGATGGGGCGAAGCTCAGGGCTTGCTGATCCACTGAAAATTTGAGAGCTTTTTATTATTCACTTTATACATATTTTTAATGATATTGCACTTTAAAGAAAGTTATGATTTCATGCAGGTACAATGATTTTAGGCCTTTGGAGCAAAAAGGGACAAAAGTGCATTTTATTAAACTAGCGCCAAACGACGCTGTCACCATCTCCGGACCGCACTATTTTACATAGAATTGCGACCTAATTAGAAGAATAATGCATCCAAAGGCGCCCAATCCAGCGCCGGACTGCGCCCTATCCTGATTTCAAACTAGATTTAATGTATTATACCAGATTTTGGAGGGTTTCTTGAGGAAACTCATGGGAAATTAGTTTTGGCTGAATTTAAACTTCTTTGGAGCAAAGTTTAGAGAGGGGGACAAGAGGAGAGAAGAGTTCGGAGTTTGGAGAGAGTGTATTTTCATTTTGTTTCGGAAATCTAGGTTTTGTGTTTTCTCTTCTAAGGAGTGTAGGAGGAGAGGGAAAGTGAGAGATTTCTTCTTCCTTACTTATCTAAAGAGAGAATTGTGTGTTGCTGTGAAGAAAGAAGAGGAGTCAAAGGAATTCCTTGACATTTGCTTGAGGGAGAGTTTGAGATAAGTTGTCTTTACTTTACTCTTTTAGTATGAAGTTGGTTTTATATATAAAATCCATGTTTTGTGATCTTTTCTTCACGAGTCTTGAGTAGATTTCTTTATCTTTCTCTTTTTCATGTTGTGATATGGAAGTTATGTGCTAATTTTTTATGGAGAATTTGTTATGACCTTTTAACTTTGAAATTAATTTACATTTTAATCTGGCCAACTGAATTGTTAAAACTTGTTAGGAAACATATGTTCCGAAAGGATTATGAGTTCCACAACAAAAGTTAATGTCACATTCAATGTCCATGAATGAGAGACGTAGTTCATGGGGATTAAGTGCAAATAATAAGGGAAATATACTATGAAGAGCGTAGAATTGTAGATTTCAGAGTGACAGGATGAAGTCCTCAATTTTTTCCTAATGTTTTGAAACTGATGTGAGAGTTAGCCTTCAGGTGAAGGGAAGTGGGAGCTCTGGAGTGAGAGCCTGTATCCTCTCTGCCTAACCACGGATTTGGAGACTAAACATAATATTAGCCAAATGTTCTTTATACACTGAAATAAGGGTAAATAATAGGAATTCTCCTATTTGGCACAATACATTTGCATCACTGATCTATGTCACAAAAATCAACACATTATGATTGCAAAGGAGGAGGACTCTTTCTTACAATTATACTTTGTAATAAACTTAGTCTTGTCTTAGTTTAACTTGCTAGAATTTAGAACGTGCTTTAGTCGAAATAGTAACTACAACTGTTTGTCTTTATTTTAAGAATTGAAATTACTTGCAATTGTACTGTGATTTGATAAGTGATTTCTGTGCTACGCCACAAAACTAAAGCCTCCCTGTAGAATCGATATCAGGACTTACTTAAGTGATACATATACTTACGTTTAATTGTGTGACTCTTTATCAAATTAAATTAATATATATATATAGCTAAATCTGAATTCATAAATTTTGGTAAATTAAAAAAGTCGCACCACCTGCTGGTGGGTGTAATGAGCTGCTTAGGTGGAGGGCAAAAGGCACCATTGACTAATTGGAGTTGGACACAAAGGTTGGGCCAATTTGGATTTTAGTTTGGGTGGGTGGCTCTCGGTTCTCGGCTCCTCCTGTTACTCGGCCGGCCGGCCAAGCCAAGTGAGGTGCTCAGGATATCAAGTGAGTCAAAGGGGAGTTTTAATGGTGATTAATGGGTTTGAGATGTTGACCTCACTTTTGGTTGAGGTCAAGTATTTCTTTAGAATACCCTAGGGTCTAGCAATAAGTCTCTCCTGGTGACTTTCTTAGAAGACTAGTCATGGAACCCTTTCCCTTAGAAATTCAAACTTTTCTCACATCGCTGGGAGTTTTCATATGCTTAAGGCCTAACCTCCACCTTTTGGGAGGAAGAGACAAAGCAAAAGGAAGCCCAGGGGAAATCTCAAATAGGTGGTCAGACCTGGGGATCTACCCTTGGTGGTCTAGCTTACACCACACTTACACTACACACTCACAAACCCTAAACAAGGGACATCACCTTGATCTCATAACTCTTTGGAAACTCATGTAACTGGTTTTCCCAAGCCATTAGCCTCAGGCTAGGGTTTGGCTATTACCAACACATAGAGGACCAAATGAGGGTGACCCCTGGTCCATGCCTCAACCTAAATAATGCCATATTACTCACTTTCAACCAATCCAAATTTTCCCAAAAATTCCAAATTCTAAAATACCTAAAATACCCAAATACCCCCAAAACCTTAAAATCTCCCAAAATTTCCAAAATCACCCATATTACCCATTTTTCATCAAAAATCATTCCAAAATACTCCCTACCACTCAAATTAACCAAAATTACCCAAAATTGCTAACTTTTCCTTAAAAAAATCCAAAAATGACCAAAATTTCCCACTTAGCCCAAAATTCCAAAAATTCCCATAAATTTCCAAAACTTCCCAAATATTCCCAATTTAATTTCTCTTATTTACCATTGTCGTCTGCTGAATGTTTAAAATTTATTTTAATGTATATGTATATTAGTTTTGAAAATAAAAATTCTTTTTATAATTTAAAATATGAGAATGAGAATGGACAGATCTCATTCGTTTAGCAGTTTGAATGAACGAGCATCATATCGCGAGTAACACATCTATCCTGAGGAATAGACACACTGCTTGACAATATCGCTCAATCAAATAAACAATAGAATTTATGACATCTGTTCTGGTCTACAAACCTTTTGTGGACTGACAAATTCCCCTATTTAATATAAAAACAATTAAATAGGGTTTATATAACCTGGGTTCATAAAGCTCTCTATAGAGGCAAGCCCCTAAAGTCAATTACCCCTCAAATGACCGAAGTCACCTGAGAGAACTCTCGATTTAGATGAGGGTTTCTATCTTCATGAATTCAAGCGTAGGGTTTTCAACAATGTGTGTTAGTAGGAAATCCAATAGGTGAAACGCGCAATGTGGAACAGTTATTTTCAGAGTCAGAAAAAGGAAAGGTAGGGGATGTCACACATCTCGAGGAGAACCTCGATGACATCCCTGAATATCCTAAAGTTGGGCTTTAAATTTTGGAAATGAATTTATTTAATTTTCAATCTTGCTAATTAATTATAAGAATTACATAATCACCCGATTATGCAAATAATATGAAAGATGAGAGGATTTACTCCTTATCGGAAGAGGACCTCAGAATCCTAAGAGAGTTAGGGCTTATATTGCACAACCTAATTGTACAAAGGTCTAAAAGAATAGGTGAAGATTTATGTCGCACTAGGCATACTACCTCAAAGTCCTAGGGCTTGTTATTTAAACTAAAGAATGGTTCTGCTGATGTCAACACAGGTTTTGCTGTTGAAGATGGTCGTCTTTGCCCTCGAAGTGTTTTGGAAAATGATAATCAAGATATGAGAGAAGTGTTTTGGTCTAGAGAAGTCTTAAAATCCAAATATTTTAAAGTTTTAATTAAAGCAAATCATAAAGTTGATTAAACAGAACCGATTAAGATTCTACGGTTCCGTCATCCCGGAACTGTTATTTTTATCAGATTCACTTAGTCCAAAAGAATTTGCTAAACTCAACTGAATGAGTTCCACACTTTCATTTAGATCGTGGGAAATCTCGTTAGCAACACGTGTGTTACATCATCCGAGGTATTCCCGATCATCCAACGAGACATTTTAATTTAGTTGTAGTTGTAGTTTTGTCGTTCTGTTTGTGATTAAATTTTGAGTTGTTTTATATTTTTAATGTTGTGGTGGTGAATTTTATGTTGTGGTAAATTTTAATTTAGTTTTAGGTTTCAGTTTTGTGATTATCCTAATGGTTTTCAGTTTTCATCCGGGGTGACATTCTTGTTTAACATGCAAGAAAGGTAAAGTACAGTGCAGGAAAAATAAATCGTAATAAAATAAAAGCATACTTGGTAGGGTCTTCTCGTCATTCCCAGCTGAAACTTTAGTATTGCATTGCATGTATGTGTTTATAATTTTGCAGAAATTAAGGCATGCCAGAAAATAGGAAGAAGTAGGACTAATAAGTAGTAACTACTCAATCCTATGATGTTTATGTTTAGATCCTTGTTGTCTACCAAGTCCTATGATGTCTATGTTAAGATCCTGGTTGTCTACCAAGTTCTATGATGTCTATGCGAATTTCTATGTTGTGTATCAATGAACCTTGTTAATTTAATTCAGAATGGTTTCGTTAAGCAGACATATTAAGTTTAATAGACCTCTGAGGTATCCAAAAGGTCAGACAATGATGCAGGTCCATGCTTCCCTCTCACAGCCTGGTGAAATGTCTCGGGCTCATTTAGACTTATTATGTTGCTTAACAACTCATCCTACCTATACCCTTATGCTTAATGAACACAGGTGTTCGGGGTAGGTTGGGGCAGATGGGTTTAGGTGTGGTTTGGATTTGGATTGGTGGCAATTGGTAGTTTGATTTGGACTTATGGGAGTGCTGTGAAGAGTTTGTGATTTTATTTGTGGAAGATTTGATTGGGTTTGTGTTTGGATTTGGTTTTTTGGTTTTGGTTTGGGTTTGGTTTGGTTTTGGTTTTGAAGCTAGGGATTTTGAGTTTGGAATGTGAATTGAGAAGGTTATGTGGACATCGGGTAAAATCTGGGTTACTCCACGCATTCACTAAGCATAAGGGTTTTGTTATTATGTTTTTTTTTTATTTATTTTATTTATTTTTTACACCAAGTTGTGATTTCCTAGGGGTCTTTATAAAGGGAAAAATAAACCATGCCTCAGGAGGCCTATTCTAAGTTTGATTATTATCGTGTTGGTGCTGTATTATGGTCGGGATTGTTGTTATATGTTGTGATTGTTGTGATTTGTGATGATTGTGTTGTGTTATGATTGTATGTGATCGTATGTGTTATTTATATGTCATTATTGTTATTTATTATCTTATTATTATTTCTTTTGTTATGTGTTATCATTTTATGTTATTATCGTTAATTATTATTTATGTGTCGTTAGTTTTATTATGTGTTATTTAATGTCTTTATCTTTTATTTGTAATTGAAATTATTTATTTATCTTTATTATTTTATTTAATTAACTGTGATTTATTTACTTTTATTTTATTGTTATTTATTTCTTTTATTTAATTGATTGATCATGATTTGCTTTACTTAATTATTTGTAAATTTATTTATCGTTATTTCTTTATGATTGCTTAATATTTATTTATCATTTTTTATTGTTATTTATTTAATTCAATTTAATTAATTAAATTTAATTTAGTTTATTATTATTTATTTTATTTAATTTAATTTAACTTAATTTATTTTATTTTAATTTAATTTATCATTTATTTATATTGTTATTTAATTCAATTTAATTTGTTTGGTTTAATTTAATTTATTATTATTTACTATTATTTAATTTAATTTAATTCATTTATTTAATTTAATTTATTTTATTTTAGTTTATCATTTATTTATTTAATTTAATTTTATTAATTTAATTTAATCTATTATTTATTTACATTATTATTTAATTTTAATTTAATTTAATTTATTTAATTAATTTAATTAAATTTAATTTAATATTTATTTATATAATTGTTTTCGGTTTATTTAATTAATTATTATTTAATTTAATTTATTTAATTTAATTATTATTATTTTTTGGTTTTATTTAGTTTTAACTATTTAATTTTAATTTAATTTATTATTCATTTATATTATTTAAATTATTTTTATTTTATGTATATATATATGTGTTATTTATTTTACTATTCCTTATATTCTTATCATTTAATATATATAAATTATAAGTTATTTTTATTTTAATTTATTATTGTTATTATTTAGATGTATATTTAAGTTTATTATTTATATCATTTATTTATCATTTATATTATTATTTATTTAATTATAAAGCTTTTCACTTTTCTCTCTCTTCAATTATTCTTTTATTTATTTTAAGTTATTACCATTTATTTAAAGCTATTGCAATTATCATTTATATATATATTTACATTTATATTATTTTAAAAAGGAATGACATTTTTATTTACTTATTTTTGTTATTTATTTATATTTACAATTATTATTTTAGTTATTATTATTATCATCTTCTTATATTTTCATTATCTATTTAAGTTTATAATTATTTATTTTATTCTTATCACACTATTTTTTATTATTTACATATTGTTATTATTAATTTACATTCATATATTATTATTATTCATTTAATTATTTATATTTTAGTATTATTTATTTAAATTTAATATAGTGTAGTTATATTATTTAAATTTAGTGTAGTTATTTTATTTAGTAAGGTTTATAAATTTAGTATAGTTGAATTTTATTTACATTTAGTATAGTTTATTTAAGTTAAAATTTAGCAAAGATATTATTTAATTTATTTAAATTTATAATAATTATATCACTTATGTTTTTTTACATTTATTATTCATTATTTATTTTAGATTTTTATTTCATTTTCTTTTCTTTTATTTTTATTTTATTTTTATTTTATCCTTATCTTCATTTCTCTTTTCTCTTTTATTTTATTTCCTTTATGATATATTATTTCTTTTAAATTTTAAAATTTATTTTTCAAGATAATAAAAACTAGGTGGTAGATTTGTAAATATTTAAACTAGTTAACCTAATTAATTAGATCATCTGCATGAAAAAGAAATCCTAAGGGTAAACCTGGAAAGATGCTAAAAAAAGCTAAATAGCTAAATAACTTTTCATAAACAAGGAATTCCTAAGCCTAAGCATGGAAACATTTAAAAAGCATACATGAAGATTTAAAAAAATTAAATGATTTGTATGTAAATTTAAAAATCTTTGTAAAGGAAGAAGTATTTTAAAGAAAATTCATGTAAGTATGAAATATTTAGGCTAAACATAAATGTGGAATTTAAAAAGAATTTTTGAAACAAAAATTTCCATAAAAAAAAAGGAATAAATGAGAGGGGAAGAAAATTACCTTAGCTTTGGAGGAGTTAATGGAAGAATTTGAAGAAGGGATGCCTTTGTTGAAGCTCACGGCTAGGAGAGGTTGGGGGTGTTGTGGTGAAGTGTGGCTAGCTTGGAAGAAGGAGGAGAAGGGGAAGGGTGGCTCACGGCTAGGAGAAGAATTTGGGGGGGGGGGGTGTTTGGAATGAGGAGAAGGATGGTGAAGTGAGTGAAGTAAGTGAAGTGAGTGTGTAAGAGAGTGTAAAAAGGGATTATGAGAGGATTTTTATGGGGTGGGGGGAGGGGGCGCTCACGTTTTTGTGGAGCAGGGGAGATAAGGAGAGATGAGGGAGAGATATTTTTTTTAATTTTTTTATTTAATATTTTTATTATTATTATTATTATTATATATATATATATATATATATATATATTATGCCAATCACATGAAGAATCTGTCTCCCACCTTTTCTTAAGTCGTGAAGTTACTAATCAGCTATGGAAGGCTGTACTAATGCATCTCAATTTATCTCATCTCAAATATAATTGGGTTTCTGTGGAGGCTTGCTGGGAGGACTTGAAAAATGAAAAATGGTTTCATGTTCCTATGGTTATCTTTTGGTTCATATGGATGGCAAGAAATAGAGCAAAGTTTGATAGCAAACTTCGTTTTATCAATCAAATTGTGGCTAACTATTGTAGCTTCTTTAGTAAGCACTCAATGTTAGAAGTCCCACCTAAAAGCAAACCTGCTTTGCTGAAATGGTCCCCTCCTTCCTTTCCATGGATAAAAATCAATATTGATGGTAGCTATACCCTTCATCTGCTGGTATTGGAGCTGTGTGTAGGAATTCTCTGGGTCAATTTTCTTGGTGCTTCAAGATACCCATTATTTTTGTTTCAACTCTGGATTCTGAGATGCAAGCTGCTTATTGGGCATTGCTAACTGCTAAAGCACTTAATTACAATTTTATCTGGATTGAATCTGATTCAAAGCCTTTAGTTAACATTTCACAAGGTCTTTCATCTCCTCCCTGGCAGTTGGTATACTTGTTCAGAAAAATTCTCCATATCTCCAGCAACTTCACTTTAAAATGGTCTCACATATATAGGGAAGGTAACCAACCAGCTAATTGGTTGGCCAAACATGCTACATCCACTAGTACTATTTTTTTTTCTGCTACACCTTTTGTGCCTCTTAAGCCTTTACTTTTTGGTGATCTCAATGATCTCCCCTACATTAGATGTATGTAACTCCTTTATTTAAATGAGATTTTCCTTTTTAATATATATATATATATATATATATATATATTATTTATCTTAGGGATTCCATGATGTTAATTTGGTTAATTTTTGTTTAATTTGGTTTGATTTTAATCATTAGTTCAATTAGGTTCATTTGGGTTTGGGTTGGCTTAACTTGGGTTAGAGCTTGAATGAAGCCCAAGTTCCTTGATAAATATTGTCCACTTGATTGTAATGAAGATCTTTGATGAAGATACAAAGTGGTTTTGAGCTCATTTGGAAGTTCAATTTTGGTATGGATAGGATTTTTGATTATTTTTGACCATATTGTATTTTGGTCAAGTTATCTTGAGTTTTAGTGGGAATGAGGTCCAGAGGTCTTCAACACTAGTGTAGATATAGTTGTCTCAAAGATTTTTCATGAAGATATGAAATGATTTTGACAAAGATTGGAGGGTCAATTTGGTGGATTTAGGACATGTGTTCAATTTGGGTAAAAACTGGGGGTTTTAGTCCCAAATGGACTTAGGTAAGACTTGAGCTCAAATTGTTGATAGTTGATGACCCAATTCAGTTTAAGGAGGTATTATAAAGAGTTTGAGATTGAAATTTGGGAGGAATTGTCTGACATTTGGTTTATTTAGGGGATTTTTGATTATTTAGGTAAAATTGGGTATTTTGGTGGAATTAGATTCAAATATTGGTCGGATTGGGCTTGAATATGGTTTAGATTGATATTGGGGATGTCGAATTGAAGTTTGGAATTGAAATCGGGCAAGATTTTGATCAATTGGGTCAAGATTGAGTTTGATTTGGGCACTTTTAGGCTACATATGCCAAATTGGAGTTTTTTTATTTAAATTAGGTTAAATTAACAAAATTGTCTTATGGTGTAGTTGAACAAAATGAAATTGGGAATTTTTAGGATTTTTTTGAATTTTTTGAGAATTTTTTAGATTTTTTGGATTTTTTGGAATTTTGGGTATTTAGGGTATTTTAAGGGTATTTTGGGTGAGTTTAGGGGTAAAAGGAGATATGCAGTGTGTGTATGTTGTGAGTGTGAAGTGTGTGAGTGGTGAGCTCCAAACCTCACTCAGGGTAAATCCTAAGGTTAGACCACCTATAGGAGACTTCCCCTAGGCTTCCTTATGCTTGCCTTATTCCTACCAAAAGGTTAAGGTTAGGCCTCAAGTATATGAACACTCTTAGTGAAGCTAAAAAAGGTTTGAATTTCTATGGGGCCATGACTAGTCTTCTAAGAAAGTCACCAAGAGAGTCCTACGGCTAGACCCTAGGCTATTCTAAAGAGAGACTAGACATCAACCAAAAGTGAGGTCAACAAATGGACCCCCAATAGGTGTGGTGCACCGGACAGACACACCGCGCATATTGGTGTTGATCGAAAAGATAAACAAACCAACACAAAGATGCCTAAGTAAAATACTTAGGACAGAACGTAAAATTGAGAGAGAGCTATTTCCGCTTGGGAAACAAGAGGAGGAATTTCAATTTAAGAGTTGCAACTTTAATTTTCAAATTTCAAATTTAGATTTGATTTACCTTGCTTTTCTTTTTACTTTAATTTCAATTTGATTTTGATTTCTATTTTAATTTTAATTTCAATTTCATATTTGGTTTTATGCAGAGAAAAGAGTTGGGCTAAGGCCCACCCGAATGCATTTGTATGCTGAGAAGGAAATATGGAAGAAGCCTATCCCGAATGTGCATGCTGAGAAAGAATAGGATGGAGCCTATGCAAAATGCAGAGTGCTTCAATTTCAATTGTAATTCCAATTTTAAATTTGTGCTGAGAAAGGAGTGGGGTGAAGGACTATCCCGAATGCTGAGAATACCCAGAGAAGGGAGTAGGTCAGAAGCCTATCAAAAATGCTAAGACTGTTTTGATTTCAATTTCAATTTAAATTTTGATTTTGTTTTGAGAGGGTTGAATGTTGAGATTGCTGAGAAAAGTGTAAGACTGTGCCTATCCTAATGTGGATAACTGTTGAGGAGGGAGTAAGGTGGAAGCCTATCCCGAGTGCTGAGACTATGCTGAGAAGGGAATGAGGCAGAAACCTATCCCAAATCCTGAGAATTTGCTGAAAATTTCTGAGAAATGCTGAAATTGCTGAGGATATGCTCAGAATTGCTGAGAATTGTTGAGAATTGACTGAGTGTTGAGAATTACTGAGAAAAGCTGAGATTGCTGAGAATTGCTGAAAAATACTGAGAATTGCTGAAAAATACTGAGAATTGCTGAGATATGCTGAGAAATGCTGAGAATATGCTGAGATTGCTGAGAATTGCTGAGATTGCTGAGAATATGCTGAGAAATGCTGAGACTGCTGAGAATTGCTGAGAATTGCTGAGAATTGCTGAGAATTACTGAGAATTGCTGAGATTGCTGAGAATGCTGAGAAATGCTGAGAAATGCTGAGAATTGCTGAGAATTGCTGAGATTGCTGAGAATGCTGAGAATGCTGAGAAATGCTGAGAAATACAGAGAATTGCTGAAAATTGCTGAGAATTGCTGAGAATGCTGAGAAATGCTGAGAAATGCTGAGAATTGCAGAGAATTGCTGAGATTGCTGAGAATGTTGAGAATGCTGAGAAATGCTGAGAAATACAGAGAATTACTGAGAATTGCTAAGAATTGTTGAGAAATGCTGAGAATTTACGGATGCATAGACCGTGAAGAATTTTGCTGAGATGTATTTATGTAGAGATTCAGAAAGATTTTGCTGATCTTTGGAAATGTAGAGGTTTATGAATGCAGAGACTGAACATGTTGCTGAGATTTATGAATGCAAAGATTAAAGATATTGCTGATATTCATGGATGCTGAGATTAAAAAAGTATTTTGTAAAGTGCAGAGAATGTTTGTAAAAGTTCATGCAGTGCTGAATTTTATTGAAATGTGTGTGCAGAGATTTTGAAAATTCACAAGATGCAGAGTTCTTTTGTTTGTTTAAATGTTGACTTTTATTTTGTTTGATGCAGAGTTTTATTTAGTTGCATTTGTTTTAGGATTTGGACCCAGTTTTAGACAAGTGCAGCATCAGTGATTCGTAGGACAAGAATTTGTCTTTGAAACGTCACGATGTACAGTATTTCTTGAGGTATCGTCCATTCATTGAAGGCAAACGTAGAGAATAATTCACTCTTTAAGGTGCTATCGGAATCACATTCTTTCAAGTACCTATAAAGGTGTGTTATCTCTAAGGACGTCACCGCTGAAGAGGATAGAACTTCGTAGCTTCGTTTGCAGTAGTTGTCATTTGATTTGTTGCACATTCTGTAAAGGTTGTTGAAGTTGTCTTTGAGAAGTTGCTCTAACATTCTTCGAATTGACATTGAAGTTGTAATTGCTGGACACTGAAAGATATGACTTCAGGGTTGAATTTCCCTTAATTGCCAACAACGTAACCCTTTGCTTAATTCTTCTTTCTCAGGCCTAAGCAGATTTGAAAATTTATGTTCATCTGAGTAAAATATTTTTCACTGTTCAATAATATTTATGAGCCAATTAATGACCTACCGAAAGGCATAGAATCACGTGACTCTTGTCAAAGTATAGTATCAGGGGAAACTTCTTGAGGTTGCCTTTCAAGTTTTATTAATCAGGGGAGGACTAAGACACCAATTTTTTATTATATACTTCCTCAAGCTTCTTCTCAGGGAGCCTTTTTCTTTTATTTCCTATTTTCTTTTCTTTTCTTTTTTTATCCATTTTTTCATTGAAGATTATTATATCTGGTGAAGCACATTTTAAAGATTTTGAATGCCTGAATTGGGGCACCAATTTTTGATTTTGTACTCACCTCAAGCTTCTCCTTAAAAACACTCCTTTTTTTTCTTTTTTTTTGTTGCTCCTTTTGTTTTCTGAGAATTAGTGTATCTGGCAGTGCATGTTTCTGTTAAAGATTTTGAATGTCGAAACTTTCCCCAATTAATAATTCTAAAATGTTCCTTAACGTGAATCCTAGAATATTATAACTTTTTTGAAAGTTCGGATCCAGCCACATGGCAGGAAATTAAAAGGCTCGCGATATCCCAAATCAATTACTCGTATTTCAACCACACTATTTCATTTTGAAATCAACTTAGGACCCAGTCCAAATTCCATAAAGTGAAGGACCTAGTTATTAGGGCATTAACTTCATTCTATCTGAAGTCGAAGTCTTAGAAAATATCCAATTTTGAGCTTTCCAAATTTTGAGCAATTCTTGACAAAAATAAACTCCTTGTATTTCATTCATTGCGATAGAAGAGATGGTACAGCTTAATACTGATCATGCTGAGCAACAAAAGTAGTACACTAGTAATCAAAAAGTGTCTCTTCAAGTTCTTTTCAAATATTCATCGGGGATTGTTATGCTTCCATTCTTGAACTTCTTCTCCAGCCATTCTTTGAAATTGATACAGCTTTCAGTGATGTGCCCAAGCATTTTGTGATATAGGCAATAGTTGGGATGATTCTTCTTGTTAACCTCCGCCGACTTCTTTGCCTCAGGCAATCTGAACTCGAGTATCTTAATCAAATTCTGGAACATATGTGCTACTACTTCATCATTGAAGGGATATACTTTGTTCAACAAATCGGTCATAGACCGACACTGCCTTCCATCCATCCAGAGTGGCCTCTGCTGGGATGACTGTTGACTGTGTTGCTGATTGTACTTCTTACCGTACTGTTGGACATGTTGAATACACTGCGGTGGTTATCGAACGTACTGCCCTGGTGGCTGAACATACTTCTGTGGGTGTGGAACATACCACTGAGGCGGCTGACTGAACTGAGGAAGCGATTGACTCTCCTACTGTGAAAACTGACTGTACTGAGGAGGCTGCTGCTGCTGACTGTATAGAGGTGACTGCTCGGTTTGTATCTCTATCGACTGTTTTCCATTGTCGATCGTTCCCACTACTCCGGAACTTTTCTCAAAAGCTTTCAGTTGTCTGAGCTCTTCACTCTTTTCTTGCGGCTCTACATGCTTGATCTCTTCTTGCAGACTACTGGCTTTGCTCTGTAATTTCTCAAACGACTTGATGGTGAGTCCTTTAAGCATGAAAGCTATTAGCCCATGAATGCTCTTGAGTAAGATCTCAATCGCATGTTGTTCCTGCAATTGGAGCTCGCACTTCATGCTTAAGTTTCTCCACTGTGTAATGTACTTCACCAAAGTCTTTGTAGATTTCTGACGTTCCATTGTAAGATCTCCAATAGTAATGTGGTGATGTACCCCGATAAATCTCTTCATAAACAAATTTTCTAATTTTGTAAACGTCCTAATCGACCCATTAGGCAATTATGCATACCAATCAAATGTAATCCCTGAAAAACTGCTCACGAACTAGAGGAAAAGTAGTGCCTCGCTACCCCCCGCGTTGCAACAGCTCGCTCAGAAGTGTGCAACGTGCTGACGGGGGCTGTCCATTCCATCGAAAGTCTTAAAGGTTGGTGGTACAAAACTCTTAGGATATGGGATGGTATCGAACTCCTTCAGGTAGGGTCTACCCTTTGAAACTGACGCGACCCCTTTTGATTTGGCTAAGGCTTCCTTTACTTGCTGTTGGACCAGCTGCTTATTGTCTTTTCTTGACACAATATTCTGAGTTGAATCTTTCTTCAGTAGCTCATCTCAGCTTGCAGAAGTAACCTCCCTTCTTTCGTCGGTAATATGGACAACCTCCGGCTGGTTCATCTCCAGGGATGCCACCTGCTGTGAGTGTGACTGTCCTTGCATTATAGCCATGAAATTCATCATTTCTTCAATTTCCCTTTCTAGATGGTTGATATGTTCATCTCTTTGTTGGACGGCCCTCTGCCACTCTTTCGCGGCGTTCTCCTCACAAATAGGAGTGTCGCTTGCAGCCAACATGTCTTGGGTTTCGATGACGTTGATTTCGGTGAATTCACCTTCCGCGTAATCTGTTAAGTTGTAATCTTCATCTTCAAAGTCTTCTTTCCGATCTTTAGACAGTTGTGCAATGTCAGCTCAGAGCTTTTCCACAGCGAACTCAATTAACTTTCCTTTGATAGCTTTAAGGTCAACTGGAGGTTTTTGAGAAACATCATTTATTTTCTCGAGCAGCGGTGTCGTCGTGTAGAAGCTAATGGAATCACACGAAATCATATTTATAGAACCTTTTTCAGGTTCTTTTAAATGCTCATTCGGGATCGCTAAGTTTCCTCTTCTGAAATTCTTCTCAAGCCAATCCTTAAAGCTGAAGCACTCCTCAATGGTGTGTCCAACGAACCTGTGGTATGGGCAATACTTTGGATGTCCTTTCTTGTTGATCTCGTCGGGTTTCTTCAGCTCTGGTAGTCTGAATCCTGGCCTCTTGATTAGATTTTCGAACATTTTTGCCATGGCATCATCCTTGAAGGAATAGTTTTTATGTAATCGATCTGACGTTGTTGGAACCTTTCTTCCGCCTATCTGGTACAGTCTCATCTGGAACAACTATTCTTCGGATCATTGCGAGTGTGTCGTTGCAGGTCGGTCAACTTTCAAAATTCCCTGATCTCGTTTACATTCCTGTGCTTCTGTCATTTGTACGGACTTTGAATCAGACTCAATCTTGAATTTAGAAGACTGCAAAACACAAGCATCGACTGACTCTTCCTCATGTAAAATATCTTTTCCTTTAGTTAGCAGAGTGATTGGTTTAGTGGTAGTGAATCCGGCGGAAAGAGCATAAACAGTCTCAAGAGTAGTCCCAACGCTCTTACTGACAACAGAGTTCTTTTCAATACATTCCCTCTTTGGCATGGGAAGTTCCTCATGTCGGCATATTTTTAGGTTGTGTGTTTTATTTTTAAAAGGGGGTCGCCTAACAGAAGTTGTCGGCGAACTTTTAATTTAATTTAAATAAATAATTTTGAAAAGTAGTATTTGATTTTGAAAATAATTTTAAATTTGAAGGTTTTAAGATATGAGATTAAACCGATCTCACATCCCAAATAGTTTATATAAACGAGCACCGCACCACAAACCGTGTATCTATCCCTAAGGATAGACACACTGCTTGACGGTAGGGCTCGATTAAATAAACTAGAAGATGTGTGACATCCGTTTGGTCTGCGAACCAATTTTATAAGCCGACAAATTCCACTGCTTAATATGAAAGCATTAAACGGGGTTTATATTACACAGGTTCTTTTAAAATTCCCTATAAGGGCAAGCCCCTATAGTTAATTACATCTTAAGTGATGGGAATCACCTAAGAAAACTCTCGATAATAATCAATAATTCTGCTCTCAAGGATTTCAAAGTTTAAGTTTTCAAGAGATTGAATTTTGGAATTTCAATAGGGAATGGATCAAATTTGGAACATTTTGTTTTGGGAATCCAAAGGAAGAAAAGTAGGAGAAATCACAGATTCGAAGCGAACTTCGGTAATTTCCCGACTATCCTATTGTTTGGCTCGAGTTTAGGAAAGTCCTAATATTTATTTAAATGTTTTGATCTTGCAAATTTTAATTAATTAGGGCTTATATTTGTATGATAAAATCAAACAAATAGCCTTGAAGATGTGAGGGTTTATTGTCGTACCGGACGACTACCTCGGAATCATAAGACCGGTTAGGGCTTAATTTGCAATGCAAGTGCCTAACGAAGAGTTGAGGATTTATGTTGCACTAGGCAAGCTACCTCGAAGTCCTATGGCTTTGTTATTTAATTCTAGGAAAGTTTTGTTGAAGTAGACTCAGATTTTGCTGATGACGATGGCCGTGCTGCCTACCATGCTCCGAGCTCCTTATTGTTGCAGAGGTTCAATTTTAGAAGTCATAAATCAGGGGATGAGAAAAGTGTTTTGGTTTAGAGAAAATCTTAATTTCCAAGTGTTTTCAATACTTTAATTAAAATAAATCTTAAAGTTGATTATAACGACACCGGTTAAGATCCCACGGTTCCATCCTTCCGGTATCATTATTTTTATCGGATTCACTTAGTCCAAATGAATTTGTTAAACTCAACTGAATGAGTTCCACACTTTCATTTAGACCGTGGGAAATCCCGTTAGCAACACGTAGGTTACATCATCCGAGGTATTCCCGATCATCCAACAGGACGTTTTAATTTAATTGTAATTGTAGTTTTGTGTTCTGTTTTTGATTAAATTTTGAGTTGTTTTATATTTTAAAATATTGTGGCGGTGAATTTTATCTTGCAATGACTTTTAACTTAGTTTTGGTTTCAGTTTTAGGGACTATCCTAAAGGTGTGGGTTTTCATGCAACAGTTGTTTATCATGCAAGAAAAGTAAGTGCGATGCGATTAATGAAATTGCAATAATGTAAATTGCAAGAAAGTAAATTGCAATAAAATAAAAGCGTACCCGGAGGGTCTTCCCGTCATCCCAAGTCGCACTTAAAACACAATTAGAATATTTAAGCAAATTCCTAGGTAAAGCTAAGGGAAGGGTTATGGTTTTCTACCAAATTCCTAATCCTATAGCTAGTCATTTCCTATGACGTCTAGGTTCCTTGTGTTTTGGTTTGAAGACAATTTTCTGCATCAAAGAACAATTGAGTTCAATTATTCTTATAAACATCCCATCATATTTAGAAAGTGTTTAAGAAGAATCTTAAACATCTTTTCAATATTGCTAGAATTGTTTTAAGTCCAAATGGATTCAATTACACAAATGAATTAATCGTCCAAGAATCTCAAGTTTTGTTATCTTCCTCAGTGAACTAGGACATTTGAATATCCTATAGGTGAAGTAACATTTCATTTAATATTCTGTTTAGGAGTTTTGATAACTAAAGCTTTTGAGGGTAAATTGGTGTTCAAATGGTTTGTGATTTAGTTTAATTTCCATTAATGGGTTTAAATTTGGGATAGTGTTCAAGTTATTTTAGATTTATTTTGAATTCTTTATGTCTTTGGTGATGTTATATTTAATTCAACTTAATTTAATTTAATTTAATTTAATCTTTAATTTAATTTAATTCAATTTAATTCAATTCAGTTTGATTTGATGTTAAATTAAATTAAATTGATTTGATTTAATTTGAATTTAATTTGATTTGATTTAATTTAATTTAATTTAATTTAATTTAATTTAATTTAATTTAATTTAATTTAATTTAATTTAATTTGTTCATTTAATTTAATTTTAATTTGTTTATTTAATTTAATTTAATTTAATTTAATTTTATTTATTTAATTTAATTTAATTTTTAATTTAATTCAACTTTTAATTTTAATTTAATTTAATTTAATTTAATTTAATTTAATTTACTTAATTAAATTTAATTTTTAATTTAATTTTATTTTTAATTTTAATTGAAATTTTAAAAGAGTTTAATAATGTAATTTTAGTTTAATGATCAAGTCTTTTAATGTTTTGAATTTGAGTTATCATTTTAATTAAGAATTGAATATTAATGAGATAATTAATTTAGGGATTTTTAAATTAAAGAATAAATCTCTTCCTAATAATATCCCTATTTTAATAATTCTATTTTCATTATTCTTCCAAATTTAATCAATTATTTAATGAAGGTTTAATCATTTTAAATTGCTTAATGGGTTTCTACCCTTTAATTATTTAAATTTCAATCATCCAAATTAGATTAGGATCAAATATTTTACTTATTAATTTTTTTATTAAACCTAAAGTTTTAATTAAGGGTTAAAATTT
Source organism: Papilionanthe hookeriana x Papilionanthe teres (assembly GCA_022702705.1). NCBI lineage: Eukaryota > Viridiplantae > Streptophyta > Magnoliopsida > Asparagales > Orchidaceae > Papilionanthe > Papilionanthe hookeriana x Papilionanthe teres. Next base: position 78,279,175 of record CM040431.1, read on the forward strand.
TAATTACCATTTTTACCCTTTAAGCTTAATAATTTCAGAACTCACTAAATTGAACTCAAATGAACTTGAAATTTTTATGTGACTCCACTCATATGTCAATAAAGACATGAGAGGAGAAAATGTGATCTTTCTCGTATTTAATTTATTTATATAATTATTTTTGGTAGAAAATAGAGATTTCCAAGGAAAATTTAATAACATGACCAAGGGGAAGTTTCAGTCCGTAAGAAAATTAGGGGACATTCCTAATGACCAGAGGACCACTTGGACCAATTTTGGTGATTTTTTGAATTATATTATTTTTAATATAATTATTTTAAGTTTTAGAGTGTTAATTAATTTAAAAATAAAATAAATGTTGAGAAATGAATTTTATATTTTTCAAAAATCTCTCTGATATCAAGGAAATCAGAGAATCAAATTTTACAGTTTTCTGATTTTTCTATGATTTATTATAATTATTTTAGTGAAAATGCTAGAAAATACATTTTTTTTTTAATTTTAAAGTTACCCTAGAGCTTTAAAATTTAATATCTCACTAAATAGACCTAAGAAAAATATGGGGTTTGTTCCTAAGTGATTAAAATTCAAAATGTGACATTTTGGTGAATTTTATTATTTTTGTGATTTTTATTGTTTTTTAATTATTAAAAATATTAAAATAATATTAAAAATCAACTTTTTTAGAAAATTGAAATTTTAATTTTCTTAAATTCCCCCGATATCAGAGAGGCTCCAAAACCAATTTGGTGAATTTTTGAAAGGTATTTTGAAAGTTATGAATTTTTAAAGTTCAAAATGACTAAGTAGCTTAATCGACCCATTTAGTAGGGCTAACCAAGTCCAATCGACCTCAAAATTTTATGGTGGGTTCCTCTGATCCTAAAGGTCAGTGGAGAATTGATTTCAAGTCAATTTGATGTATGGTTAGCTCTAATTAATTAGAGATCCATTTTGGGTGTTTAAGCCAATTAGGGTTGTTTTAAATGAACTAACTCAAAACCTATTTTTCCTAGGGTCCTCTCGGTCATAAGGAACATCACCAAATTTTCCTAGAATTTATTTCACAACATGTTATTTATTGGAATTAAAATACTCAAAACGAGTAACATGAATTTGAAAAATCAATAACTCTTCATAGGGATGGCCTCGACTTTGGAAAATTCGGGGAATGTTCCCAAATTCGAGGCTTCAAAAGCCCTATGGTCTCATGCCATGGTGAATTGTACACATGCATGGAGAATTAAAAATATGCAGAGAGTAAATAAATTATTAAAAATAAAATACTTGATGAAATTAAATAATTTATTTTCCACATTATTCTCCTCTGTTCACTGAGCAAGAGGGTATTTTTATTTTATTTTTCTGATTTTTCTACACAAAGTTAAGAATTTTTGAAGTTTAGGGAATTAAATAAATCAGAAAAAATCCCTAATTTTCTATTTATCCACGCGGTGCCGTGTCAACCTCGGCAGCTCCGAACGCACACGCGTCGCGTTCCCATTCGACGTCGCCATCTGAGTCAGCAGCCCGGGCCCCGCTGTTCTCGTACCGTCTCCTGATCCGACACGATCCTGACCGTCCGTCCGCGCGTGTATTGAATGGACGGCATCCGTTCATCGTCCCCAAGTGTCCTCACCCGAGAGCCGTCCACACTAAATCCCTAATATCTCACTCGATACTCAATGGATTTTCATGTTCTTATGCTCTATGGATTCGTCTTGAAGAGACGAACACATCCATATGGTGATCATGCATTGAAATTAAAGCATTTGAAATGGAGAATCTCCAGAAGCTCGGGATGAAGAATTAGCTCATACGTTTGCTCAGAGAAGTGTGGCTTCGATCTGAGGGTTTTTGCACCTTTGATTGGATCCCAGCCAGCTCCAGATGACATCTCTTGGTCTGGTGAATTGTCTGGTGGGATTTCGACCAAGCCCGATCACAAAGCTTGGAGGCCGGAGCAACCGGGTGGCCTCGGAGATGGGGCTTTTGTCGGTGGACACCTTCCCATGGTCTCGGTGAAGGTGTAGAACCAATCAATTTTGGGATTGGCTCACCGTGGAGAAGTGTCCCGGTTTTGGGCCTAGATTTCAACTCCGAAATTGAGCTCGCAGAGAAGAAATGGCGGGGGGATCTCGGTGGGGATTAAGTGCTCGTGTATGGGGAGGAGTCCGGAACAATTTTGCGCGAGTTTCCTTAAGGTTTGTTTTCGGCACCTCTCATGGTCGAGAGGGGTGGTGTTTAAATAGGAGAGGGTGGAGGGCCTCCCGGGGAGAGTTAGGGCTTGGGATCAGCCTGCTCTTGGCAAGAGAAGAACGAGCTCCAATGGCCAGCGAGGATGGGGCGGCTCGGCGGGTGAGAATTCCAAGTTGGGCTCACATGTGAGCTCTCGGCCATGGTGTTTTCCGGCGACCCGGGAGGCTGGCCGGCAGGCGTGGGTCACCCTCATGTCCGGGTGGGTCGGGACTCAGAGGTTTGTGCGGTCGATTGGCCATGGACATGTGTAAAGGGTTTGAATCGAAATGGAATGGGAAAGGGCTAGTTTTGGGTCTAAATGGGTCAACCCTTTGTTTTGGGTTAGGTTCACCCTCCAAGGTCAATTTGGGCTGAAGGGAAAGTCACTTGGATCAGCTTGATTAGTGGGGTCAAGTCACAATCCAAGTACAATTAAGTCTAAGCATGGTTTAGTGGAGTCATGGAAGTGGTTAATCACTCTTAAGAGAATATGGAAAGGTCCTCCTCCTCTTGCCATCTTGGGTATGGTGAGGAGGAAAGTAGATTCCATGGCTCTCATGGCTCCCATGTGGCTCATGCATGTCTTCATGGCTCACCTTTGGCTTGGGAAAAGTGAAGTCAATTTCATGGAAATGGATTTAAGGAAAATTTTGGTATTTAGGGGTGATTTGGCATGAGGCTTGATTTGGAATTATTTGATGATGAATTTAGGACTTAGGTAATGGCTTTAATTAAGTGGATGGTAAATGGAGATGTCATGTGGGCTTTAGGGTGGATTTTGGGCTTTTTGAAATGGTTTTAGATGGGCTTTTAAGATGGTTTAGGAAAGTGGGCTTTTGAATTTTAAAATGGATTTTGGAATGAAATTTTGTAAAGAGATTAGGCCAAATAATTGTTGGGTTTAACTCATGGATGTATCATGAGTGACTTGAAGCAAATTGGGGGTGATTTGGGTTTAAATTGGGTTGAATTTGGGCTCTTTTGTTGAATGGGCCAATATAGGTCTAAGTGGGCCAAGTTGGGCCAATGTTGGGCTAGGGTTGAAATTGATGCAAAATTAATGTTGAGAAATGTTTATGAGAGTGTTTCAAAGAGGTTTTGACTTTGGTTGGGCTTTGATTTTGGGGTTTGGGCTCATTTGGGTTAGGTTTGAGTTTAGGTCGAAAATTGGGCCTTAATGCTTTGGGTTGAATTTGAGTGGGGTTTAGGTCCAAATTTTTGGGCAAATCATGTTAGGGTTTTGCTTGTGGAGATGCTAAGGAAGATTTAGAAAAGATTTGGGGTTAATTGGAGTTGAATTGGGTGAGTTTGGGTTAAGTTTGGGTCATGGGTCCAAATTGGGCTTTAATGCCAAAAGTGAAATTGGATTCAAATGTCAATCAAATTGGACTTGGATTTGGTCTAGATTGGTGTTGGGAATGTTGAATTGAAGTTTAGAATTGAATTGGACCAGAATTTGGGTCAATTGGATAGGTTTGGTTTGACATTGGGTTCACTTTGGGTTAAAATGGGTCAAATTGGGGGTTTTGACAAAAGTGGGGTAAATTGACAAAATTGGCCCATGGTGTAGTTGAAAAAAATCAAATTGGGAATAATTGGGATTTTCTGGAATTTTCTGGGAATTTCCTGAATTTTTGGATTTTTGGGTCAAGGGGGGTATTTTGGGTATTTTGAGGGTATTGGGAGTTTTTCTTGGAATTTTTGATATTTTTGGGTATGGATGATCAATTTGAGTGATGTGGAAATGTTTGGGATTGATTTTGGGGAATTTTGGGTTATTTGGAAATTTTTGAGAAATTTGGGTAATTTTAAGGGTTTTGGGTAAGCTTAGCGGGTGTAGGGTCCCGGGGTCAAAAATTGAAAATTTGGAAAATTGAAAATTTGGAAAATTGAAAATTTGGAAAATTGAAAATTTGGAAAATTGAAGATTGGGTAAATTTGAGTGGAATGAAATCATTTTGGTTGTGCCATGAAGCCACATCAAGCCCACATGAGCCATGAAGGGACTCATTTGAGGCATCCACTATGTTGTTCCTAACCCTCTTAGCCAAGGGCTTAGGGGTTAAGGACCATCCATGTGAATCACCTACATGAGTCAGGAGGTCGAGTTAGGTATAGGTGTGTGAAAATGTAGTGTATAGGTGTAGTGTGTGTGTAAGTCGGCCCCTTCACCGGACCGGGCCACCCGCGGGCGGTCCTAAGGCCAAAGAGTCCTATAGGAACTCATCCTTTAAACTTTCACATTTGATTTCAACCCTCTAGGTGATTAGGGGTCTACGGTCAAGTTTGTGGAGTTTGCGGGGAGTTAAGAAGTGGTTTGAATTTCTAAAAGGTGGGTCCCAATTCTAGTCCTCTAAGATAGTCGAAAGGAAAAGCCTAAGGCTAGATCCAAAGTACTAAAGTGAAGAAGAGAAGACCTCATCAAAAATGAGGTCAACAGATGGATCCTCAATAGGTGTGGTGAGTCGACGAAGCACACCGCGCGTATTGGTGTTGACCGAAGCGATCGGCAAAACCAACATAGATGTCCAGTGGCAAACTTAGGACGAAGTAGAAGAGTTTCCGTCGGGGAGTGTCAAGCATATCTCCGAAACCGGAGATTCCCGAACTCTCGGCGGGGAAAGGAAAAGGAGGTGAATCCCAAATCACATGATGCGGGGAATTTCAATTTAGATTTTATTTTGTTTCAGTTTAAGTTTCGATGTGCGAGTTTAGATTTTGATTTTTAATTTAGATTGAAGTTTGTCAAAATTAATTTGAAGGGATTTGATTTGAAATGAAAATTGGAATTTTGAGGTTTTAGATGTAACATCTTCAACCCCAAAAGAAGATCGAATCGATTGGATTGGATCATTACAATGAGGAAAGATCTCAGAGTAATGCGGTATTGGATGTAAAATCCTTAACCCTAAGAGTTTGATTTTGATGTATTTCATTGCTGTAGGGAAAGAATCCTAAAGCAGTGCAGTCTCGGATGTAAAATCCTTAACCCCAGGAATTTGATTTGATGTATTTCATTGCGATAAGGAAAGAATCCTAAAGCAATGTAGTCTAGGATGTAAAATCCTCGACCCAAAAGTTTGAATTTGATGTACTTCATTGCGATAGGGAAAGGATCCTAAAGCAATGCAGTCTTGGATGTAAAATCCTCGACCCAAAAGTTTGAATTTGATGTACTTCATTGTGATAGGGAAAGGATCCTAAAGCAATGCAGTCTTGGATGTAAAATCCTCGACCCAAAAGTTTGAATTTGATGTATTTCATTGCGATAGGAAAGAATCCTAAAGCAATGCGGTCTTGGATGTAAAATCCTCGACCCAAAAGTTTGAATTTGATGTATTTCATTGCGATAGGGAAAGAATCCTAAAGCAATGCTGTCTTGGATGTAAAATCCTCGACCCAAAAGTTTGAATTTGATGTACTTCATTGCGATAGGGGAAAGAATCCTAAAGCAATGCAGTCTTGGATGTAAAATCCTCGACCCAAAAGTTTGAATTTGATGTATTTGATTTGAGATCTGGAAGATCGAATTTGGAATTTGGAAGGATGAGTTTGAACTCGATTGAAATTGGATTTAAGATTTGATTTGAAATTTGGAAGATCAAATTTGAAATTTGATCGAGATTGGATTTGAAATTTGATTGAGAATTTGATTTGAGATTTGATTTAACACTTATGTTGATTTTGTTTATCTTTTAATGATTCAAATTTTACTTTATCGTTTATTTAATGTTCATGTGAATTTGGTGTTCGTCATTTTTAAGATTTTTTTTTAGGAAAGTTTTCTTTTATTCTTTTTTTTTTTCTGTTCTTTGTTCGAAGTTCATTTAACTTTAATGGCGTTTCCCAGTCAATTTGCACAAAAGAGGTGAAGGCCAAAAATGTGACATGGTCACTTTCATTCCAATCATGTTGAAGATACATCATACAACTCGATCTGGAATACATCTCATACAATCCATGTAGACTCAAAACGGACTATGTATGATCTTTGTTGATCCATCCAAAGAAGCATCCGTCAAAAATCCATGTCCGAATAGTGGGGTACATGGTCAATAACATCACCTTCCAAGCCATCCTTGGCAAGGATGCCGTATGGATGTACACTCGGAGGTGTGATATTTTCCATGTAACTCACGACTCGTAAGGTCGGAGGCTCTCTAGCTCCGGGTCCAGCTGGAAATGGTAAGGTGTCTTCCCGTCGTCCATCCTTCCGAAAATAACCGAGATCGCGCTTCATCGGTACTCCCGGTATGCAATGCTTAGCGATATCTCGCTCCGTTGCCCTTCGGTATCATGACGGAACCTACCGATAATGGTATCTTCACCGGCCCGCGGAACTCACCCGGGCCTCGCTATCCGGAGGTCGGATCCGAACATGATGTTACACTCGTTCGGAAAGAGAGCGTGCGAAAGGTTCGACAAAGTCGTGGTGATCTATGTGTGGGGGTATGCGATCACCTCGCTTGTAGATGTTAATAATGCAGCTATTGGGTATGCAATCGCCGCCGATACCCTCCATGTTATCAATCTCTTTACCATTCTCTTGATGACTAATGACATCGGATCCACTTGCCCATGACGGAGTATCCCGGTGGGTTTCCCTTCCTGTCCTCCGCAAAGTTGTAACGACATCCACATTGTATTGTGATTCTTCCCTTCCACGGCATCCATCTCCGGGGTTCCGAGTATGTGTTTTCCCTCGGGCGGCTCGCTCGGCCCATTCTTTTCAAATCCCGGATGTAATCCACGATTTGCTCGTTGTTCATACTCTTAGAATACGTCCGTATGTAGCTCGAGGCCCTCTAGTATATTGATTCTTCTCGCCTTTAATTCTCTCGAAGTATTCAAAGGTTTTCTTTTCAACATTCCGCATTCTCTCCAGCTCGTATTCCGGAATGATCTGCGGATGGCGAGGCACAGTGACATATTGTGGGATATACGGTTCAATCCCTTCACGTTCTCCCGCATACCTCGGCTCCTCGGGGATGATGCTCGTCGGGACATCCCCGGGGTTGCTTCGCAACAAGGTCATGCATCACTCGGTGGTTCTATCCGGTGGCGTGGTAGCCTTCTTTCTTCCGATCTTCCGGAGAATTCCCCGGTCCATTCTGTTATCCTAGGAGCCGGCCTCCTTTCTTCGGGTTCCGGTGAACCGGTGTCCTTGAAGTGTATGTACTGGCATTAGCAATCGTCTCGTCGCGACTGGTCCGCGGCTAGTTTTGTTAACATCTTACGGATACGGCGATTCTTATTTCTTCGTTGCGTTGCTCGTGAGAGTAGCCCTTCGAACTTCTTGAATCTCTCGTGGCGCGGCGCTGACAAGCCTGCCCTCTGCTGTAGCCACTACAGACTTCATTTTCTTATCTTCTTCAGTGTTTGCCTTTCTTTTCTTGCTGCTGGATTGGTGGCTTGGGCCACCCACTTTCATCACTGTCTGCCCGGGCAGTTCTTCTCGGTCAACTGGGACCCAGTCACTTTCCTCGTCATCGTAGGCTCCGTCGGTGCGAAATCCGAGTCAATCTCGATTATCGCTCCATCTTTCACCCTCTTTTCATCGAGTGCAAGGCTTACGCCATTCTTAAAGTTCAGGACCAACCGCCCGTTCGACATTTCCCTGCGAAAAGACAAGGAAAAGGATCAGGGGCTGTACTAAGAACAAGAACATTAAGAAAATGTTTATTAAAGACATATTTTTTTCTTCTTTTTTTATTTTATTTTTTTAAATTTAACAGGAATGAAGTAGGATAAGATCAGGGAATAGATTTTGATTTGGAAAAGAAAACAAGAAAAACTTTATTATCATGATTTTATTTATTTTAGCACATTTTATTATTTTTGGGTTCGGACCCAATCATAAGTAATTACTTCGCCGTGCTTCTAAGGATGAAGAATTCATTCCCTCGAAACATCGAGTAGCGTAATACTTTTTCAAGTATCGTCCGTTGATCGGAAGCATATGTCGTTCTCCCCGGCAATTCACTAGGCGATAGGAACCACCCGAGTATACCGCTTCGACCACAAACGGTCCTTCCCGAGTGGGTTCAAATTTTCCTCCTATCTTGCGGTGTGAAAGAATAGGTCTCTTGAGAACGAGAACTAAGTCACCAACTTAGAAGGTTCTTGGGCGGACCAGTTTGTCATGGGCTTGAACCATCTTAGCTTGGTATAATTCTAAATTCTGTTGCGCTGCAAGCCTTTTCCTTCCGAGGCTTTCTAATTCTTCGAGTCGTAATTTGGCGTTCTCTTCTCGTCGTGATCTTATTTGCAAGTCGCAATTCGAGTGAAGGAAGGCTGAACCTCTAAAGGTAACACTCGCCTCGGACCCATACACCGCAGCGTAAGGTGTAGCTTGAGTAGGAGTTCTGAAGGTTGTCCGGTAGGCCCATAAGGCTTCTAACAACTTCTCGTGCCAATTTCTCTTATTATCGTCCAAGGTTTTCTTTAAGATTTGAACGAGAGTTTTATTAAAAGCCTCAGCGAGGCCGTTTTCCCTTGGGTAGTAAATTGTTGAGTATCGCCAGTCGTTTCCGTGTCTCCTGACAAAATTGTTGATTTGTGTGCTTCTGAATGCTGACCCATTATCCGAAATGATCCTCGCGCGGCACTCCGAAACGGTAGACAACTTGGTTCTTGAAAAGCCGTAGCACGTGGTGTGCTTTCACTTCTCTAAGTGGAACCGCCTCCGCCCACTTGGAAAAGTAATCCGTAGCCGCAAGAATGAAGCGATGTCCTTTTGAAGATGGTGGTTCTATTGGACCCACTATATCTGTGCCCTAACATTCAAATGGCCATGATGCAATAGTCGGATGTAGCACATTTGGAGGTTGGTGTAGAACCACTCCGTGCACTTGGCATTGGTGACAGCTCTTGGTGATTTTCATGCAGTCGGTCATCATCGAGGGCCAGTAGTACCCTAGTCTTTTAATTTTCATTTTCATCTTCGGAACCGACCGGTGAGCGCCACGAGTCCCGAATGCACCTCCTTAACAATTTCACGGGCCTCGGACTCGCTTAGGCACCTTAGCCACATTTGATCAAAAGACCTTCCGTACAATGTGTTGTTTATTAATGCGTAAGACGAGTTCTTTTCTTGATCCGATGGGCTAGCGACCTATCTTCCGGTAGCTTTCCTGTTTGCGGTGTAGTCTATTAATGGTCGTCACCAATCTTCCGTGTTTTCCGTCACTCGCCGCAATCGATTCTTTTTCTTTTTCGATTTGTGTATTGTGTCTATGTCGAGTCGTGATAGGACCCGACGTCCGTGAACCGACACTTCTACCGATTCATCTTGTAAACGGGCAAATTCTTTTGCGAGACGGGCTAAAGCATCTACTAAAGCATTTTCTTTTCCGGGAATTTTGTAGATCGTCACATTTGGAATCTGTTCCAACAATATTGTATAGCATACTTGGAAATATTGTTCGAGTCTTGGCTTTAAAATTCAGTACCGTCCGGTGATCTGTTGAATGATTAACTGTGAATCCCCGTAGATGTTGATGTCTGTTATGCCCATTTGAATGGTTAATTCCTGTCCCATTATGAGGGCTTCGTATTCTGCTTCATTGTTTGTACACGGTTCTGTCAAGTGGTAGGAGTATCTTAACATCCCCCGCTCCGGTGTTATGAAGATTAGCCCGATTCCTGCCTTACCGGGCACTATCACTTGCTATTCTTCATCTTTGTGCGCTGAAGATGCTCCGTCGAAATATAATTCCCAATGTCGATCATCAAGGTCTTCTAGATTCATTATTTGTTCATCTGGCAGATTGTCATTGAGAGGAGATTCGGCCGGCGAAGGGTGTCTTCGCGAGGAAGTCCGCTAAGACTTGTCCCTTTACGGCACGAAGAGGCACGAAAGTTATATCGAATTGCAATAATATCATTGACCATCCGGTAAGTCCGTCGGAAAGTGTTGGACGAGTCATCAAGTATTGCAATGGATTAAATTTCGAGATCGGCTTGACCTTATGAGAAAGCATGTAGTGCCCGAGCTTTTGAGCGGCGAAGATCGGGGCCAAACAATGCTTTTCAATTGCGGGATACCTTACTTCCGTCGGAAGTAAACGACGACTTAAGTAGTAAAGAGCATTTTCTTTACCCTCATCATCGACTCAGGCTAACGAGGCTCCGAGAGAGTCGTCTAAAGCCGCGGTGTAAAGTATCGACGGTCTACACCGAGACCGGGGCTCGCTAAGACAGGAGGTGTCATTAAATATTGTTTAATGTCCTTGAAGGCCTTCCGGCATTTCTCTTCCCAAATAAATTTGGCGTCCTTTTTAACTAGTGCCGAGAAAGGTCGACACCTACCCGACAAATTTGAGATAAAGCGTCGAAGATATGCCGACTTCCCTTGAAAAGATCGTAGTTGTTTTAAGGTTTTGGGAGGCGGCATTTCTAAGATAGCTTTAATCTTTTCCGGGTCGATTTCAATTCCACGATGTCGGACAACGAATCCTAAGAATTTCCCGGAGGTGACGCCGAAGGCGCATTTTAAGGGATTCATCTTAAGGTTAAATTGTCTTAATCGTTCGAAGACAATTCTCAAATCATACAGGTGGTTTTCCTTTACTTTGCTTTTGATGACCACATCGTCCACGTAGCATTCGACTTGATTGTGGATGAGATCATCAAAAATTCTTGTCATTGCTCTCCGGTAGGTTGCTCTCGCGTTCTTCGGTCCGAATGGCATCACTCGTGTAGCAAAATACTCCGATCGGCGTTCGAATGCTCGTAAGCTTTTCATCTTTCGGAGCCATTTTTATCCGGTTTTATCCTAAAGATCCATCCATGAATGAGAATATCTCATGTGTCGAAGCAATGTCGATCATCGGTTCCGGGATCGGTAGAGGGAATTCATCCTTTGGACATGCCTTGTTTAAATCTCCGAAGTCCACACGATTCGATCCGACCATTCTTCTTTCGATCGGCACCACATTAGCTAACCAAGTCGGGTATTATTCTTCACGGACAAATCTGGCGTCTATTAGCTTTTTAACTTCGGCTACGACTTGTTGTTCGATTTCTAGACGCATTCTTCGGGACCTTGTCCGGCCGGGACGAAGTAGGATCCACTCCTAGCTTATGGACCGCAACCTGCGGAGCTAATCCCGGCATCTCGTCATAGTTCCAAGAAAAACAGTCTTTAAATTCCATTAATAATTTGATTATTTCTTCGGAGTCTTCTTTATTGAGTAAGGAGCTAACAAAGGTAGGTCTAGGCTCTTCGCTAAATCTTCGAGTTCGTCTGTAGTTTCCATGCAGTTTTCATTGGACTCGCAAGTGACAACCAAGCAAAATTCAGTATCGTCAACTGACCCTACTGTGCCGAAGCCGAGACCATGCTTTGAATTGGGTGGACGACCGAAATTATTCCATAATTTTTCAAAATGTTGTGATTGGCCTTTTGTCCATTGTCGAGGTAAGAAACCACGTTGAATTAAATTTTGAACACGGGAGAGTACCACTCAAAAGGTAATTCCATTAATTCGATGAAGTGACATCTTCGAATTGTACATTATTTTCAGTTTTGGAGGAAGAAGCACCACGGTAGAACTTGATTGGCCTTGCATCATGGTTACGTACCTCTTTGACCACCATACCCTCGATCTTGTTAGAATGGATCGGGGTTAGGGTCATAGTATGTACGTAGTGGTTAATCTTTTCGTACATTGATTTGTATTCTTCGTTCTTCTCATCTTCGAGAGAGATCTTGAGATGCGGCTTCTTCTGACTTATTGTCGTCGCTTCTTGTTTGATTTCTTTTTCTTCTTCGAACTATCTTCCCAATCAACATTGATGATCGGTTTCCTCCGTCCAATCTGTCCTAGCGTCTCTACCACGGCCTCGTCCCCGGCCTTGACCTCGGATGCGAGTTGTGGAGAAACCTTCACCATCTCGCCGGAAGGGAGTGGTGAGTGATCGTTGGACTAGAACTTCAGGTTCTTCGTTGTCCCGAACTTTCTTCGCTTCATTCGTTATGGTATGTCTGGAGAAAATTGTTTTCTTTGGAGGTGCATAATAAGCTGCGTCTTCATGGATTCCAATCTCATGTACGGAGAATGGTTGTAAGTCACCTTTGATGCATTGTTCCCCTCCATCGTAGTATTTGATGCACTGATGTAGAGATGATGGTACCATCCTGTTTTCATGTATCCATGGTCGGCCCGATAGAGCGTTGAACGACGTTTCGAATCAATTATGTGAAATTTTGCGGTTGTCTTTGCTAAGTCACCGGTCTTCATTAGTAGCGTTATTGATCCGAGGGCTCTTTCTCCTTTCTGGTTGAATCCTCTTAATAACATTTTGTCGGCCTCGAGCTCACGAGCATCAATTTCCAAGTATGCTAGTGTTTGAAGACTCATTATATTGATTGATGCTCCCGGATCCACCAATACTGCGGAGAGTGTAAACTTCCCGATTATAACCGAAATGTACAATGGTCGGCTTCGATCTGTCGTCCCAAGTAGTAGGTCATTGTCCGTGAAGGTAACACTTCGTTGTTCCTTTAACGAGCAAACCTCATCTAAGGAATCTCCGGCCATTTGAGCTAAGCGAATTTTCGGGTCAAGTAAGGCCTCGATCGAGCTTCTCTCATCTCCTTTGATAAGATGAGAGCATCGTAAATGCTCAGTTTGGCCGGTAGTTTCCTAAGATGGGCTAGCACGTTGTAGTCCACTTTGTTTCCATGTGTATCGGCTTCTTCTCGAATGGGTATTTCTTCTGCTGGGTTGGTTCTTCTTGAACAACCACCTGCTTTCCTTTATCTTTTGGACCCATTCTCGGAGGTAGAACTCTTCCACTTCTTAAGTTGACTTCTGTAATTTCTTCTGAATCTAGTGTTGAGCTTGTCGGTGTCTCCTCCTGAATCGGAATGACATGCTCATCCGGATTATCCTCAGAATCTGAAGGCTCTAACTCTATCGTGACTGGAGCTCCTCGAAAGTCGCAGATAGATTCGTTGCTTGTTGAACTCTCGTAGCCTCCTTTATGGATGCCTTCTTCGTTATTTTGCTCGTTGAGATCGTGTATGATTTGAGAATTGTCGTTGATGTCGAAATCGATATCCGGATTGTTGCTAGTTACGTAATCGTTAGAAACAGTCAAAACGTAGCCAACGCCATCACCCTTATCATTATATGATCCCACCGAAGTGAGCGAGATAATCATACAAAATCGAGAGGTTCGAGGGATTTCTCCCCGAATCGGAAACAACTATCCTAGGATAAGCAGCCCCTGAGTCTAGCCTTAGGAGTCTCGGTCCTCTCTTCTTCGTCGATTTTCTTCTTCTCTTCAATCGCCTCCTGTTGAGGTGGTTCTTCTATCGCAAGTGATAGTACCGGCTTAACAAGTCTCGAACTCTGAATTGAAGCTTGCACCGAGGCGGTTTGGATGCTGTCTAAAATCTTTTTCGAAGACTTCGTCCAGGCGGTAGTCCATCCATCGTCGGATCGTATAGGGATCTATCGGAATGATGGAATCGATTGAGATAACATTGACGGAACCTCCTTTCTGGGGTTCCTTCATGTACTCCTTCGGGATCGTTATATTCCCTTTCCGAAGGTTGTCATTGAGCCAACTTTTGAAGGTAATGCAATCTTCTATCTTGTGCCCAAGCATCCGGTGGTAGGGGCAAAAGTTGGGATCACCTTTCTTGTTGACTTCTTCCGGTCTTTTAGGCTCGGCATGCTGGAAATCCGGAGTCTTCATCGGACTACGGAACATTTTCGGCACTACTTCATTCTTGAACGGATATTCCTCGCTCGAAGCTCCCTTAATGTACGTTGCCGACGAGGCGGTTGTTCATACTCGTGGAGATGATCGATAGCTGGGCCGGGTTCGTCGGTAATTCTGTTGTGGCCGCTCGCGGCCGTTCCGGTGGTATTTGCATCGGTTGCTTGCCTTTGTCAACCGCCGCAATGATCCCAGATTTCTTTTCAAAAGTCTTCAGAGGCTTTTGCTTGTCCGTCTTGTCGGTGAAACTTAATTGCTTCGCCTCTTCTTGCAAGCTCCCGGCCTTGCTTAACAACTTCTCGAAAGTCTTAATAGTGAATCCTTTGAGGAGAAGTGCTATCGGGTCGTGAATGCTTTTAAGCAAGATGCCGATTGCATGTTGTTCTTGTAGTTGTGGTTCACACTTCATGCTTAAGTTCCTCCATCGAAGTATGTAATCCACCAAAGTTTCGTTCGGCCTTTATTTCTCTACCACTAAATCACCTATAGTGATGTGGTGCCGAGCTCCGCCGAATCGCTTGATGAAGAGGTTCTCTAGCTCCGAGAACGTCTTCACCGAACCATTTGGTAATTCCGCATACCGGCCGAAGGCGATTCCCGACAGTCGCCGACGAACCGTCCGAAGAGTAATGCATCGCTCCCGCCGGCATTACAACAACCGGCACGAAAGTGTGCAACATGCTCGTCGGGGGTTTCCGGTTCCGTCGAAGGTCTCGAACGAGAGGTGGTAAGAAGCCTTTCGGGTATTGGACGGCGTCGAATTCTTCCGGTAAGGTCTACCCGTCCGAATGGATGTCCCGCTCTTCGATTGTGCTAAGGCTTCTCGCACTCGCTCGTTCCACCAAGTTCTTGATATCCTTTTCAGGGATCATACTTTGTGTTGTATCTTTTTTTAGCTGATCATCCCCGTTGACGGATGTAATCTCCTTTCCTCCATCTACAATGTGAATGACCTCTGGGGGTGTCTCTATTTGTGGTCGCATTTGACTCTGAAGAGTGGCTAGAGCTACAGCCATCTCTTCCATCCTTTTCGCCATTTGGGCGATCGTGTCGTCTTTCTCTTGAAGCTACCTTCTCATCAGTTCTGGCTCCTCTCTTTCTGCGGTCGCGGGAGCACCTTGCAAAGCCGATGAAGCTCGTGTTTCGACCATGTTGATTTCCGCATATTCGTCGTCCATGAATTCCGATGAATCAATCTCGTCTCCGAACTTTTCTTCTCTTTCTTTTGCCAATCGTCGGATATCGGTTCTCAACTTTTCCATGGCATCTTCTAGCGGGGCTTTCGTGTGTCTTCGCGGTTGTCATGCGATAGCTGCCGGGTCCCCTTTATCGCGAGTAGCACTTTCTTCGCATTCAAGTCTCCGGCGAGACTTTCTTTCTTGGGTCGTTGTTTCAATCTCAATCGCCCGGTAGTGGGACGCCATACCATCCTTCTAGCAGCGGAAGGTCTAGGACCGGATGGTCCGTCGACCCAAATGTCGGAAGGTGGTATCCTCCCTAATCCGTAATCCCGAGATGACAACGGGCGGACTAGCCTTCATTCTTTTACTTGACCTTTCCGTCATGACGGCGGAGTTCTACTCGGGGCCCAAGACGGGATTTGACCGGCACCCGCCCTATCCTTCCTAGAATCTCCGATACGGGCGGCTTTTCCTTCTTTGCTAACTTTTCTACCAAAGTTTGCGGTCGAGCAAACGACGTAGTTCTAGTCCTTTTCTTGCGGCTATCGTTGTAATATGCGGGTCGAGGTAATGCGGTAGCAATCTTGCAAACATTTTCCTCGTCCTCCGCGGCGGAGAGGGGATGGAACCTACTTCCTCCCAAAAGTGGTATGTATTCGAGCGACGGTGTATATTCCGCGACGGTGTATATTACAGCGGCTACGGAATTTCCTCCAGGAAAGCAATTTCGGCGGCTACGGCTTCTCTAGCGATCCTTCGCCTTCGTTTCTTCTTTGGGTCCTTGTCGGTGATGGAATCTTTGAACTGGACCCGATTTCAAAACAGAAGGTCTTACAGGAAGATCTGTACCCTCCACTGTAACAGGTTCACCATAATTCTGGATTTCTTTCCCCTTTAGTTTGGCAAAAGTCGGGGTAGGTGCAGAAACAACTAGACCAGTGGGGGTAGTAAGAACAGTCCTCCTACGGACAGCAGTATTCCTCTCAGTTGGGATCCTTTGCGGGGAGGAAACTCTTGGGTCGACCTGAGGTTGAATTCGACGGCGGCTTCTCGGCTTCGGATACCTTGTTCGTCGATGCAAAGAGGGAGACGTCGGTGATCTTGACATTCGTGTTTTCAAATCTTTGTCCAAATCGGATGATCCCATTGTCGGGCAGCTCATCCTTATAGACGGCGAAGTCCGAGTCCGTTGGTGAAGGAGAAAATCGGCTTTGGGGCTTCCATTTACGGGGTAGATTCCGGTTGTCGGTCCCGAGTTATGCTTCTTTTCTTTAGGACGAAAAGAAAGGAATTGAAAAAGAGTCCGAACTCATTCTTGTTCATGTATTTATAAGAAGGAATCATTTGTTAAAAGAATCATTTATTAGAGGGTTCGTTTATTTAGAACGGAATGTTCAAAGGTGTAGAGAAGGTAAGGAATCCGATTCGAGTTGGAAAGGAAAAGAAGGTCTTATGCAAGACTTCTCGACTCGAAGGATCACTCCTAAACTAACACCTATCGGGGTCCACCCCACCTCAAAAATGAGGTAAAAGGATCTCGGAACCTCTCTGTTTATGGGTGTCTAAACAGTGGCTCCTAAATCCGAGAGAATGTTGGCTATACTTGTCCAAGGTAGGAATGAACATAGTATTCCAACGGAAAGAAGGGTAGTTTGACCCATTAGGGACATGGATATACTACCGATTTTTAAAAGCAGAATTATCTGATTATAATGGAGAAAGGAATTGTTCCCAGCGGAGTCGCCAGAAGTTGTCGGCATATTTTTAGGTTGTGTGTTTTATTTTTAAAAGGGGGTCGCCTAACAGAAGTTATCGGCGAACTTTTAATTTAATTTAAATAAATAATTTTGAAAAGTAGTATTTGATTTTAAAAAGAATTTTAAATTTGAAGGTTTTAAGATATGAGATTAAACCGATCTCACATCCCAAATAGTTTATATAAACGAGCACCGCACCACAAACCGTGTATCTATCCCTAAGGATAGACACACTGCTTGACGGTAGGGCTCGATTAAATAAACTAGAAGATGTGTGACATCCGTTTGGTCTACGAACCAATTTTATAAGCCGACAAATTCCCCTGCTTAATATGAAAGCATTAAACAGGGTTTATATTACCTGGGTTCTTTTAAAATTCCCTATAAGGGCAATGCCCCTATAGTTAATTACATCTTAAGTGATGGGAATCACCTAAGAAAACTCTCGATAATAATCAATAATTCTGCTCTCAAGGATTTCAAAGTTTAAGTTTTCAAGAGATTGAATTTTGGAATTTCAATAGGGAATGGATCAAATTTGGAACAATTTGTTTTGGGAATCCAAAGGAAGAAAAGTAGGAGAAATCACAGATTCGAAGCGAACTTCGGTAATTTCCTGACTATCCTATTGTTTGGCTTGAGTTTAGGAAAGTCCTAATATTTATTTAAATGTTTTGATCTTGCCAATTTTAATTAATTAGGGCTTATATTTGTATGATAAAATCAAACAAATAGCCTCGAAGATGTGAGGGTTTATTGTCGTACTGGACGACTACCTCGGAATCCTAAGACCAGGTTAGGGCTTAATTTGCAATGCAAGTGCCTAACGAAGAGTTGAGGATTTATGTTGCACTAGGCGAGCTACCTCGAAGTCCTATGGCTTTGTTATATAATTCTAGGAAAGTTTTCTTGAAGTAGACTCGGGTTTTCTTGATGACGATGGTCGTGCTGCCCACCATGCTCCGAGCTCCTTGTTGTTGCAGAGGTTCAATTTTAGAAGTCATAAATCGGGGGATGAGAAAAGTGTTTTGGTTTAGAGAAAATCTTAATTTCCGGTGTTTTCAATACTTTAATTAAAACAAATCTTAAAGTTGATTATAACGACACCGGTTAAGATCCCACGGTTCCATCCTTCCGGCATCATTATTTTTATCGGATTCACTTAGTCCAAATGAATTTGCTAAACTCAGCTGAATGAGTTCCACACTTTCATTTAGACACGTGGGAAAATCCCGTTAGCAACACGTAGGTTACATCATCCGAGGTATTCCCGATCATCCAACGGGACGTTTTAATTTAATTGTAATTGTAGTTTTGTGTTCTGTTTGTGATTAAATTTTGAGTTGTTTTATATTTTGAAATGTTGTGGTGGTGAATTTTATCTTGCAATGACATTTAACTTAGTTTTGGTTTCGGTTTTAGGGACTATCCTAAAGGTGTGGGTTTTCATGCAACGAGTTATTTATCATGCGAAGAAAGTAAGTGCGATGCGATTAATGAAATTGCAATAATGTAAATTGCAAGAAAGTAAATTGCAATAAAATAAAAGCGTACCGGAGGGTCTTCCCGTCATCCCAAGCTGCACTTAAAACACAATTAGAATATTTAAGCAAGTTCCTAGGTAAAGCTAAGGGAAGGGTTATGGTTTTCTACCAAATTCCTAATCCTATAGCTAGTCATTTCCTATGACGTCTAGGTTCCTTGTGTTTTGGTTTGAAGACAATTTTCTTCATCAAAGAACGATTGAGTTCAATTGTTCTTATAAACATCCCATCATATTGAGAAAGTGTTTAAGAAGAATCTTAAACATCTTTTCAATATTGCTAGAATTGTTTTAAGTCCGAATGGATTCGATTACACAAATGAATTAATCGTCCAAGAATCTCGAGTTTTGTTATCTTGCTCGGTGAACTAGGACATTTAAATATCACTATAGGTGAAGTAACATTTCATTTAATATTACGTTTAGGAGTTATGATAACTAAAGCTTTTGAGGGTAAATTGGTGTTCAAATGGTTTGTGATCTAGTTTAATTTCCATTAATGGGTTTAAATTTGGGATAGTGTTCAAGTTATTTTAGATTTATTTTGAATTCTTTATGTCTTTGGTGATGTTATATTTAATTGACTTAATTTAATTTAATTTAATTTAATCTTTAATTTAATTTAATTCAATTTAATTCAATTCAGTTTGATTTGATGTTAAATTAAATTAATTTGATTTGATTTCATTTTAATTTAATTTGATTTGATTTAATTTAATTTAATTTAATTTAATTTAATTTAATTTAATTTAATTTAATTTAATTTAATTTGTTCATTTAATTTAATTTTAATTTGTTTATTTAATTTAATTTTATTTAATTTAATTTTATTTAATTTAATTTAATTTTTAATTTAATTCAACATTTAATTTTAATTTAATTTAATTTAATTTAATTTAATTTAATTTACTTAATTTAATTTACTTAATTTAATTTAATTTTTAATTTAATTTTATTTTTAATTTTAATTGAAATTTTAAAAGAGTTTAATAATTTAATTTTAGTTTAATGATTAAGTCTTTTAATGTTTTGAATTTGAGTTATCATTTTAATTAAGAATTGAATATTAATGAGATAATTAATTTAGGGATTTTTAAATTAAATAATAAATCTCTTCCTAATAATATCCCTATTTTAATAATTCTATTTTCATTATTCTTCCAAATTTAATCAATTATTTAATTAAAGTTTAATCATTTTAAATTGCTTAATGGGTTTCTAATCTTTAATTATTTAAATTTCAATCATCCAAATTAGATTAGGATCAAATATTTTACTTATTAATTTTTTTATTAAACCTAAAGTTTTAATTAAGGGTTAAAATTTTAATTATCATTTTTACCCTTTAAGCTTAATAATTTCATAACTCACTAAATTGAACTCAAATGAACTTGAAATTTTTATGTGATTCCACTCATATGTCAATAAAGACATGAGAGGAGAAAATGTGATTTTTCTGTATTTAATTTATTTATATAATTATTTTTGGTAGAAAATAAAGATTTCCAAGGAAAATTTAATAACATGACCAAGGGGAAGTTTCTGTCCTTTAGAAAATTAGGGGACATTCCTAATGACCAGAGGACCACTTGGACCAATTTTGGTGATTTTTTGAATTATATTATTTTTATTATAATTATTTTAAGTTTTGGAGTGTTAATTAATTTTAAAAAAAAATAAATGTTGTGAAATAAATTTTATATTTTTCAAAAATCTCTCTAATATCAAGGAAATCAGAGAATCAAATTTTACAATTTTCTGATTTTTCAATGATTTATTATAATTATTTTAGTGAAAATGCTAGAAAATACATTTTTTTTTTAATTTTAAAATTACCCTAGAGCTTTAAAATTTAATATCTCACTAAATAGACCTAAGAAAAATATGGGGTTTGTTCCTAAGTGATTAAAATTCAAAATGTGACATTTTGGTGAATTTTATTATTTTTGTGATTTTTATTATTTTTTAATTAATAAAAATATTAAAATAATATTAAAAATCAACTTTTTTAGAAAATTGAAATTTTAATTTTCTTAAATTCCCCTGATATCAGAGAGGCTCCAAAACCAATTTGGTGAATTTTTGAAAGGTATTTTGAAAGTTATGAATTTTTAAAGTTTAAAATGACTAAGTAGCTTAATCTACCCATTTAGTAGGGCTAACCAAGTCCAATTGACCTCAAAATTTTATGGTGGGTTCCTCTGATCCTAAAGGTCAGTGGAGAATTGATTTCAAGTCAATTTGATGTATGGTTAGCTCTAATTAATTAGAGATCCATTTTGGGTGTTTAAGCCGATTAGGGTTGTTTTAAATGAACTAACTCAAAACCTATTTTTCCTAGGGTCCTCTGGTCATAAGGAACATCACCAAATTTTCTTAGAATTTATTTCACAACATGCTATTTATTGGAATTAAAATACTCAAAACAGTAACATGAATTTGAAAAATCAATAACTCTTCATAGGGATGGCCTCTGACTTTGGAAAATTCAGGGAATGTTCCCAAATTCAGAGGCTTCAAAAGCCCTATGGTCTCATGCCATGGTGAATTGTACACATGCATGAAGAATTTAAAATATGCAGAGAGTAAATAAATTATTAAAAATAAAATACTTGATGAAATTAAATAATTTCTTTTCCACATTATTCTCCTCCGTTCATCTGAGCAAGAGGGTATTTTTATTTTATTTTTCTGATTTTTCTACACAAAGTTATGAATTTTTGATGTTTAGGGAATTAAATAAATCAGAAAAAATCCCTAATTTTCTATTTATCCACGCGGCGCCGCGTCAACCTCGGCAGCTCCGAACGCACACGCGTCGTGTTCCCATTCGACGCCGCCAGGCCGAGTCGGCGGCCGGGCCCCGCGGTTCTCGTACCGTCTCTCGATCCGACGCGATCCTGGCCGTCCGTCCGCGCGTGTATTGAATGGACGGCATCCGTTCATCGTACCCAGTGTCCTCACCCGAGAGCCGTCCACACTAAATCCCTAATATCTCACTCGATACTCGATGGATTTTCATGTTCTTATGCTCTATGGATTCGTCTTGAAGAGACGAACACATCCATACGGTGATCATGCATTGAAATTAAAGCATTTGAAATGGAGAATCTCCAGAAGCTCGGGATGAAGAATTAGCCCATACCTTTGCTCAGAGAAGTGTGGCTTCGATCTGAGGGTTTTTACACCTTCGATTGGATCCCAGCAAGCTCCAGATGAAGTCTCCTGGTCTGGTGAATTGTCTAGGTGGGATTTCGACCAAGCCTGATCACAAAGCTTAGAGGTCGGAGCAAGCTGGGTGGCACTGGAGATGGGGCTTTCTTTGGTGGACACCTTCCCTTGGTACGGTGAAGGTGTAGAACCAATCAATTTGGGGATTGGCTCACTTGTGGAGAAGTGTCCTGGTTTTGGGCCTAGATTTCGACTCTAAAATTGAGCTCACGAGAGAAGAAATGGCGGGGGGATCTCGGTGGGGATTAAGTGCTGCGGGTATGGGGAGGAGTACGGAACAATTTTGGCGAGTTTCCTTAAGGTTTGTTTTCGGCACCTCTCATGGCCGAGAGGGGTGGTGTTTAAATAGGAGAGGGTGGAGGGCCTCCCGGGGAGAGTTAGGGCTTGGGATCGAGCTGCTCTTGGCAAGAGAAGAACGACTCCGATGGCCAGCGAGGATGGGGCGGCTCGGCGGGTGAGAATTCCAAGTTGGGCTCACATGTGAGCTCTCGGCCATGGTGTTTTCCGGTGACCCAGGAGGCTGGCCGGAAGGCGTGGGTCACCCTCAGGTCCAGGTGGGTCAGGACTAGAGGTTTGTGCAGTCAATTGGCCATGGACATGTGTAAAGTGTTTGAATCAAAATGGAATGGGAAAGGGCTAGTTTTGGGTCTAAATGGGTCATCCCTTGGTTTTGGGTTAGGTTCACCCTCCAAGGTCAATTTGGGCTGAAGGGAAAGTCACTTGGATCAGCTTGATTAGTGGGGTCAAGTCACAATCCAAGTACAATTAAGTCTAAGCATGGTTTAGTGGAGTCATGGAAGTGGTTAATCACTCTTAAGAGAATATGGAAAGGGCCTCCTCCTCTTGCCTTCTTTGGTATGGTGAGGAGGAAAGTAGATTCCATGGCTCTCATGGCTCCCATGTTTCTCATGCATGGCTTCATGGCTCACCTTTGGCTTGGGAAAAGTGAAGTCAATTTCATGGAAATGGATTTAAGGAAAATTTTGGTATTTAGGGGTGATTTGGCATGAGGCTTGATTTGGAATTATTTGATGATGAATTTAGGACTTTGGTAATGGCTTTAATTAAGTGGATGGCAAATGGAGATGTCATGTGGGCTTTAGGGTGGATTTTGGGCTTTTTGAAATGGTTTTAGATAGGCTTTTAAGATGGTTTAGGAAAGTGGGCTTTTGAATTTTAAAATGGATTTTGGAATGAAATTTTGTAAAGAGATTGGGCCAAATAATTGTTGGGTTTAGCTCATGGATGTATCATGAGTGACTTGAAGCAAATTGGGGGTGATTTGGGTTTGAATTGGGTTGAATTTGAGCTCTTTTGGTGAATGGGCCAATATAGGTCTAAGTGGGCCAAGTTGGGCCAATGTTGGGCTAGGGTTGAAATTGATGCAAAATTAATGTTGAGAAATGTTTATGGGAGTGTTTCAAAGAGGTTTTGACTTTGTTTGGGCTTTGATTTTGGGGTTTGGGCTCATTTGGGTTAGGTTTGAGTTTAGGTCAAAATTGGGCCTTAATGCTTTGGGTTGAATTTGAGTGGGGTTTAGGTCCAAATTTTTGGGCAAATCATGTTAGGGTTTTGCTTGCGGGGATGCTAAGGAAGATTTAGAAAAGATTTGGGGTTAATTCGAGTTGAATTGGGTGAGTTTGGGTTAAGTTTGGGTCATGGGTCCAAATTGGGCTTTAATGCCAAAAGTGAAATTGGATTCAAATGTCAATCAAATTGGACTTGGATTTGGTCTAGATTGGTGTTGGGAATGTTTAATTGAAGTTTAGAATTGAATTGGACCAGAATTTGGGTCAATTGGATAGGTTTGGTTTGACATTGGGTTCACTTTGGGTTAAAATGGGTCAAATTGGGGGTTTTGACAAAAGTGGGGTAAATTGACAAAATTGGCCCATGGTGTAGTTGAACAAAATAAAATTGGGAATATTTGGGATTTTCTGGAATTTTCTGGGAATTTCTGAATTTTTGGATTTTTGGGTCAAGGGGGTATTTTGGGTATTTGGAGGGTATTGGGAGGTTTTCTTGGAATTTTTGATATTTTTGGGTATGGATGATCAATTTGAGTGATGTGGAAATGTTTGGGATTGATTTTGGGGAATTTTGGGTTATTTGGAAATTTTTGAGAAATTTGGGTAATTTTAAGGGTTTTGGGTAGGCTAAGCGGATGTAGGGTCCCGGGGGTCAAAAATTGAAAATTTGGAAAATTGAAAATTTGGAAAATTAAAAATTTGGAAAATTGAAAATTTGGAAAATTGAAAATTTTAAAAATTGAAGATTGGGTAAATTTGAGTGGAATGAAATCATTTTGGTTGAGCCATGAAGCCACATCAAGCCCACATGAGCCGTGAAGGGACTCATTTGAGGCATCCACTATGTTGTTCCTAACCCTCTTAGCCAAGGGCTTAGGGGTTAAGGACCATCCATGTGAATCACCTACATGAGTCAGGAGGCCAAGTTAGGTATAGGTGTGTGAAAGTGTAGTGTATAGGTGTAGTGTGTGTGTAAGTCGGCCCCTTCACCGGACCGAGGCCACCCGGGCGAGTCCTAAGGCCGAAAGAGTCCTATAGGAACTCATCCTTTAAACTTCCACATTTGATTTCGACCCTCTAGGTGATTAGGGGTCTACGGTCAGAGTTTGTGGAGTTTGCGGGGAGTTAAGAAGTAGTTTGAATTTCTAAAAGGTGGGTCCCAATTCTAGTCCTCTAAGATAGTCAAAGGAAAAGCCTAAGGCTAGATCCTAAGTACTAAAGGGAAGAAGAGAAGACCTCATCAAAAATGAGGTCAACACCTCAACAGACTTTAGGTTGAACATTACATTAGGCTTAGTGGACTTGCTCATTTCTTGCTTCATTATTTCAATAGCCACATCTCCGAACATAGCTTCGACATCGTTGAACCCTTGTCCAAACTTAATGACTGCGAGATCAGGCAGCTCATCCTTATTGATGGCATACTCTACTCCGGAGGTGAAAGAGAAGATCAACTTTGGTGAAGACATCATTCCGGGAATTTAAAGAAATTCTGGAAGTCAGTAACGTACATACCTTGTGGTTTCAACGAAAGTACTCAAGCTACAGCACTTGTAACGTAAGCTGGGCAATTCTCTTATTTTGTTTGGTGTTTTCACTTTATTTTATCTTTATTTCCGGCTTTAAATTTGTTAACGGTGTTCGTTTAATTTTAAAATTTGAGTGAAAGGTAAAAAAGTAGAGGTTTGGTTTTATTTGCCGACAGCAATTCAAACCCGAGAGACACAGAGTAAAAGTAAAATTCAAGATCCAGTCCTGGGCTGAATTCACAACGCATCTCGTGCACTAACACACCTATTGGGGGTCTGACCCCACTCAAAAATAAATCCCTAAAGATTCTTGACTCACTCTGTTTGAGGTGGTCAAACAGATGATTCTGAAATGAAGAGAGTTGACCTTGCTAGCCCAAGAAAGAAATGAGCAAAGCATGCCAATGGAAGAATGACAATTTGGACCATGAGGGGCATGGACACATTGTCGATGTATGAAGGTAGAAACATTTGATCATAATGGAGAGTAGAGCTAAATCCCTAGCGGAGTCGCTAGATGTTGTCGGCCGCTGAATGTTTAAGATTGAATTTAATGTATATGTATATTAGTTTTGAAAAAAAAATTCTTTTTATATTTTAAAATATGATAATAAGAATGGACGGATCTCATTCGTTTAGCAGTTTGAATGAACAAGCATCATATCGTGAGTAATGCATCTATCCCGAGGAATATACACACTGCTTGACAATATCGCTCGATCAAATAAACTACAGAATTTATGACACTTGTTCTGGTCTACAAACCTTTATGTGGACCGACAAATTCCTCTATTTAATACAAAAAGAATTAAATAGGGTTTATATTACCTGGGTTCATAAAGCTCCCTATAGAGGCAAGCCCTTATAGTCAATTACCCCTCAAATGACCGAAGTCACCTGAGAGAACTCTTGATTTAGATCAGCGATTCTATCTTCATGAATTTAAGGGTAGGGTTTCAACGAAGTGTGGTAGTAAGAAATCCAATAGGTGAAACGCGCAATGTGGAACAAATATTTTCGGAGTCAGAGAAAAAAAAGGTAGGGGATGTCACAGATCTCGAGGAGAACCTCGATGACATCCCAGACTATTCTAATGTTTGGCTTTAAATTTTGGAAATGAATTCATTTAAGTTTCAATCTTGCCAATTAATTATAGGAATTATATAATCACTCGATTAAGCAAATAACGTGAAAGATAGGAGGATTTACGCCGTATCGGACGAAGACCTCAGAATCCTAAGCGCATTAGGGCTTATATTGCACAACCTAGTTGTGCAAAGGCCTAAAAGAACAGGTGAGGATTTATGTTGCACTAGGCAGACTACCTCAAAGTCATAGGGCTTGTTATTTAAATTAAAGAATGGTTCTGCTGATGTCGACGTAGGTTTTGCTATTGAAGATGGTCGTGCTGCCCTCGAAATCGTGCTCCCTGCTCCATGTCGTCGTAGAGGTTCAGTTTTGGAAAATGATAATCAAGAGATGACAGAATTTTTTTGGTCTAGAGAAGTCTTAAAATAAAAATATTTTAATGTTTTAATTAAAACAAATCTTAAAGTTGATTAAACAGAACCGATTAAGATCTCACGGTTCCGTCATTCCAGCACTGTTATTTTCATCAGATTCACTTAGTCCAAATGAATTTTCTAAACTCAACTGAATGAGTTCCACACTTTCATTTAGACCGTGGAAAATCTCGTTAGCAACATGTGGGTTACATCATCCGAGGTATTCCTGATCATCCAATGAGACATTTTAATTTAGTTGTAGTTCTAGTTTTGTCATTCTATTTGTGATTAAATTTTGAGTTGTTTTATATTTTGAATGTTGTGGTGGTGAATTTTATCTTGTGGTAACTTTTAATTTAGTTTTGGGTTTCATTTTTGTGACTATCCTAAAGGTTTTCAATTTTCATGTAAGGTGACATTCTTATTTAACATGCAAGAAATGTAAAGTAGAGTGAAAGAAAAATAAATTGCAATAAAATAAAAGCGTACCTACTAGGGTCGTCTCGTTATTCCCAGCTGAAACTTTAGTATTGCATTGCATGTATGTGTTTATAATTTTGCAGAAGCTAAGGCATGCCAGAAAACAGGAAGAAGTAGGACTAACGAGCAGTAACTACTCAATCCTATGATGTCAATGTTTAGATCCTGGTTGTCTACCATGTCCTATGATGTCTATGTTAAGATCCTGGTTGTCTACCAAGTCCTATGATGTCTATGAGAATTTCTATGTTGTGTTTCAATGAACTTTGTTAATTTATTTTAGGATGGTTTCGTTAGGAAGACATATTAAGTTTAATAGACCTTTGAGGTATCCAAAAGGTTAGAGAAGGATGCAGGTCCATGATTCCCTCTCACAGCCTGGTGAAATGTCTCGGGCTCATTTAGACTTGTTATGTTGCTTAACAACTCATCCTACCTATACCCTTATGCTTAATGAACACAGGTGTTCAGGGAAGGTTGGGGCAGATGGGTTTAGGTGTGGTTTGGATTTGGATTGGTGGAAATTGGTAGTTTGATTTGGACTTATGGGAGTCTTTGTGAAGAGTTTGTGATTTTATTTGTGGAAGATTTGATCGAGTTTGTGTTTGGATTTGGTTTTTTGGTTTTGGTTTAGGTTTGGTTTATGTTTATGTTTAAATTTGGTTTGTGTTTGGATTTAGTTCGGTTCTGGTTTTGAAGCTAGGGATTTTGAGTTTTGAATGTGAATTGGGAAGGTTATGTGGACATCGGGTAAAATCTGGGCTACTCCATGCTTTTATTAATCATACGGGTATTCTTATTATGTCATTTTTTTTTACACAAAGTTGTGATTTCCTAGGGCTCTTTATAAAGGGAAAAATAAACCATGCCTCAGGAGGCCTATCCAAGGTTTGATTGTTATCGTGTTGGTACTGTATTGTGGTCGGGATTGTTATTGTATGTTGTGATTGTTGTGATTTGTGATGATTGTGTTGTGTTATGATTGTATGAGATCGTATGTGTTATTTATATGTCATTATTGTTTTTTATTATCTTATTATTGTTTCTTTTGTTATGTGTTATCATTTTATATTATTATCGTTAATTATTTTTTATGTGTCGTTAGTTTTATTATGTGTTATTTAAAGTCATTATCTTTTATTTGTAATTAAAATTATTTATTTATCTTTATTATTTTATTTAATTCATTTTGATTTATTTACTTTTATTTGATTGTTATTTATTTCTTTTATTTAATTGATTGATCATCATTTACTTTACTTAATTAGTTGTTTATTTATTTATCGTTATTTCTTTATGATTGCTTAATATTTATTTATTATTATTATTATTATTATTTATTTAATTCAATTTAATTGATTTAATTTAATTTAGTTTAATATTATTAATTTAATTTAATTTAATTTAACTTAATTTATTTTATTTTATTTTAATTTATCATTTATTTATACTATTATTTAATTTAATTTAATTTGTTTGGTTTAATTTAATTTATTATTATTTACAATTATTTAATTTAATTTATTTAATTAATTTATTTTATTTAATTAATTTAATTTAATTTAATATTTATTTATATAATTGTTTTCGGTTTATTTAATTAATTATTATTTAATTTAATTAATTTAATTTAATTATTATTTATTTTTTTTGGTTTTATTTGGTTTTAACTATTTAATTTTAATTTAATTTATTATTCATTTATATTATTTAAATTATTTTGATTATATATATATATATATATATATATATATATATATATATATATATGTGTGTGTGTGTGTGTGTGTGTGTGTGTGTGTGTGTGTGTGTGTGTGTGTGTGTGTTTGTTATTTATTTTACTATTCCTTATATTCTTATCATTTAATATATATAAATTATAAGTTATTTTTATTTTAATTTATTATTATTATTATTTAGATGTATATTTAAGTTTATTATTTATATCATTTATTTATCATTTATATTATTATTTACTTAATTATAAAGTTTTCACTTTTCTCTCTCCTCAATTATTCTTTTATTTATTTTAAGTTTTTACCATTTATTTAAAGCTATTACAATTATTATTTATTTATATATTTACATTTATATTATTTTAAAAAGGAATGAATTTTTTATTTACTTATTTTTTTATTTATTTATATTTACAATTATTATTTTAGTTATTATTATTATCATTTTCTTATATTTTCATTATCTATTTAAGTTTATAGTTATTTATTTTATTCTTATGACATTATTTTTTATTGTTTACATATTTTTATTATTAATTTACATTCATATATTATTATTATTATTCATTTAATTATTTATATTTTAGTAGTATTTATTTAAATTTAATATAGTGTAGTTATTTTATTTAGTAAGATTATTAAATTTAGTATAGTTGAATTTTATTTACATTTAGTATAGTTTATTTTAGTTAAAATTTAGTAAATATATTATTTAATTTATTTAAATTTATAATTATTATATCACTTATGTTTTTTTTTACATTTATTATTCATTATTTATTTTAGATTTTTATTTCATTTTCTTTTATTTTATTTTTATTTTATACTTATGTTCATTTCTCTTTTCTCTTTTCTCTGTTATTTTATTTCCTTCATGATATATTATTTCGTTTAAATTTTAAAATTTATTTTTCAAGATAATAAAAACTAGGTGGTAGATTTGTAAATATTTAAACTAGTTAACCTAATTAATTAGATAATTTGCATGAAAATGAAATCCTAAGGCTAAACATGGAAAGATTTAAAAAAAAGCTAAATAGCTAAATAACTTTGCATAAAAAAGGAATTCCTAAGCTTAAGCATGGAAACATTTAAAAAGCATACATGAAGATTTAAAAAAACTTAATGACTTGTTCGTAAATTTAAAAATCTTTGTAAAGGAAGAAGTATTTTAAAGAAGATTCATGTAGGTGTGAAATACTTAGGCTAAACATGAAGATGGGATCTAAAAATAATTTTTGGAGCAAAAATTTCAATAAAAAAAACTGAATAAATGAGAGGGGAAGAAAATTACCTTAGCTTTGGAGGAGTTGATGGAAGAATTTGACGAAGGGATGCCTTTGTTGAAGCTCACGGCTAGGAGAGGTTGGAGGTGTTGTGGTGAAGTGTGGCTAGCTTGGAAGGAGGAGAAGGGGAAGGGAGGATCACAGCTTGGAGAAGAATTTGGGGAGGTGGAATTAGGAGAAGGATGGTGAAGTGAGTGAGTGAGTGTGTAAGTGTGTAAGTGTGTAAGAGAGTGTAAAATGGGATAATGAGAGGATTTTTATGGGAGGGCTTACGGTTTTGTGGATTGGGGGAGATAAGGAGGAGGTGAGGTGGAGATATGGTGAAGGTAAGGAGGAGGTGAGGGGAGAAGTGAGGGAGAGGTGAGGGAGAGATATATTTTTTTATTTTATTTATTTATTTATTATTTTATTTATTTTTATTATACATATATATTTATTTTAGGGATGCCATGAGGTTAATTTTGGTCTAATTTGGATTGATTTTAATCATTAGTTCAATTAGGTTCATTTGTGTTTGGGTTGGCTTAAATTGGGTTAGAGCTTGAATGTAGCCCAAGTACCTTGATCAATATTGTCCACATGATTGTAATGAAGATCTTTCATGAAGACACAATGTGGTTTTGAGCTCATTTGGAAGTTCAATTTTGGTATGGATAGGAATTTTGATTATTTTGGACCATATAGGATTTGGGTAAAGTTATCTTGAGTTTGAGTGGGAATGAGGTCCAGAGGTCTTCAACAATAATGTAGATATAGTTGTCTCAAAGATTTTTCATGAAGATATGAAATGGTTTTGACAACGTTTGGAGGGTCAATTTGGTGGATTTAGGACATGTGTTCAATTTGGGTCAAAATTAGGGGTTTTGGTCCAAAATGGACTTGGGTAAGACTTGAGCTCAAATTGTGGACAATTGATGATTCAATTCATTTTAAGGAGGTGTTATATAGAGTTTGGGATTGATATTTGGGAGGAATTGATTAACATTGGGTTTATTTAGGGGATTTTGGATTATTTAGGCAAAATTGGGGATTTTGGATTTCATGTGGAATTGGATTCAAATATGGGTCACATTGGGCTTGAATTTGGTTTAGATTGATATTGGGGATGTTAAATTGAAGTTTGGAATTAAAATTTGGCAAGATTTTGGTCAATTGGGTCAAGATTGGGTTTGCTTTGGGCACTTTTGGGTTACATAGGCCAAATTGGGGTTTTTTTAGATTTAAATTGGGTTAAATTGACAAAATTGGCTTATGGTGTAGTTAAAGAAAATGAAATTAAGAATTTTTAGGATTTTCTGGAAGTTTTTGAGAATTGTTTGAAGTTTTTGAATTTTTTGGATTTTCGGGTATTTAGGGTATTTTAGGGGTATTTTAGGTGAGTTTAGGGGTAAAAGAAGATATGCGGTGTGTGTATGTTGGGAGTGTGAAGTGTGTGAGTGGTGAGCTCCAAACCTCACTCAGGGTAAATCCTAAGGTTAGACCATCTATAGGAGACTTCCCCTAGGCTTCCTTATGCTGGCCTTATTCCTACCAAAAGGTGGAGGTTAGGCCTCAAGCATATGAAAACTCCTAGTGAAGCTAAAAAAGGTTTGAATTTCCATGGGGAGGGTTCCATGACTAGTATTCTAAGAAAGTCACCAGGAGAGTCCTACGGCTAGACCCTAGCCTATTCTAAAGTGAGACTAAACCTCAACCAAAAGTGAGGTCAACAACCACATGACCCAATTTAGTGAATTTCACCTAATTTAACGAAAAGCCCTAATTTGACCAATTTAACCCAAAAGTGCCCAAATTAAACCAATGTCTACATAATTTAGCGCAATATTGCCCAATTTCAATTACAAACTTTAATTTAACATCCACAATATCAATCTAAACTAAGTCCAAGCCCAATTTGACCAACATTTAAGTTCAATTTCACTTAAAATCCAAAAGCCCCAATTTTTTCTAAGTGACACAAATCCCCCAAATTTACCTAACTCCAATCAATTTCTCCCTAAATTAAATTCGCAACTCTCCATAATACTCCCCTAAACTGAATTGAACCATTAATTGCCCCCAGTTTGAGCCCAAGTCTTACCCAAATCCACTTAAAGTCCAAAAACCTAAATTTTACCCAAACACGCCATATGCCCAAAATCCCCAAGATTGATTACCCTACTCACAAATTTCCACCCAATTGATGTTGAGAACTCTTTATGACATCCCCCTAGACCATTTGAAGTCTTGAGTTGGCCTTAGACCCAACCCTAGCCTAACTTAAACCCAGGTTAACCTAACTTGCCCTAAATTGACCAAAATCCAAAATCAAGCCAAATTCAACTCCCAAACCAATCCAAAAACACTCCAATCCTTCTCTAAACCATTGAAGACAATCATATACTTAATATTGCTCAATCATTTGGGCTCAACACAAGCTCAAACCTAAGTTAGTCCAATGTGAACCCAATGTGATCCAAATGAACTTATGACCCAAATTTAATCAAATTGAACCAAATGTGACAATACCAAACCCTTCACAACCACTAAACTAATCCTAGGAACCACCCTAGATGCTCTAAGCCTAAGCTAGTGAGCCATGGACCAAGGGATCCTCAAATTCGGGGATCCCCTTCCATTTTTTCTTAAACCATATGGATCCTTTCCAAAATTGCTCACCAAACTTAATTGCTCCCACTTGATCGCCTGGCTCACCTAACCATTGACTCACCTTACCCATGGCCAACTACCCTGTCCTTGCCAGCTGGCCTAGTCACTGGAGGAGCCCAAATCAGGAGCCACATCCAAGCCAAGAAAACCCAAACTCCACCTTATGGCCAATTCAACAAAAATTTTCCATTAGAGCTCATCTGCCCTCCACCTAGGCTGTTGAATCCACCCATCACCAGCCCCTTAGCTCAGCCCAATGGCCATGGCCGTAAATAGAGCTTTTCACAACCAAAACTAGGTGTTAAACTTTTCTCAAGGAAACTCCACCAAATTACTCCCAGAGCTTCCCTGAGATGTCCTAAGAGTGATACCACTATTTTTAGCCACTGATTCCCTCTGTCTGAGAGTAATTTCACAACTGAAATCTCAGTCGGAACCAGGATAAATTTCTCCATAGCTCCACAGTGCGCCAAACTTCAATTAAATATACCCACACCTTCACAGCATTGAAAAAAGAAGGTCCCCCATCAAAGCCCCATCATAGAAGGCCTCCACACCATACTTTGATCAACACCTGAAAACGGCTCTGGTCAAATTTAAGTCCAGACATTTTACCACAGAGCAAGACTCCATCTGGAAGTTTGTTGGGACCAATCGAAGCTGCCACAACCATCTGATTAAGGCCTCCACCCTCAGACAAGGGTATTGAGCTCAGTCTTCTTCCCGAGCTATTCTTCGTCCTCCATAATTTTACATTGTATTTCATACCGTATAAGCCATATGGATAGGTTCGTCTAGGCTAGATGAAGCTTTAGAAACAAACTCCAAGTGAACTTTAAAAATCCATATCTTGGTCTAGAATTTTACTTTCGACCCACCGTAGGTTTACGTGGCGCCACATCACTTAAGTAGGAAAATATGGACTTTTTAAGTTATTTAAATCACCTGAACTTTAAAAATCCATATCTTGGTCTAAAAATCATCAAAATAAAATAAAAATACCCGCTTGCTCAGTGAATAGAGGAGAATAATTTGAAAATTGTTTGAAATGTATTTGGTGCATGTATGATTTTTAATTAATTAAATACGCTTTGTAGTTTTTTAATTCTCCATGCATTTAGACATTTCACCATGCTTGCCATTTTAGCATGTTGTAGCCTCTGTCATGGGGGTTCTTCTCTGATTTTTCCAAAGTCATAAGATACCTCTACGAAGAGTTTTATATTTTCCAAGTTTTAGCATTTGTTTTGATAATTTAATTCTAATAATTAGCATGTTGGTTATAAAAATGCAAAAAAATCTTGGTAGGTTTAATATGATTAGAGGACCCTAGAATAAAATTCTCATGGGTTAAATCATTAAAAAGTGACCTAATCATAAACTTTATTTAGAACTAAATTTAAATTAATTTGAGTTCATTAAATATGGAAAACATCAAGAAAAATTCTCCACTATACTTTAGAGGTCAAAGAACTCCCCATAAAAATTTCATGGCATTTGGAATTTATTTTATCACCTAAATGAATTTTCTAAGTGAAATAATAATTTTGAATATTAAACTAATTTTAATAATTAAGATACAACTCAAAAATTTGTAAAATTGGTTTTGGGAGTTCTTTGTGATCAGTGGATTTTTTTAAAAATAAAATTGGGATTTTTTAAAAAATTTTCATTTTTAGTTATATTTTAAATATTTAATAATTAAATAATATTAAAAATCATAAAAATATTAAAAATTGCCAAATTATCACATTTGGTTTTCTAATCACTTAGGAACCATCCACATAATTTTCCTAAGCTTCAAAATCAAAATATCAGTTTAATTTATTTTAAAAGGCTTAAATTTATTTCTATTTATTTTATCAATTTAATTTAATCACTCAGGAGCCATCCACTTAAAGGCTTAAATTTATTTTAAAAGGTAAAAAATGAATCTTCTTAATTTTTTACTAAAATAATTATAATAATTAAAATAAAAATAAAAAAAATAAAAAAATATATATTTTTTGGGTTCCTTGACTTAGAAGGACTTATGAAAAATATAAAATTAAAATTTCAACTTTAAAAATAATTTATAATTAATTAAAACTCCAGAAATTAAAATAATTATAATAATTAAATAAAAATCCAAAAAATCACAAATTTTGGTCCAAGTGGTCCTCTAGTCTAGCTCTAACTACAATAAAAATTTCAAAGTCTTATGTTTTTGTTTTGGACAACTTATTGAATTTTCATTAAAAACCCTAATTTTTGCATTAAAATAAATATAGAATTAAATTTAAATTTAAAAAATAATATTTTCTCCTCTAATGTTTTGATTAACTCATAATTTGGGTCACGTAAAAATTTCAAAGTCTTTTGAGCTAATTTAATGAATTATGAAGTGATAAAGGCCTTTAATGGTAAAATTGTAATTTTGGAAAAAATTAGCCTTAATCAGTATTTATGCTTAATAAAAATGGGAAAAGGGGAAATAAATGACCTTAATTATTATGTTGGATTATTAAAACATCAAGGGGATAAATGGTAGAAACTCATTGCAATTTTGTCACACCAAAATTAAATATTTAAATATCCTTAATTATCCTAATCTGGAAGAAAATCAAATTAAAAAGAGTCTTAAGGTTAGGGGTAGATTTTGGAAGTTAATATTCCACTATTTTAATACCCCTTCATTTGATGTTTAAATGATAATTCAATGTTTTTAGAAGAATCATAATCATGAAGGTCATTCAACTTCCTTTTCTAATGACATGAAAATACCTACTAAAATCTTAAGGGCTTAGTAACGAGCTAGGCTAAACCAAAGAAATTAACTAACAAGAATTAGAAATAAAAACATAATTGATCTTAAACCACCTTTTGAGACATTACAAACCAATGAAAATTTGATCAATTCTACCGTAAGTTAAGTTTACCTCTAAAAGCCCACTCACATAATTTCTAAGTAAAGTACCAAATGATAATTACCCCGCCTTTCGGAATGACTAAAATATTGGCTCACTAAGCAAAAGGGTATGAAACAAAAAAATCATTTAATAAGTATGATAAGTCTAAAAGGATCTTGAGGAAGTTCAAAAGTATTGTCAATTATCTGGGCTTTTCATGGATCCTTTCACAAGTCTTCTGGACACCTTGTAGGACTATTGGACCTATTATGTCTATTAAATGAAAAATGTCTCTCAAATAAAAGAATATGACCCACCACGTTATGACATAGAGTTTGGTAGGCCTGTAAAGAACCTATCCATAAGGTTTTAATTCTTTGTAAAAAATAAATATTTAGAGATGACGGGAAGACCTACCAGGTATGCTTTTATTTTATTGCAACTTACTTACCTGCACTATCTTTCCTTGCAAATTTTCATGCTAAACAACAATGCCGTCCTGCATGAAAAGTGAAACCTTTAGGATAGGCACAAAATTGAAACCAAAAAATAAAATAAAAAAAATCAAGACAAGATAAAATTCACCCCCATAACATTCAAAAATATAAAACAACTCAAAATTTAATCACAAACAAAATGAAAATCGCAATTGTAGCTAAATTAAAACATATCGTTGGATGATCGGGAATCCCTTCAAGGAGGTAACCTACGTGTTCCTAACGGGGTTTCCCACGATCTAAATGAAAGTATGGAACTCATTAAGTTGAGTTTAGTAAATTCATTTGAACTAAGAGAATCCGATGAAAATAGTGGAGTCGGGATGATAAAACCTTGGGATCTTAACCGATTTTGCTATAATTAACTTTAATGTTCCCCTAAAAAAATATTAAGTCCCTTAATTTAAATATTTTCCAAAGCATGGTACTTCTCTCCTCTCTTACAATTACCACTTCTTTAAACTTAACCTGCCATGACGAGGAGCTTAGAGCATGCATAGTGGGTAGCACGGCCATCTTCAACAGCAAAACTCTTTAGAAATTAAAACAACAAGTCATAGGACTTCGAGGTAGCTTGCTCAGTGTAGCATAAATGCTCACCTTTTCTTTAGGTCCTTGCATAACCATGTTGTGCAACATAAGCCCTAACTCGCCTTACGATTCCAAGGTTTTCATCAAATTTGACATAAATCCTCCTATCTTCCAGGTCATTCACATGATTGGTATCAAGTGAATGTAAGTCCAAAATAATAAAGTTGATAGGATGAAACACCAAATAAATATCCTAAATTAAAGCCAAACCTTAGGATAGTTTGGGAAGACATCAAGATTTTTCTTAAATCTGTGTCCTTCCCCTAGCCTTCTCTCTGATAAAATGAAATGTTCCAAAACTTGAGTCATTCACCTATTAAATTTCCAATTATCACATTCTTTTTGAAAACCTTACTTTGGAAGCCACAAATATAAATATTTCCTGATCTATATCAAGAGTTTTCTTAGGTGACTTCAGTTATTTAAGATGTAATTAACTATAGGGGCTTGCCCTAATAGGAAACTTAAAGACCCTAGAATAATATAAATCCTTATTAATTATTTTGTATTAAATAGGGGAAGTTATCAGTCAACAAAAAATGTTCGTAGACCAAGACAGATGTCATAAGTTCTGTAGTTTTTTTGATCGAGCCATGTCATCAAACAGTGTATCCATTCCTCGGTATAGATGCATCTCTTGCGATATTATGCTCGTTCATTTCAAACTAGTAAATGAATGAGATTCTTCCATTCCTATCTTTCAAACTTAAAATATATTTTTTTAAATCTATATATATTAAATTAAATCAAAACCCAATTTTTTAAAACTACATTTTAAACTTTTCAAATATTTTAATCCCATTTTATATTTTATAAAAGTCACATGCAATTCAGCGACCGACAGGGGAAAGCTTAGGGTAATGAAATATATGATTTGGCCATTTAAAGGAGGAGATCTGTTAGATTAAGGGACACTTAGTCCATGGCTCACGTAGTTTGGGCTAGGTGGGTCAAGGCTAGTCTTTAGGGTTCACATATTTATTGTGGTGGCCTTAGCTTGGTCAATTTGGGTTGGTTTGGTCAATTTGAGTCATGGGTTTAATTTGAGGTAATTTGGATAAATGTTGGGCTAGTTTGGGTTTGATCTTAGGTTGGGTCAAAATTATTAAGAAACGTGGTGTGTATGATTGTTTATAAGGCTTTAGAAAAGGATTGAAGTGATTTTGATTTGACTTGGGGGGTGAATTTGGTGAGATTTGGACATTTGGTCAATTTTGGGCTTTTTGGATTTGACTTGGCTTTGGTTTAGGCTAGAGTGGGGTTAAGAATCAATTGGTAGTTCAATTTGATGTAGGGGAATGTCATAAAGTGTTCTCAATAAGAATTTGGTGGAAATATTGGGATTAGGGGATTCAAATTGGTGGAATTTGGGCACATGGCATATTTGGACTAAATTTGAGGATTTTCACTTGGTTTGGAATTGGGTGAGTTTTGGGCTCAAATGTGGGTCAATTGATGAATCAATTTGGTGTGTAGGAATGCTATGAAGAATTTAAAATTCAATTTTGGGGAATTTGACTTGGCTAAGTGGTTCAGTTTAAGGGATTTAGGTCATATGGCAGAAACTGGGCTTTTTGGTTTGGATTGAAATTGCGTTTGAAATTGGCTCAAATTTGACTTAGATTTGTTTTATAATGAGATTAGGCATCTTGAATTTGATTTTAGAATTGAAATTAGGGGAGAATGAGGTCAATTGAATGGAAATTGAGGGTGATTTTGGCATTTTTGACTTAAAGGGGAAATTTGGGGATTATTGTTAAAATGGGTTAATTTGGTCAAATTGGGTCAAGTAGAGTAGTTCAGATTGATTTTCGGTACATTTGGGATGATTTTGAAATTTTTTGAAATATTTGGAATTTTTGAGTTTGTTGGGGTATTTTGGTAATTTTTGGGGGTATTATGGGAATTTCGGTAAATTTGAGGTGTTTTGGTTATTTTGAGTGGTAAGGATTGTTTTGGGATAATTTTTTAAGAAAATGGGGTAGTTTGGGTAATTTTGGGATTTTGGTCAAAACTATAGTTTAGGGGTAATTTGGTAAATTAGAGGAAATTTAGCGGTAAGTGGTCAAAGGTAGGAATTTTGGTAAAATTGGGTGTCAATTGAGAATGTTAACCCATTTAAGCCATGGACCAATAGAAATCCCACTTTGGATTCTCCATGTGTTGGTTCTAAGCAAGCCCTAGCTTAGTGCCAAGATCTTAGGGAAACACCCACATGAGTTTCCATAAGAGTAGGGGGAGCAAGTTTGATGAATTTTTGTATGTTTGGTTTAGGGTTGTGAGGTAGTAAGTGTAAGTGTAAAGTAAAAGTGTGTGTGTGCTAGCTCCAGACCAACTAGGGTCAATCCAAAGGCTTGACCATCCTATAGGGAACTCCTCTTGTGTTTCCTTATTCTCAGTCTCATCCTCCAAAGTATTTAGAGGTTAGACATTAAGCATTTTAAAACATCAAGTGAAGAAAATAAGTGTTTTGAATTCCTATGGGGTAAGGGTTCCATCACTATTCTTCAAATATAGTCACCAGGAAGGTCTATGGCTAGACCCTAGGCCAATCTAAGGAAAGACTAGACCTCAACAAAAATGAGGTCAACAGCCTTGCTTACCAGTAAATGAGGCTCCCTTCATAATCATACTCCTTCACATTCCCTGAGTTAAATTAAAGATGGACAAGGTTTATTTGTCGAGGCACCTCATCGGGTTGATTAACCATGTAGAACTAGGCATCCTTACAAATCCCAATCTTATTAATAACGATTAGTGGACATCAGTAAGAATGGAAACTTCTTCCCTCCACATTTTTATTTAATACATTGAAGGATGGATATGCACCATCTAATTGGTCTGAATCCATGGAAAACCTAATAGATCCCAAAGAGAGGCATCGATGTTGGTCACTTGGAATTTAGCTTTCTTCTTCAACTCCCAGAACTAAAGAGAAAAATCTACGGATCCACGAGTAGCCTGAATGTTCTTATTAAAGATTTAGCATAATGCTATTAGAGCCTAACCAACTTGATTAAGAGATAACAACTCATATGCAGATAGTAATGGCATATTTGTATTTACTTAGTTCTACTACTATTATGTTTAATGAAACACTTTATATTTAGGCTTTCAGATATAGTGGGTGGTATGCTTAGTGGTACAAAATAAAAGATTATCATCAGTGAAAGAAATATTGATCACAACTATAAGGAGACTAGTCCTTTCAACTTCTATTGAGTGATTAAAAAACCTTATAAAAAATTTGGCTCTAAAAAAGCATTACCTAAAAATTTTTTGAGCTGAAAATACAACAATAGTGTCTCATATACGTTTAATAAGGTTGTAACCCCCTTAAGGTAAGCCAATACATTACACTCTACCAAATAAGAATATTTATTTAATAATTTATCCTAAACTGAAGGAATATCTATTTTTCAGCATCCTTAGTAATGATGTTCTGTCCTTTATCTCATGTAGTGTTTCTTCCATCACTAGGTGGAAAAAATGTACCACTCCTCAGTTTAACCTGTTAGCCATCCTTCATAGAGGGCATATAAAAATCAAACCTAATTAGGAAGTCAATTGGCCAGTCTATAGTTAGAGACTTAGGTTGATATGATAGAAGTTCATTTTTATAAATATCGTCTTCATCATATACCTTATGGGCACCATGTACGATGGGCATGAGAGGATGTTCTTCCTCTCATAGTCTGAGAATCGTTACAAGAAATATGAAAGCATGAAAAATATCCAATGAAAAGATCTTTCATATCACTAGAATATACATTAGATGAATAATTATCATTGAGTAGATAACCCAAAAATACAAAGTCACAACAAACCATTAGGGAAGCATTTGAAAGTCAAATATAAGGTTACACCGACAAGTATTAAGATGTTTAATGCTTCTGAGGTGATGTTGAATAACACCATAACTATGGCCTTCTCCAAGAAATATTCATCAATATTGGTCTATTTAGATTTATACTGGAGTGCCAACTAAAACTTGAAGGA